>CM053625.1:84731975-84820888 GCA_028646595.1 Phalanger gymnotis | reverse complement strand
TCAAATTCTAACCCTTCCATTCCACTGTATGGATGTTCTTAAAGACTGATGGTCCTTCTGCCATTCTACTTACACATGGCCAAATATCCTCACTGTTATTACAATGACAACGCCTTTGGTCTCCAAGCCAGGAGACCTAAAAACGGTGGAAGCTGAGACACACTGTGGATTTACAGTTTGGTGAGTTTCCTTTATCTCATTTCTCTGGTTACTCTTGTGAACTTGGTCAATATTTTTTTTTGCAACTGGTTAGTATCCATTTGAATCCAGATGTCTTTGAATGGCTATGTGGTTTAATTGTTTTCTTTTCTCTATCAATATACATGAATGTATTTTGATCCTTCCAATCAAGCATTGTGAGAAAGGTTAAAAAAGAAAAGAAAAGAAAAGATAGAATCAGAGAAAGAATGAGAGGAAACAAAAGGACTCAAATCCTAAGGTTTAAAGTTTGGGGGAAAATAAAAATAAAATGAAAAAGCTGAACCTTCATTCAAACATTTTGATCCAAAGTCTAGAGTTTAAAAAGCTGGATATTACATATGGTGGAGTTCTCTTCTGATTGATTATTGATTTCAATGCAGCCAGTACCATGATGCCAACAAACATTTGGAGCCATTGGCCGTTAGAGCTAGAAGGGCCATTCGTTCATTGTTTATACTCAATGTTCCAGCAAACTGGACTACCAGTTAGCTATTCACTGAACTCAACCTGCCATTTCTTGCCTCTGTACATCCTCTTAGGTTGTTCTCTATGCTTGAACTGTATGGTTTCCTCATATTCATTTGCAAAACTCCCCTTTCCTTCAAGGCTCAGCAACTGTGCAACCTTGTCTATGAATGCTTCCTTTATTCCTTTCAGCTGAAAGTAAATCCTCTCTCCTCAAATATTCTTAGGTTACTTTGTCCGTATCTCTCTTCACCACCACCTTTCCCGCCATGCACCCAATCAATCACAATATTGTCTTGTATTTTATTTGTCTATGTAGATGGTGGATTCCCACCATTACCTCTAAGTAAAGCATAAGCTCCTTGAGGTCAGGAATTTTGTTAGTTTTCATCCTTGAAAAAAAAATTCTGGTACTTAGCAAAGCGCCTTATAATATTCAATTATGTATTTGCAAAGGGTCTGTGACTTCATGTGGCAAGCTTCTCATGTAGGGTCCCCTCCACCAGAAGATTTCAAGTAGTCTATAACTTAGCAGACCATAAGATCTTGGATTTACAATTGGAAGGCCAATCTCCTCATTTTACAGATGAGAAAATTGAGACAAATTGAAATTAAGTGACTATGTAAGGTCACTTAGTGAATAAATGGCATAATCAAGGTTTGAACCCAGGTCCTATGATTCCAAATTCCATATTCTTTCCAGTGTTATCAGATAATCCTAGGGATTTGCTTGAGGACAGCAGAAGTCAAGCCATTCCCCTATGGTTCCACCTCAAGTAGGTGTCAGAAATGCTACTAGATTCCCTGTCTTCCTATCTCTGAGCCAGCACCCTATTCACTATACCCAGTTATCTCTACTGCTTTATGCATTTTAGGTACCTAATGTATGATATTATTTAATTGAATTCATTCACCAACAGATTTATTCATTTGTTAATTCAACAAAATTACATTGAACAGTTTTGTGCCAGAGATTGAAGAGGACACACACACACACACACACACACACACACACACACACACATGGTCCCTACCTTCATGGACATTAGGAGCCCATATTGTGGGTAAGGCACAAGCCACAAAGGTCAGGGAATAGTTCTATCACTCGGCTATTCAGGAACCAAATTAGCAACCTTTTAAAGTTTTCTTTTTCCCCCCAAAAGCTCTGGGCTTGAATCAATTTATTTTTACTTTCCAGGTATTCAGCAAATCTTTTGCCTGAGCACTTTGGTGAGGAGAGGTAAGGTGATAGCAGTAACTAGGGCACTCATTGTTTGGGGCTGGAAATTGTGCAAGAGTTCATGTCCTATTATTCTGCTAGCATGGCTGATGGTTGCACTGGATTTTTACATAAGATTTTAACTAAGTAGAGACTAAGACTTTGAGACCTTAAACATCATCTAAAACAACTCCCAATGAGAAACCCTGAGACCCAGAGATCATACAAGTACTAAGTAACTGGGTCCAGATTCAAAATGGAATCTCCTGATCCTAAATCCAACGTTCTTTCCATAATAGTGCACAAAACAAAGATTACTCCACCAGCCAATGCATACCTTTTAGATTGTTCAGAGAGTTAAGGAAACTATATGAGATACCTTTGGTGGATCAATTGATTTTTTTGGTGGTGGTGATGGGCAGGAAGGAGTGATGAGGCATAATCAAAATGTTTTGATTGACAAAGGAATGCATGTATGGTGATGGCTTTATATATGAAATACTTATTCTTGCCTCCTCAGATGTGAGGAATTTCTAAAAAAAATTGAAAGTGCTTAAAGATCATATTTCCATATGGATTGTCATAGTTGGTAGTGAGTTAACATGGGATCCCGAGGCCAAAAGGACTGGTTCGTTTGTGCTAAATTGCCTAAATCCTCCATTTTCTTTAGGGATTGTAGGGGAAAGGGCTGGTTTGATGTCTTAATAGCCATAAAATCACTTTTTTTTAATTCTCAAAATATTTTGGGTTTCCCATGTATATACTAGCATAGTCTACTTGAATCACAAAACAGATTTCATTCCAATCTCTCATTTCGTGAATGAAATCCCTAAGAATATCGTATCAAACTTCTGCTCAAATACTTCTAATTCAAAGGAATTCACTACTTTGCAAGTTCCATTTCATTAAACAATGCTAATTCTTTAAAGAAATCGTTCCTTATTTCAACTAAAATTTGTTTTCCTGTAATTAATTATCACTCATAGGTTCTAGCTTTGCCTTCGGAAACGTCATAATTTGTGCTTCACATCTGTGCTCCCTCTTTTACATAATAGCCCTTCAGAGATATTTGAGGAAAGCTTTCACTATCCTTATCACCCCCAGTCTTCCCTTTTCCAGACTAAAGATTCTGAGTTCCCTACACCTCCCCTCCAATCAGATTAACCTGACATTGCTCTCTTCTAGAAATTTCTAGCTCAACAACAGTATGACAGAGCATCACCAAATCTGACTTCTATACTTTCTGTTTAGGAATACATTAGATAAAGTGAAGATAATCATAAAAAGTAATGAAATTTAGAAGTAGAACCCAACTTTTCTACCTACGATATCATTTTCACTTTGACAGCTTACCCAAGTGTGGTACTTAGATAAACCAAATTTTATAAAAAGCAGCCAATGGTAATTGAAAGGTTTGCAATGTTTGGTTCAGTCTTATGCATAAATTGATTATGGACTTTTAACTGGTTTTGAGGGTTAAAATTATGCATAGGTTTTTGTTTTGTTTTGTTTTTCCCCAGAGAGAACACCTCAGTTGAGGAGATGGGGTAATTATTGGAAAGTGGTAATGACATTAAAAACAAAAACAAAAAAAAACAACTCAAAATATGCCTAAAACAATTTTTAAAAAATCAGAGTGGGAGGAAAAGAGTATCTCACTTAGAAGAGGTTAATCAGCTTATCACACCACTTCTAATATCACCCTTCTGTGCTAAAGGGGGCCATCTCCAGACATCCTGATCTATAATCTTCCCACTGGACCCAGATGGCTCTGGAAGAGAGAATGAAGCTGGTGACTTTGCACAGCCCTCCCTTACTTAAATCCAATTCGCTTGCAAGTCATGGCATCATCTTTCTGATGTCATAGTTCTCTTTGAGAATGAAAGGCAAACAAAAATCTGTTAAAAGAAGAAAACTTTCAAAATACTCCCCATTGCTTTACAGAACAGAAGCTAAACTCCTCAGTCCGGTATTTAGAGCTTTCTGTGATATGACCCCACTTTACCTAGACAACTTCATTTCCAGGCATGGTGGTTTTCTCAATGTTTCCTACACATGCTTTTGTTATTTCCACTAGCGTGTTTTTTGCTCATCTTTTCTCTAGCTTCTCTCACCCAAACTTGCCGCCTTTCCTGGGCAGCTTTCCCTGACCTCATTATCAACGCGGTGATCTCTCCCTTTTCCCTAACCCCTTTCTTGTTGTTCAGTCCTGTTTGACTCTCTGTGACCCCATTTTGGAGTTTTCTTGGCAAAAATACTGGTATAGTCTGCCAGTTCCTTCTTCAGCTCACTTTACAGATGAGGAACTGAGGCAAACAAACAGAGTTGGTTAAGTGACTTGCCCAGCATCACAAAGCTGGTAAGTGTCTGAGGCCAGATTTGAACTCATCAAGATGAATCTTTTTGATTGCAACCCCAGTGCCTTATCCACTGTGCTACCTCACTGTCCAGTCCCTAATTCTTTAGAACTTGCTATCTTGATCATTCATTGGATTGTACGGTCTGCTGCCTTGCATTGTCAGTTCAGTGCATGTGCCTTGTAATCCAAATTCAACTATAACATTTAACTATTTCTCTACCACAACAACCACTGGGTATTTTAGTAACAACAACTACAATAAACCGCAAGAATAACTGCCATTCCTACTATACTTTAAAAGTATGAAGTTCTAAGGTCCTTCAAAAGCACAAAGCACTTTTTCTTCCCACATTTACACTGTGAAGAAGGAAGCACAAGGATTATTATCCCCGATTTTACAGGTGAGAAAACTTTAGCTGAAAAGGTGAAATGATTTACTCCTGGGCATACAACTTTTAAATGTCAGAGTTAGCATTTGAATCCAGGCCCTACAATCACAGAGATTTTCTAAGGGGGGGGGACCCAAAACTTAAGGGTTAAAATTCTTTATTTCTATAGGTGTGGAAAGTAAGACTCAGAAAGGGTGAGAATGTCTTGAATACAATGCGTACTTAATAAATAATCGAATTGAATTGCTGAAGATCAAACAGGTAGCAATTGGTAAAACCAGGATTTGCAATGAGGTAATCCAATTTCAAAGAACAATAAGACTCATATTTATAAAGTACTTTAAGATCTGCTAAACACTTTCTTATTAATAACCCTGTGAAATAGGTGCTAAATGTATCAGTATACTCATTTGACAAATGAGGAAATTAAGGCTCATTGAAATAAAATGACTTTCCACATTCAATCCATACCAATGAACTGATGGGTCTTATTTTATATCTCCTTGAATGACCACTGTTAATTAATTAATAATTAATTAATATTTCCAATAAGGTGAAGAACTCAGCACAGTTTCAGTGACAATTATAAGGTCTTTCTAAAATGGTTAGGTATCTTCAGATCAACTTTAGGTTAAAGAAAGTATCGATCATCATCCAGTCAATAAGGCTAACTGAAGCCTTGGTAAATGAGAATGCAAGACATTTAAATAAATGAAAGTGCTAAAGGTATTTAGTACAACTTGGCCTCAGGCTAAAGAGAGTGCTGGACATCATTAAGAAGTGAGAGTTCTGTGGGTCTTTAGGTTAATGAAGCTTCTAATTAATGTAGTTTCTTACTAGGTGTGGGGTACAAGGAGTACAAGGTCTCTTTAGTCAATGAGGATACTGTGGGTTTAGGTCAATGTTAGTTCTGAGTCTCTTAAGCTCGATGAAGGTGCAAGTTGTCTAGGTTAATAAAGGCGCCAGATATCTGGATCAACCAAAATGCTAAGTATTTTCACATCAGTGAAATAAGATTTCTGGATATTTTCTGGTCAGTAAGGATACTGAGTATCTATATCAATTAGGGTATAGGGATTAATTTGCAAATTAGACATGATCTTAAAGCATTTGACTGAGAAAGGAATGCCAGCATCAAAAGAATATAATTGTTTCTCTTAGTGTCGCTATGGGAGTAGGGGGCAGGGGAGGGGATAAATGCATGGAATTATTTCCCATGTTGTGAAACTATGATCCATTCATCAGCTTATTTTAAGTATACTACTCTGTAACCCAAAAATTTTAAAAGAGGAATAACATTAAGACTGTATCTTTCACTCAGTATTGTAATTTACTTCAGGTCAGTTAATTCCTTTGTATTATACAGCTCACACATATAATTTGCTTCTTATCCAAGCTTTAAAATCTATCATCCCTAAGTTAATCTTAAAAAAAAATAAGATTAGAGAGCTGAGACTGGATATAATATATAAATGGGAAGAAGTAAGGTATGAGAAACCTAAAGACACTTTCTGACAGATGAGAAATTGATGAGAAAATGCTTGAATCCTTTAAAAATTAAGGACAACTAATGAATATAATGGAATATAACTATTCTACAAGAAAGAATGAATATGGTGAACAAAAACACATTGGAAGAATTATATTAATTTATGAAGAGTGAACTAAGCAAAACCAGGAAAACAGTATATACTATCCACAATAATATAAATGCAAAGAATAATGGCAAAATAACTTAAAATGAATGCTATGAAATCATAATGGTCAAAAGTATGAGAAGGCACCTTGCTTTGTTTCCCTTGAAGAAGTAAGGGACTATGATGTGCAACACTGCATATAAGGAAGAATTTTTTTGATGTGTTGATTTATTTTGCTGAACTGTTTCTCCCTCCCCCACCCCACCCCGCCCCTTTTTCGGTATAAGAGAGAGTTATCTAGGAGGGATACGTTAGAAATGTAGGTGATGTACGAACAAAAGATGGAGGTAAGGGAATATTGTAGGGTTTCAATAGCACTCAATACATGCTAAGGCACTGATCCAATCTAGCATGAAAGGGGTATCTGATGAAAACCTAGCAAAGGAACTGTCTCTCCTGGCTTCCAATGTGGGCAAAACACGAACAAGGTAATTTCATAGAATACAGAATGAAAGAACAGGGTGAAAGAGTAGAAGGTAGAATGTTAAAGTCAGAAAAGATCTTTGAATACAGAAAGTAGACTAAGAGTTGGAAAGAACCGGAGAAATCATCTAAACGAGGAAACTGAGGCAGAGGGAGAGAAGTGACTTGCCCAAGGTCTCACAGTGAATTAATGACAGAGACAAAGTCAGAACCCAAATCTACTAAAGCTCGATGCTCTTTTAGCTATATTTGGCTGTCTCCCTATGACTGTTTAAGCTCTGGCAAGGAGTTTATTTTCAAATGAGACTAATTTTCAGAGTCATCCTGTGCTAAAATAAATTTGTCTGCTCTCATTAAAATGCTTGGGAGGACAAACTGTAGAAAACAAAACCAAAATTCATTACTGTTCCAAGATCCAGAACCAGGCTAGGGGAGCAGGACACAATCCATTGATGTATTTAGAGTGTGATGACCCCTCCTGGATCACAGCCTTGTCATGGAGGGGGGGCTTTTGTAGCTCAATGAAACTACAAGCTCTGCTGTTCAGGGCTACCTAAGATGGACAGTTCATAGTGGAGAGTTCTGACAAAAGGAGGTCCACTGGAGACGAAAATGGCAACTGCTCCAGTGTGTTTGCCAAGCAAATCCCACGGACGGTATGGAAGACAGAAGGGCCTGGAGTCTCAAAGGGTCAGATAAGAGCGAACGACTGAGCAACAACAATAATTAAAAGTTGCTATTTTCATGAGCTATGAAAAATGGACTATAGGAAAAAAAAAACCATGCATTCACTTATATTTCATGCTGTGACATAATAGCAAGAGTGGAGATAAAGCAAAAATTGGAAAAGAGAAACATTTCTCATTTCTGACCCAAAATATTTGAGTTTGTGGAAAGGGTCACAGAGTACTAACTGAGACCTTAAAAACTATTGTATATAAAGACAATTCCACAAAGGGAAAGCGCTGTTGTCTGACATCATACAAGGGGGGAAACCTGCAGAATAACAGCTGGGACCCACATCTCCAAACCCCCCGTGATAGGATTTGGAGCTGGAAAGGACCATCTTAGTGATCACCTGATCCATACTTCACCACTACATTACAAATGAGGAAACTGAGGCGCAGAGCTAGGAAGTGCCTTGCCTTAGATCAGCTATCTGGTACGGAGGCTAGATCTGAACCAAATACTGACTCTATAGTTGGTGCTCTTTCTAGATCCTGCTGACTTTTTTTTTTTTCCTATGGAGGAAATTGTGAATATATTTTTTTAAAATGGAAATGGTTTGGGGTATGTATGCGTGTGTACTTATATATGCATGTTCAATAATGAGTCAATATTTCAAAACTAATAATCACTATAAATAGCATCATTAATAAGTAATATTTTATAAATAATATTATTAATGTTAACAATATACTTATAGTAAATAATATTAATGTTGGCACTGTGGTAATTATTACAAGTAATCATAATAAACATAAATCCAAAGATAGTGACACCCTCTACCTCCAACTACCTCTAATCCTTTCCACCTCCACCAGATGCTATTTTGTTTTTCCTCATTGTTTTTCTAAGGTCCTATTAGACTATCTCCAAAAAAGAAACACTATTAATCTTCTTGTTTGGCTTTCTCAACTTTCCGCTGAGGAGGCCAAGACAATCGAACAGAGGGGACCACACAGACCTGTCACCTCTGGTAATGTGATGAGGGATGGGAAAGTAGATTGATCCCACCTTATCTGCCTCACTCAGGGAGCCTGGAGGGCTGTGGGAAAAGGGGAAGAAACTGTGAATAAGAGAAGTTGAAGATGGACTTATCAGCAAGCGTCCAGCTCGATGGTTGGAAGGTTGTGTCTGGAACTGAGACAGAAAGAAGCAGGCAGATACTGAGAGGAGGACCAGGAACAGAGATTGGTGAAGATGTGTTTGTTTTCGGAAGTGAATTTCTTAATGGTATTAAAAATGATTTTTTTCTTAATAGTATTAGAAACCATTATGACCTTGGGGGCCAACACACAAATGTGGACCTGGGCCCAAGACGTTACATATGGTGACCTTTTTTTCCTGAAGTCACAGGCTTTCCCAGGCCCATTTATGTTTTATTTTTAATGGAAAATCATGACGGTGATGATGACCTTAGGCAAAGTGACAAACCTTAGGAAACCTCAAGATATGGAACAACTCAGGAGATCAGGAGTTGGACTCACTGGATTACTGTCAGAAAAGCACTATCGTAAATCTTTTAGCACCACATAAATGTAAGCTATGGTTATTAAAATTAATGATAATGAGAGTAAGTGTTTAGACAGTTTAAGATAGACACAGTTTATAGAGAGTTGACTTTGGAGTCAGGAGGACCTGGGTTCAAGTCCTACCTCTGACACATACTGATAAGTCACTTATTTCTCAGTGCCACCAGGCAATTTTCTAAGATCTCTCTGTAGCATTTGGCATTGATGCCTATTTCTTGCATACTCTTTACATTTGGGGTTTCCATAACATTATTCTCCTTTGGGTTTCTTGCTACCTGTCTGACCACCTCTTCCTTGTCTCTTTTTGCTGGATAATCATTGATAGTCCGCCCCATATCTGAGAGTTGACATCAAGGTTCCATCCTGGGCCCTCTTTCTCTCTCTCAACTCATCACCTGTCATGAGTTCAATTATCATCTCTGCAGATGGCTCCCTGTTCTATAAATCCAGCCCTAGTTTCTCTTCTGAGCTTTGGTCCTATATAATCAATTGCTTAGACATTTAGAACTGGATATCCCATAGAGATCTCTAAACAGACCTCATTATCTTTCCTCCAGAACCTACTTCTCTTCTGAACTCACTCATACCCGCCAAGGATACCCCTATCCTTCCATACATGCAGATTCATCACTTCAGAATCCTCTCCTACTCCACATCTTCCTTTAACCTTCATATTCCGTAAGTTGCTAAGTCATGTTAATTCTATCTCCACTGCATCTTTTTGCATCTTTTACAATCTCTACACTCAGCCACCATCTTAGTTCAAGTTTTTATCATTTCTCATATGATCTATTGCAATAGTCTTCTGTGCAATAGTTTATAGAACAGGTACTATAAAAGAAATAGTAGCAGGATATCAACTTGTCCCAGGACTCTTTCTGTCTAAATGTCACTGGGAAAAAAATGGAAATACTGAAGAGTAAAATCATAAGAATAAATTACAGATATAAGTTATCTTAAAAGAGAATGTCAGAGCTGGCAGGGACCTTAGACAACAGAATATAAAAGAGAATAGAAATTAAAGTCTAGAAGGTGCTTAGAGGCTATCCAGTTTGACAACTTATTTGTTTTACAGGTGAGGAAACTGAAGTCCAGAAAGGTGAAACAATATCATGAAAGTCACTCAGAAAGTTAATGACAGAATTCAAGACGTGACTTCCAGTTTAGGGCTCCTTGTACTTATTAAACCAGACGAAACAGGTCATTTCAATTTTTTAGTGTTCTAAAGGCATCTGAATACCAAACAGTGTTTGGTAAAGCTGTCCCCAAGGAATCATCATTATGGCATAAAGAATATGTTCATAAATCAAAAGGAAATAAGATCTTTAGGGATTGCTCTGGGGAAAAAATGATCATCCACCCAAATTTATTAAGCCCCATTCAGTCTGTGGCATTTCTCTGGGACTGTTTCAAGATCTATTACTGAGAGGAGGAGGGAAAAAAAAGCCTTTTGGAAACTTCATACTTTGGCTGACTAATTTGCCTATTCCATTCTCTTCTCAGCTTTTATCAGTGACATGTCCATATTTATGACATCAGGGTGTTAGAAAATGAATTGCCAACCCCCTTTTTGCTCTAGAAAACAATAGCCACAGCCAGTGCCTGTCAATGGAAGCTATCTTTTTACTGATACCATATTTTCTGAGTGTTTCAGGCCCTGTTGTTGTAAGTTATAAAAGGACAAGATAATTTCCACATTGCTGGGACAGGGAGCCCTGCCTTTCCTAAACAGGGCTTGCTGGTGGTGTTTGTTTAGCAGAACAGCTTAACTGGAAAAACCGAGAAGAGAGGATCTATGAGGTAGGCTGCATGGCACCTTAGAAAACATTCAGGATGGGGCAATTTCGAAAGATAAAATCACATTCTCCTGTGAAGAATTATGCATTATGTACTCTCTTATTTCTCTCATTTTGTTTCTCTCATTTCTCTCATTCTCTCATTATGTATTCACTCATTTTGCTGATATTGATGGGTACTGAGGCAGAGAAAGGTGAAAGTGACTCGACTACAGTCGCCCATCAAGTTAGTGGCAGAGACACAGCTAAGATTTAGGTCACCTGCTTCCCATTCTACCATACATGTAAATGTGGCCTCTTTGTCTGTAGGCTACTGGAAGGTGCTTTCAGAACCCTCGAGAGAGGTTGAAACTCACATTTTCTGTGCCCCAAAGTAGTCTGAAAAGTATTCTGAAAGTAAATTAAAACATTAGCTTTTCTTTTAGATATCACTAAAATTAACTGAGGCTGCCATCAAGATATGAGACCATGTGGCTCAGTAGAGTACTGGACTTCAAGTCAGGAGAATTAAATTCAAATCCTAACCTCAAACACTTATATGTTTACCAGCTGTTTGATTAGAACTCATAGATTCATAAATGGGAGGTGGGGGAGAGGATACCTTAGAGGTCATCTAAGTCAAAACCCTCATTTTATAGATGAGGAAACCGAGAATGTTATATTGTTAATCAAGGAGGGGAAAGAAAAGCAAAAAAAAAAAAATAAAACAAAACGCAGATTAGTTTTCACCTCTTTCAAAGGGGATTATCTAGTGGAACTTTGATCTTTAGTATTGATTTGCATCTCAAAGAAGATGTGACCTCATCTGTAGCCAGTCCAACTTCTATTCAACTCCCTTCAAACCCCCACCCCTACTTGTATTAACCAGCAAATGGAAAGTATCCCTGGGCCAAGCTAAACCACCAGCAAGACCTCAGTAAGGGTACACATGCTCATGAAAACCGACTTCCTATTAGAATCACTAAAAAGGTAGAAATGGGATATTTGCTTCGCAAATAGGGGGAGCTACTAGATCACTGCAAATATTATAGCTACTGTCACAGGGTATCAGCAGGAGCCACCAGAAGGTCTGTGGTTGCCCAGAGTGCCCTCCTGAAAGCATCTGAGGACTAGACTTACCAATGCAATTGAAATACAGTTCCTTTCGACAGAAGAGAGAGCAGCCATCACCATTGATCTTATTCATATCATCACACTCTTCTCCTAGGTGTCTGCAGATAAAGATATGAAAGAGGAATTGGTCTAACAGAAGCAGCTCGATAGACACAGTAACCTTAGAGAGTACATAGTTTAATCTTCTCCTTTCATAGATGAGGAAAAGGCAGTAGAAGTATAATGACCTGGCCAAAGTGATAGTGCACTGCAATTCAAATACAGATATTCAGACGATAAACCCAATTCTAGGTCCAGCATGCCACATTGTCTAATCCACACTGAACTGGAAATTAAGATACCTTGGTTCTATTCCTAGCTCCAAGACTTAATATAGTATATAATTAAATTACTTAATTATCTATATCTATCTACACACACACACACACACACACACACACACACATACACACACCACGCCCATCTGCCTCTAAGGGCCCTAGTGTCCTTATCTCCCCTACTAGATTGCAGTCATAATATTATAGTTCTGGAGTTGGAAGGGACCTCTACAGCCATCTAATCCAACTCTTCACTTTACAGATGTACAAAATGTAGCCCAAGGAAGTGACTTGTTCAAGGTCATGGATGTAGTAGTGGTCAGAAGTGGGATTTGAACCCTGGGCCTTTAATTATAGATACTTTGAGTACTCATTCTAGTCGACTTTGGTTCTTGTAAGTTATCTCTGAGGAATCTGACCAAAAACTGGAATGGATTCCCACTCAGCCCACTATTTCTGGTTATTTTTAATCATTCCAAAGTTTTTCAAATTACAAATGACCAAGGAGAATATAAGTTCCTCGAGGATGGACACAGTTTCCTCTTGTTTTTGTAGCCTCAGCACCAGCCTAGCATAGTGACTTACACGATAAGTGCTTAATAAGTACATGTTCATTTCTTACAGCACAACAGTATTCCATTACATTCATATACTATGATTTGTTCATCCATCCCTCAATTAACGGGCACACCCTTAGTTTCCACTTCTTTGCCACTACAAAAAGAACTGCTATAAATATCTTATATAAGACATAAAAACATATAAATATCACAAAGGAATTTTTCCTCTTTCTTTGATCTCTTCCATGTATAGACTTAGTAGCAGTATCATTGGGTCAAAGAGCACAAAAAGTTTAGTAACTTTGGGGACGTAATTCCAAATTGCTTTCCAGAATGACTAGACCAATTCGTAGCTCTAATTAAATTTAAGTCAATTTACTTTTATACTTCCTGTTTCCCTTGAGTTTCCTCTCTCCTCTTCATCTCTCAAGATCTGTACCTGGAGGTTTTTTCCAACCAAATCACAAGTTAGTTATAGGCCTCTCTGCTTTGCTTCGGTGCTTTCTTACATATTTTAAGTATTTAATAAATAGCTGTGTGATATTATATGAGTTATTTCTTAGTTTCCTTCTCTGTAAAATGAGTGGGTTAGACTAGATGATCGATGTCAATGAATTTGCCACTCCCCTTTGCTTCCATTTTGTTTATGGAACTCTGACAGAATGGTACTGTGGGGTTTTCCCCTAAACTTTTCCTTTTCCCCTTAAGTGAATCCATCAGTTTCTCTCTCTCGGATTTCTCCCTCATTTTCTATAAAAGTGTTGTATCCCTAGTTAGTTGCATCATTTTTTCGACTGCTAGAATCTAGAGGTCTTCGGTTACTGTTATTTCTATGATGAGATTCACGGCAATTTTGAGCAGAATAGAACCTTATAGATCACACCATGATTATTATGAAATACCCAGGGCTTTTTTTTCTTAAGTTCCAACTCAGACAAAACAGGATCAATGTTTTCTGAATTGGCCAAGGAAGGTAGAGAAAGAAGAGGTAATTGGGAGACTAGGTAAGTGGCATACATCTGGACACTTCTACTCCCTTGTTAAGATGGAATTCCCATCAAATGTTTGAATAATTTCCTATGAGACCTGCTGCTTCTCATCTACCAGTCAGCTGGTAGGGATGACAGAAGTTGTCTTTTACTCCACAATTTGCACTAGTTCTAGCGGCATTTGAGCAGCAGAGTAGATGGCTCCGATTAACCCTGGAAAACAACTGAGGAAATTAGCATTGATCTCTCTTTAACAAATGGCGCTCACAGCCTTTCCTTATGAGATGTTTTGGCTAGCTCTTCCCACTCTGTCTACTGTGAGTTGAAAAGCCAGTTAGATATGAACCCAGCCTTGTGTTCCAAGCTGCTCTCAGATCACTGTGTTTAACACATTATCATGTTAGCCAAGGAGGGATTATCTCAGTGTTATTATCTACTTTGGGGACTTTATAGGAAAAGTTTTGTCTTGTTTTTATCATGGGCTAGTTCCTCCAAGTCTAACCACACATGCAGGTCTGCTCCTTATGTCCAATTTACACCCAAGGTGTGTATTGTATCCCTGAAATAAGTTGCTATTTCATGGACAACTGAATTTGCTAGAGTATGTACTCCCTCCACTAAATAAAATCACAGTACTAGGTACATGATCCTCATGAGTTACTGCAGACTAATATATCTTATTAACTTAAGCAAGATATAACAATGTGGGATGCATATGTGTGTCTACCAGTTAGCACAAAAAAATCAATTTCCTGGTTTGCTACAGATATAGCTATAACTCTAGATATCAATGTATAAATAAAAGATAGTATGACAGATTAGCTAAAGCGCTATATTTGGTGTTAGGAAGACATTCTGCATCAGAAACTAGCTCTGGGATCCTGGGAAGGTTGCTGTCATTCTCTGTGCCTCAGTTTCCTCACCTCTAAAATGGGGGATATCCTCCCATCAATATCCTCTAAGATCCTTTCCATTTCTAAATTTATGATCTTATGATCTGGGACTAGGATGTCAAACATGCAGCCTACATTATTCCTGAGTGCAGCCCTAACCAAATTAAAATTTATTTGGGAAATATTTAATAAAAGATATAAAAAATACAATAAACATCGTCAATTAATATATTAACTTGTGGCTTCCTAAGTCAATATGTGGCCTGCAAGGATCATTCTGTATGGTTTAGTGGCCCCCATTTCTGTTTGAGATTGAAACCATTGACCTAGAAGTTATGTGACTATGGGCAAGGCACTTAACGTCTCGATGTCCAAGATGACTTTCTTAGACTATAAGTTACTCAAGTGATCCACCCATGCTGGTAGTAAATGGCAGAAAATGGATTTGAACTCTGGTTTTCTAATTTAAAATCCATTAGAATCGCTTAGGATCTGTATTGACTCTTATTTGTGGAGAATATACGTGTGTGTCAGGTATGTATGCATTATATGAGAAGTACAGCTTTAGGGTTGAGAGGAACCTCAGAGGTCATCTAGTCCTCATTTTTTAGATGGAAAAAAAATGAGGTCCATGATGGTAAGGTGTAAATAAATGGTAGGGCTAGGGTTTGAGCCGACTTCTGCATCCAGAGTCTTTTATGTGGTACCATGTTGCCTCTCCTATAAGTTAGAGTTGTTTTACATGATGTATTTTCAGGGCCATCAATAAACTCTATTCAGTTTTTCCATCGAAAATAAAAATATCTAAACTCCAGCAAGTACATCAGTGTTTCTGTTATGGTTTTGACTTCATGGAAACACCATTTCTTTACACAAGATGCACTATTCTACTTACTTTTGTATGATTCCATCTCCACAGTAGCCGCTTCCATGTATATACGTGGCTGTGGGAGATGGCTCACTCTCCTCTGTACCAGAAATGGTGACAATCTGGTACTTATATGTACTGCCACGGCTCAGCTCCCTGGGAAGAATAAAGAAGGAGATTAGAGACACAGGGCAAAAAAGGGAGGTCAGACTGGATTCAATCAGAGATGTTCTCTTTTTTTCTCCTGTGAAATGTAGATGGCCATTCAATTCACTTATCAGCAAATTTCAAGGATACTTTACAAGGAATTGATAAAAAAAAAAAAAAATTCAAGGCAAAACCCACCCACAATGTTCAAGGAGATGAGCCCATAATTTACAAATGAGGAAATATAAATTATAAATAATCACTTGAAAAACTATTCAACCTCACTAATAACCAAAGAAATGCAAAACAAAAGAACTTTGGACTGCTATCTCACGTGCACCAAAATGGGAAAAAAAAATTCTTAAAAATTGTAAAGATGGGGCAGCTAGGTGGCGCAGCGAGTAGAGCACCAGCCCTGGAGTCAGGAGGACCTGAATTCAAATCTAACCTCAGACACTTGACACACTTACTAGCTGTGTGATCTTGGGCAAGTCACTTAACCCCAATTGCCCTACCTTCTCCCCTCAAAAAAACAAAAACAAAAGAAAAATTGTGAAGATATTGTGGGAAGGTTGTAGAAAAACAGAGACATTAATGTATGACGGCACAACACAAACCAGTAGAAAAATTTTTAAATGAATTTGGCAAAAACATACAGCAAAGGTTACTGAAACTGTTATACATTTTGATATAAGAACAAAAAGAGAGTAACCTGGCATTATGGACATTTTCATATTGAAATTCATTTATTTAACATGTAAATAGCTAAATAAAGTAAGTTTAACTGGTTTGTTTGAAGTTTAAAGCTAGGCTTATATTAAATAATTTTTAAGAATAAGAAGCATCAGGCACAGAATCATAGGATTTAGAATTGGAGATCATTTAGTCCAACCAGTCTTATTTTTGCAGAGGCAGCTAGGTAGTGCAGTGGACCTAAAGCTGGACCTGGAGCTAGGAAAACCTGAGTTTAAATCCTGCCTGAGGCACTTATTAACTGTGTGACCCTGGATAAGTCACTTGATTCCTGTCGACCTCAGCTTTCTCATCTGTAAAATGAGGATAAATTTATCTCCTAGGGTTGTTAAAAGGATAAGATAAAATCATATTTTTAAAGTACTTTGAAAAACTGGAGAACACTGAGTGTCAGAGAAGGGAAGTGATTTACTTAGGGTCACACAGGAAGAAAGTAGCAGAATCAGGATTTGAACGTGGGTCATCTAATTATAGCAATAGCTAGCTCCCACTCCCAAGAACTTTAAGACCCAAATAAAGTGGCATGGAAACATAGTAATACACTGATAGTCAGGAGACTTGGATTCTAATCGCAAATCTGATGTCAACTTGCTGTGTTATCTTAGGCGAAATGCTTGGGGCCACAGAATCCTCACTTGTAGGACGAAAAGTTATACTTGGTAATCTCTAAGGATTCAATCTCCCCTTTTTGGGGCAGAGTCAGGGGGTCGTTGCTGTTGTTCATTTGTTTCAGTCATATCTGACTCTTCATGACCCCTTTGGGGTTTTCTTAGCAAAGACACTGGAATGGTTTGTCATTTCCTTCTCTAGATCATTTTACACATGAGGAAACTGAGGTAAACAAGGTTAAGTGACTTGCCCAGGGTCACAGCTAGGAAGTATCTGAAGTCACATTTGAACTCAGGTCCTCTGGACTCTAAGCCCGGCACTCTATCCACTGTGCCAAGCAGGAAACATCCAGACCCAATAGATATAAGGAACTCTTGGTGAGGAAACTCTCTCCTGAGGTATATGGGCAACTGGTTTTGGAGAATTTGTTGTCTGGGATACTGAGGATACTGAGAGATAAAGTAACTAGTCCAGGGAATTATGATTAATGTATGTTAAAGATAGGCATTAAACCCAGCTTTTCTGGAGCTTGAGACTACTAACTGTCTACTAGGCCATGTTGCCTTTAATTCCATTTCTAACACTTTATGATTTTAATATTCAATTAATTACAAGATAAGGCAATATATGATAGTCATAGCACTGGTACAAAATGAGCAGAGTCCAGAAGGTGGAAAGTTCATGTCTTCCTGGGGTGATGCAAAGAGGCTATATGGAAGACATGACATGGGAATCATTTGGCCCTTAAAGGATAAGGAAGATCTCAGCATCAGAAGGTAGTATGAGAGAGGTAGTGGAGTGTAGGCAGAAGGAACAACCTGAGCAAAAAGTTACAAAGGCAGAAAAATACATTGTATATTTCAGGAGCCCAAAACAGACCAATTTGACTGGCACAAAGCATATGTTGTAAAAAGAAAGAAGACTGATAAAATTGAAAAGGCAAGTAAGGGCCAGAGAGCAGACTATCTTGACTGTCATGGTAAGGGTTAATTCCATGAGCTGTTGGGGCTTTCATGTGCTGAACTTAACTAATTATTTAATGAAAACGAGTGGAGGTAGATATTTTTTTCCACCTTTTCTTTCTGGTCACTTAGAAATGTGAACCAGGGTTCTTTTCCCCACTACCATTTTAAAGCTCCAAAAGCTTTGTGGACTTCTGTTTTTTTTTCTTTAAATATTTTAAGTTAATCCCCTAAAGCAGACAGAAAATTGAAAGGTTTACTTTTTTTTTTTTGGTTTTGTTTTAGTTTTTGGACATTCTAAGTCCTCCTTTTCTCGTAATGAATCTCAGGGCATCTTTGGAACTCTTTATGGTTGACCAGAAGATGAATAAATGGCATGTTTCTATAGGAGAGACTAATATTTTTTTTTGTCACTGTGTTGACCAGATCCCATCCTGTCAAGGAACTAACCAATGAGAGCCCAAAAGGATGCATGCTCCTAATGTCCTTTTCTTTTAATTGCCCTCCTGCTCATAACGGGAGGAATTCAGGAAAGAAATGACATCAATTGGAATATATTAAAGAAAGAAAGAAAAAATATATTTATGACTCCTAGAGTTTCAAGGAACTTTGTCAAGAATTCTTTTTACTGTATCGCATCCTACGTCTTACCTCAGGCCACTTACATTTATCTTTATGTCACCTGTACCAACCTAAGGCTTTGTATGTGTTATTGTTGTTTTCAGTCATTTCAATCATGTCTAATTCTTGATAAGCCCATTTGAGGTATTTTTGGCAAATATGTCAGAATGGTGTGCCATTGCCTTTTCCACCTCATTCTACTAATGAAGAAACTGAGGCAAATAGAGTTAAGTGACTTGCCTAGGGTAACATAACTAGTAAGGGTCTGAGGCCAGATTTGAACTCACAAAGATGAGTCTTCTTGATTCCTGGCCCAGCACTCTATCCACTGTGCCATCTAGAAGTGCCCTTGTAGAAGTAGGCACCTAATAAATGTCTGCTGAATTGAGTTTAAGACCACAGCAGTGAATCAACAGACCTATAAGGAACTGATTCCTTAGAGAATTAACTCACCAATTTTCCATAAACAGACCACCACCTCACCCTATCCCTGTATTTCCTTTCTAGCCAATTACTAAAGTTCTTATTCTTCTGTCATTTTTCCTTTAAAAAAATTTAAATGGCATGGGAAAATTGCAAAAAAGATAATGAAGAGAATTCCTGCTGAATTCCATCATGGGGGGGTGGGATTTCAAAAACAAAAGAAGGACGTCAAAAAACTCAAGTTCTTGGACTCGTCTGTTATTTCAGCTGCCCTCAGATCTGGGGCTGTTTGGATAAGCCCAACGAGATAGCAGGTGCAGAGGCCAAACCAACCTCTTACTTCTCAATACAACGATTTGGCTTTTCAAGGGTGTGAAAGGACTCAAGTGGTGAAAATATCCTTTCTGGGAGAGATGGGTTTTCTCCCTATGCTTTCCCTCACAAAGTAAATATATTAGAACTGGCATTGGTCTCATTTTGGTTTGGTTGTCTTCCAGTCATGTCTGACTTTTCATGACCCCATTTGTGACTTTCTGGGCCAAGATACTGGAGTGGTTTGCTATTTCCTTCTCCAGTTCATTTTACAGATGAGAAAACTAAGGCAAACAGGGTTAAGTGATTTGCCCAAAGTCACCCAGCTAGAAAGTATCTAAGGCCAGATTTAAACAGAGGAAAATGAGCCTTCCTGACTTCAGGCCCTGAATTTTATCCATTGAGCCACCTAGCTTCCTTCAACACTCATATCAAATGCCACCTTTTACAGGAGGCCTTGTCCAATCCCCTCAGTTGTTAATGCCTTTTCTGTAACATACTTTTTCATTTACTTCATATTTATTTACGCATATATTGGTCATTTTCCCTTTGGAATTTAAGCTCCTTGAAGGCAGAAACTGTTTTTGCTTTTTATTTCTATTCCCATGACTTAGCACAGTCTGTAGCACATAGTGAGTACTTAATAAATCCTTGTTGATTGATCATTGTTGACTGACTGATGTAACACAACACATAACGTGAAATAGCTAGTTTCTCTATGCTTTAGGAGGTTCAGATGATCTGTATATGTTAGTCTGTTTACATGTAGTATCCTCTTGGGAAAATGCAAGTTCTTTGGGTGGAGGTATGGCTTTTGTTTTTTCCTTTATATCTCCAACATCTGGAAGAGAGTCTAGCTGCATGTAGCAGGCACTTAATAAATATTTGTTAGATCAGATTAGACTGGATCACCACATGGTGATTTTTTTGGGGGCACAGAAATTAATTAAGCTACGTAATTTGAATTGGTAGAGTGCCTACAATAACACACTTTTTTTGAAATCCTGAAGTTGTACACATAGGTATATGAATGTTCACAAGAGCCCTGAAATGTAAAGTAGACACAAAATATGTACTCAATAAATCCTTGAATTATTGAATAGATAATCCAATTGAGGCTCCAAGAATTCTCATAGAAAAATAAATAAATAAAGAGGTCCAAATTATATTTGTCTAAATTAACATCAAAGTTAGTCCCAAAAACAGTACATGAAGCATAGGCTGCCTCACTCCCAAGAACCAGGACTAAGAATTCAGTTCTTAGAAGGAGGTCGAGAAGATCTTTAAAGCCCCTACCAGTGGTTAGGACCTATTTCATGGTTCATCGAAAAGAAGGATGTTATGTGTCAAGCTGTTCCTTTCAGCTGTTCCCAAAGCCATCTGGAATGATTTATGCTGCTACTATTCCTCCTTTCCTTCCCCTCCTCCCAACCCCCCTCCCCAACAGAGTCAGCAACTGGGTCCTATTGATCCTTCCTTTGTAATCTCTCTTATCTATCTCCTCCTTTCCATTCTCAAAGCCATTACCCTAATGCAGAGTCCTCAAACTTTTTGGTCTCAAAACCACTTTATATTCTTAAAATTCTTGAGACCCTCCCACTGAACTTTCCTTCTATTTATAGCTTTTGTTCTTGATATAGAGGCAGCTAGATGGTACAGTGGATAAAGCATTGGACCTGGAGTCAGGAAGACCTGAGTTCAAATTCTACCTTCAGATATTTACTAGCTATGTGACTCTGGGCAAGTCACTTAACTTCTGTCTGCCTCATTTCCCTCATCTCTAAAAAGGAGACAGCAATAGCATCTATTTACCAGCACTGTTGTAAGGATAAAATGAGATATTCGTAAAGTTCTTTGCAAACTTAAAGCCTTATAAAAATTCTAGTGGTTGTTACTGACGCTTTTATTATTATTATCATATCTGCTGAAATTTACCAGATTTCATTATATCATTATGAAAGTAGTTTTGACCTTTTGGCTTCCCAAAAGGATCTTAGAGACCCCCGAGAATTCCCAGACTGCACTTTGAAAACCTGCCCCAGTCCATGCCTGAGTCATCTCTCACAAAAGCCTTCTAATTGGGCTCTCTTCTTCCAATCCATCCCACACTGGTGCCAGGTTAGTATTCCTCAAGTACCACTTTCATCATATTGCTCCTGGCCTATGATTGTTATAAAAGGCCCTCTGCTGTCTCCAGGATAAAGTTGATAGTGCTCAGAAATGAACATTCTAAAAGCTCTTTAATAATTCATTCTAAAGACATTTTCAGGATCTCAGAGGACTTCAGTGTCATCTTCAATATTACCAGTTATCAATGCACAGGAATATAGGTATAAATTGCATAGGAGATGGAGTTGACCCTATGACATATATATCCTGGAAAGCAACCTTTTGAAAGAAATTCCCCATATTATCTTATGTATTTAGGCAATGTTTTGTATCGGAGTCATTGCAGGAGGAAAAAAAAATCATCCAGTTACTTGAGCTTATTGGTTTCATGAGTTCTGAAAAAAAATAAGACTTTACTAAATTATGAAATTTTAGGAGAGACAATGAAAAACTGAAGTGTATCCAAATGAGGGCAACCTGTGTGCTCAGACAACTCCAACCCATCAAATATAAGGGACAGTTGAAGGAGCTGGGATTGCTTAGCTTGGCACAAGGAATATTTAGGAGGGTGAGGAAGATCGTTGTCTTTTGATCATAGGCCTCTCATGTGGAAAAGGGATTAGACTCATTCTTCATAGGTTTAGAGGCTTGGACTAGAACCAATGAGTGGAATTTTTAAGGAGGCAGATTTCAGTTCAATATTAGAACTTCCCAATAATATGAACCATTTAACAATGACATGGGCTGTTTATGGAAGAAGTGAATTCCCTGTCACTAAGGGTATCTGAGCAGGGTCTGAATGAGCACTTGTCAAGGATGTTTAATGGTGAGTCATGCTTCTGGTAGGGATTTGAAAGACATTGACACTAAGGCTTCTTCCATGTCAAAAATTCTCTGCTTCTGATTTCCCAGCAATTAGCCTTCTCTCATCAGATGTTCCACTGCTTAATCTTCTTGAAAGAAAGTTTCTAGACATTTAACATGAATAATTGAAATTCTACCCACTTTGTTTCCTTCATATAACCTCCTCATCTAGTTAGTGTCTTTCTTTAAAATTTCTATCCTTCTGTATTATTCTGAATTCACAAAGGACAACTTGATTTTCCTTGCTGTTCATTCGGTTGAGATAACTGTTATTCATTGAGAACAGTCCTCTAAAGAGTATTAGGGATGGAAAGGACCTTAGAGATTCTCTACTTCAACTTTTCTCATTTTACAGATGAGGAAATGGAGGACCAGAGAGAAGAAATATCTTGGCTAAGGAAATAGACTAAGCTGGTACTAGAACTAGGATTCATGACTATAGGCATTTTTTTCCCCTTGACTTAAGGACCCTGCTGAACTAAAGCATCATTTTTTTGATTAGCATTTGGAAAGTGATATTTGGTGAGGCATTGGGGCTAGAGGGGAAAAGCACATAAAAATGGGGAGCCAGCAGACTTAGATTCTTGGCCTCACTCTGCCATTAACTCTACGTATGACCCTGTGCAAACTGTCATTTCCTTTGGCCATAATGTGTACACAGTGTAATGTTCATATTTGTTCTACTTCTTCCCTGTCAAGTAATATGGAGGTACATACAGGAGCAGGAACATTGAACCGGATTGTCCAGGAGACCTCAGTCCTAAGCACTGTCACCGCATGTCATTTCTGCACTCTAGGTTTCATTTTTTTTCCTTCACTGTAACATGAGGCAATTAAGCAAGATGAGATCTAAAGGTCTTTGCATTTGTAGTTCTCACATTCTATAGTATATTTCCATAGTCTATGTGCTAAAGTACCTTGCAGATCTAACATACTAAGCTCCCTCTCAGCTATAAAATTCTAGGATCCCAGTGTATAGGAGGTACTGTATTGTCCTAGAGCATAGCCAACCTATAACTGTCGGAGACCACAGCCTGCTTGTCTTCATGCTGGCCCTCTCTCAACCAAAATTCAAGTCATCAGTCAGAAGCCTCCAATGTGTTTCACTTTGGGTGTTCCAATTATTAAGGCAAAGCTGTGATCTTTGAATTCCCTTGCCAAGAAGAAATCTTTGTTTGTGCAAATTGGCCTTTGTCTTGCAACATCATGTTCTGTTATTTCTTCTGTAGACCGCAGGGAGATCCAACTCATGAACTGGATGGAATGGAAAGAAAATGAGAAGTCTAGAGGAGTTGGGCATCTGTACCCCCTCACATTGGCAGTGGAACGCAGCTTGGTTTCTGACAGGTAACATGATACTTGTCCTTTCCTTTTTGTCCACTCCTTCTCCTCACTCTCTATAAGTGTCCCTGCTTTGAAAGTAGCAGACATATACATGTGACTGATTAACTCCAGCAGGCCTTGATATAATTGTCCAAAGATTTGCCCTGGTACCAATTTAAAACACAGTAGCAAATTTAATAAAACAAACAGTTTGCAGCCAAGGCCTTTGTTATTCTGTTTTAATCATCTTTTACCACCAATTGAAATAATTTTCTCCTTTCTTGGTGAAATGAAATAAGATATGGGTGGGGGCAGGGAGAGTGTAAAATGATGGAACAATATGGAAATTATCAAGGGTCTGTATCTGTAGTTATGAATTAGAAGGTATGCAAACAGTGGCCCTAAAGTTTAGAAGGGTATTTATGTCAGGAAAAGAACTCAAGGGAGACCATTTACAGGTTAAGGGAACTCCACACCTGGATAACATTAGAGATGAAAAAAAAATCGACAAGGAACTCTTGTTTTTCCTGAATACAACTGGAGTAGATGTGTGACAGCTTCTCCAAACATTCCCCTCATGATGGACATTTCTCCTGATTACAGAGCATGGACTGACCCATTACCAAGGACTCTGGGAGCCAAAACACCAGATACAGTTCATGGTAAACAAGTGGAGTAGTGTGAAAATCAAGTCCAAGACGGGGCCAACAGCCTAGTGGAGGAGAACAATGACAACCTGTCATGGAGAGACACTAACTTAACACAGTTGTTGGTGATTGCTGGCCAGTCAGGGAAACAATCCTCTTGTTCCTGATTGTAGCTGTTCTGGGTGGCCAGAGATTTTATTACTGGCAAAGGGCGAGCCCAACAGCATTTTAAAATTTGGCAACACATCTAAAAGTGTTTGGGGGTTGCTTTTATTTTTCTCCCCACCCCCCCACTAATGTTTTGGGTTCGGTGAAACCCAGAGTGCAGGCAGGGTAGTACGTTTTCCCTTAATTCTTAAACCCATGTGTGCTTCAAGAAAATTTAATCCGTATGTTTCTGATTCATTTACACTTAACTCATCAAAATGCTGTTTTGTAAGAGCTATTTGATGTCCAAGAAGTCTTATGAGCCCTTTTGTAAGCCTTACTTCTTAGAAGCAGGAAGTCACGTTCCTGATGAGAGGAGCAAGGACTTGAACCTAAAAGGTTCAGTTTGTTTTGAAAAGAAGGGTCGAGGAAAGTCACGTGAGGCTTTAGGCCCTGCCAAATGGGATCCCTCATTTTTCGTGCACTTTCTCCTACAACTGCCACAATGCTCTCTCTGAGTTCACTTACAGAAACAGGAGATCTCCAGGACATTGAGAGGATAAAAACATCCCAGACAAGGATGGCTTACATTTAGAGAGATAACACTTTATGATTTCCAAGGTATATACATCATAACTTCGCATTTATCTTGTAAGGAAAATAGGTAATGTCTCCTTAGTCCCATTTTGCAGAAGGAAACTCCTCCATGACAGAGACTGTTTCAGGTTTATTTGGGAGATCACAGTGTCTATCACCACTTGCGGCACAAAGTAGGCACTTCACAAATGTTTACTGACTGATTGATGAGGCCCACAGGAGGTGAAGACACTTTAGGAATTCTTTCTGCCCGAAACTTTCCTGAGATGGTCTTTGTGCATAACTAATTTAGCTTTGGAATAGCTTGGCTTTGCTTTAGAGCGGTGGCTTTCAAACTTCTCAATTCACAGGATATCTGGACATGAGCAAAAAAATCCCATCAGCCGACTACCCCTATTGCTCTCTACTACTTCCTATTATGAAGGGAAAAGTAATGACAGGAAAATCTTCACCAGAATGAATAAGAAGGCTGGTATTGCTTTGGATGAAACATCAATGAGGACTTGCCTGGCATTTATTAAAGACTATACATAAATTATTAATTCAGACTAGAAACCAGAGTATAAACCTCGTCATCCTGTAGATACTATACTTCAGGAGACTAGACTAGAGACCACCTGGACCCTTTCAGGACACCAGCGAACCCTGGACCACACTTTGAGAATCAATGAAGGGAAAACATAAAATCAGCTGCTCACATCTGTACCTGGAAGAGAAGATAATGACCTGCAGAGCCTGGGAACTTCACTATAAAGCTGTCTTTACAAGACCCAAGCTGTGGAACCACCTTAGTGCTAGGTTAGGGTAGTACAACATTGTTAAAAGACCACTGGACTTGGAGGCAACAAACCAGAGCTCAAAACCTGGCTCTAACACACAATCTATGCAAAGTTATAGTGGTGGCTCAGTGCATGTTAAGCTACCACAGATTCTAAAGGATTGTCTTGGATTAGGTTTTAGAGTAACCAAAGAAAACGAATGCCTTTTAAATTTCAGCTTGCCTTAAAGATTTTGTTAAGAGTTGTTCTGACCATTGGCTAATCAGACAGGCTCAGACACCTGCTCTATAATATTTCTCAAGACATAAGTCATTCTTCCTACATGTTGCTTAAGTATGAAAATCAATCTGTGGGGAACCTTGCCATAGCTTGAAACATAGAATCAGTCAGTCAGTCAATAATCCTTTATTCAGCACTTTCTATGTGCCAGGAACTGTTGGAGACATAAAGAAAAGATAAAAACGGTCCCTGCCCTCAAGAAGCTAACATTCTAGTGAGGAAGAAAACTTGTAAATAACTAGATGCTTATAAGATAAAAACACGGTAGATGAAGATAATCCAGAAGGGGAAAATATTTGGAGCTGAGTAGATAGGAAAAGGCCACCTGGAGAAGGTAGGCTTTGTACTGAGTCCTAAAGGAAGCCTAGTAAATGGCACAGCAGAATGTTATGGTTGAAAAAGGATCATTAGAAATCATCTATTCCATGAAGACCCTCATTTTACAGATGAGAAAACAAAGATTCAGGGAAGGAAGTAACTGTTCAAATTCACACAGACACAGTTGACAACAGAGCCAAGACTAGACCCTACATCTCCAGTGTTATTTCCAACATACTGTAGTAGGTGTCCTTTTTCTCAACTCTATTAAACTTTGTCTTGTACTTTTAATTATATGAGTAATGCAATTATTGGGGTCCTGGCTCAAGTAAGACAAAGGTTAGAATATCTTGGATTTTGTGTGTGTGTGTGTGCGTGTATGTGTGTCTGCCTGTCTGCCAGTCCTTGAGTGTGTTTGTCTCTCTATGTGTGGAAGTACTAGGGAAAAAAGTTAAGTGTGTGTGCTTTTAGGTATATCCGCTACAAAGAACAAACTCAGTGGAAAAAAAATAGAGTAGTTGTAATAATAATAATACCTTATATGTGAATAACCCTAGAGTGTCTCTTCAGGGGAAAAAAAAATCCTCTGTCATATTTACTTCTCCTTGCAGCCTAATGACTTTATTGTTTCATTACATATTGTAAAATTCTCAAAGTCTCATGGAGACCTTTCCCAAAGTGAAGAGTAAAAGAAAGTGATTTTGTGCACCAGCTTTGTGATGACACTGCTGTTTACCTGTGTGTCCTTGGAAAAGTCCCCTAACTCCTCTGAGACTCATTTCCCTCACCTGCAAAAGGAGAGGGCTAGATTCCATGATAGCGCTAGTATAATTTTCAGCCTTCAATCCTATACCTACTACTTTCAAAACTGATTGTAAATGGCTTTCATTTACTGTTATCCAACATGTAATGGATCATTTGCTATTTTGTGTTTCATCTACTTATTAATTCATTCAAATAGACATTTCCATATAGAAAGTATGTGAGGGTAGTAGAGAGAGAGGGTGAGAACCAAAGTCAAGTCCATTTTGCCAACCTACAGGTAAACAGGGTGAGATATAAATAGCTCAATTTATATGAATAAAGCCTTCCCTTATTATACATTATTCCTCTTCCTATACACTATAGTTTAGCCAAACATGAGCTCATCTTAACCTCTCCTCTCCTGACTTCTCTTTTCCTTTCTTCTAATCCCTTTCAACTTTCTTCCTTCCTTCCTTCCTTCCTTCCTTCCTTCCTTCCTTCCTTCCTTCCTTCCTTCCTTCCTTCCTTCCTTCCTTCCTTCCTTCCTTCCTTCCTTCCTTCTCCCTTCCCTTCCCCTCCTTCTCCTAGTGGTAAAGAGGAACAGAGTCAGAAATATTCAGGATATTTTGTCCTTCATGATGATTTCTGAAGTGAAAATCTAAGGATATATTTAGAAATAAAGGTGACATAAAAAGAAAACATAAATAATTTTTAAAAAGAGATAATAAATAAAAGGAGAATCTAAGGATCCTTTTAGACTAAATAATAAACTTGCAGCAATGTCTACCATGAAACAAGGTTTGGGAACTTTGTTGGGAGGCAGATTGATTGATTCTGTGTTTGCCACTGAAAACACAGAAGACAAGGAGTTGAGACATTTGGAATTTGTTCGTGTCATTGATCCTAACCAAATTGTGTGTCTTTGAGTAGGTCATATCAGCTTTCTGGGCCTCAGTTTCTTCATCTGTCAAATGATGGAATGGTACCAAATATAGTCATACAGAATCAGCGATAAATAGGACTAAACCTCCTTATTTGATTGATGAGGCAACTGATGATCACTAAATTTCCTTTAGAGAGAATTCTACATTTTAATCTCAAGGAGTAACAAACTGACCCATGCACACATGGATAAAGGGACTCAGTATTTTCCTCTAATATCATAAAAGACGGTCCTTCACCCTTTAGGGATATTAATAGCGTTTGCCATAGATAGTGGTTTGGGAAATCTGTCAGTTTAACTGATCCCTTTTGCTCTCCCTAATGTTCCTGAAAATCGTATTTCATCATGAGAGGTACTTGGCCTGAAACAGACATGGGGGAGGAAGAGATGAGGTTGCCCAGCTTCTAGAAATAAAGTGAAATTGACTTAACAATATTTTGTGTCTGGTCAACATGGCATTAATTCTGGCTCTAAGAATATCAGCTATCACTTATGATGTATAACATCCATTTTTGGGTCTGGCAGAATTTCAGAAATCAGTAGTGATTTTACTGGATAGATGTTGGGGAGGGGGCCCCAGGGAGGCACTCAGGAATGGATCCAGCTCAAATCATGGATATCAGCAACATGTTACTGGAAACTGCCCTGGTTCTAAAATGTTTAGATTTCCTCAAGGCATCCTCCTTACGATCTTAGTGGATTTAAAAAAAAATAATAGTTTGACTTTCTCCCTTATTTTCATCACATTGTTTCTTGGAAGGAATGAAATCTGGTTTTTAAGATGATTATTTGATTTCTCCTAAAGTCTGCTGTGGGATAAGACTTGCTTGGCTTTTTCCTAAAGGATAGAATTAGGAACCATGGATAAAAGCTGCAGTTCATCTCTACAGAAAGCGAAGAATTCTTATGATTTAGAAATGTTCAAAGGTAGAAGTATTGGAAGATGGTGGGTTCTTCCTTGCTGGAATTCCTTAAGCATAGGCTGGATGACTACTTATCAGAGACATGGAAGAAATTCCTATTCAAGTTGGACTAGATCAGTGGTATCAAACTCAAACAGAAAGTGGTCCTGGCAGGACTGGATATTGACTTAGAAAACCATAAATTTACATAATCTCTGTTTTGTTATATTTTCATTTCTTTTGTTAAGCATTTCCTGATTACATTTTAATCTCGTTCGGACAATACTTGGGAGTTTTGCCTGAGTTTTATAGGTCATTTGCTGTCTGAGGTCTATGAGTTTGATACCTCTGGACTACATGGCCTCTGAAATACCTTCCAATTCTGAGATTCTGAATCTATTGTCACCAGTTAGGGAAACAAAGGAATAGCACTCAGGAACTAGGAAATTCACTTAAACTCTTTGTGTCCCAGGGAAGAGAAAGGAAAGAAGAGGGGATAAACATTTGTATCATGCCTACTATGCGGCAGACACTGTGCTAAGTGCTTTTTACAAATATCTCATTTGATATTCACAACAACATTGAGAGATAGATGTTATTGTTATCCACATTTTACAGTTGAGGAAACTAAGGCAAACAGAGGTTAAGTGACTTGCCCAGGGTCATACAGCTGGTAAGTGTCTGAGGCCAAATTTGAACTCAGGCTTTCCTGACCCTAACTCCAGGTCTCCCTTCAACTGTGCCACTAGGTGGCAATTGCCTAAGAATTACTCTACTAAAATAATAGATGGATTGATGGAGGGAGTTCCTATACCAAGGGTCCTTCCAGTTGTTGAAAATACTGATCATTTGTGTAATTGAATAGAGTACATAAAATGTACTCTGTGATGGTGTGATTTTGTGTTTAATTCTGGGTCCTATAGTTTAAGTGGGACATTAGCAGGGCAGAACATGTCCAAAGAGTCAGTCAGGACAGTGAGGGTTGGGTGAGGTGACTCTCTCCACCTTGAGATCCCTTCCAACTCCAAGATTCTAGGATTCCATGATGATGAGGGCTTCATTACTAGACTGGGGAAATGAGGTCTTAGACATGATCTCTTTTCTTGCTTTAGGAGAGGAGAGCCAGCGTTTTTTCTTTAAGAAAAAGCTCATGTGCCATGATGGCAGTGGGGAAGGGGCAGAAGGCTATGTGGGGGAAAAACACAGAAAGAAGAACTGCTCCTAGAAGGAAAATCAGCTCCCTGACTTTGTGGCCTCTGGGCTATAGAGCTCCCATGAGCACAGGGATGTTCTTTGGCTCTGATACAGCCAAGGGCTTTAATTTCCAGGATCACGTAAGGATCTGTGTTTCTGCGGGCCAACCTCAAGCAAAACAAACAAAAATCATTCCCCTCAGTGCAAGAGTGTTATATAGTTAACCAGGGAAACAAAAGCTCTCCTACTTGACTCTTTGGCCAGAGCCACAAGGAACTGGCTGTGTAACAGAGCAGAGAGGTATCCATTTGTTCCAGAGGCATGTGGGTAGGTCACAGGAGCTGATGCGTGGGCTGGCAGTCTGAGTTCACTGCTGGAGTCAGGAAGAGATGAGTTCTAATCCTAGTTTAGCTGCAGACTGTTCCTAGAGGTTTGGCCAAGTGGTTTGTACTTCTCAGCTTTAGATTTCATCTCTATTAAAACAGATTGTGAGTGAGTGAGATGCACATATTATGTAAGTCATTGCATAATGCTACAGAGGCGTCCAAGGGCAAATCGTTCATTCATTTATTCATTCGTTCATTCATCTAAGAAATACTATGTAAGAGGCCTTGTCTTCAGCTCCAGAGATGAAAAGATAGCTGGCACAGACTCTGCTATCAAGGAAGTTATAATCAAATGGGAGGAAGAATAGCAAAAAGAACACACATAGCCATAAAACAAAAACAAGACCACCATATCAACACAAGGCAGAAGGAAAAATACAAAGGAGAAATCCAGGCAGAGTGCCATAAAAAATTTAAATAGGAAATTATTTTTTTTGCTAGAGTGAGTCAAGGAAACTTTCAAAAGCAGGTAGCCCGAACAGATATCAATAAACGGAAAAGGCAGTGAAGAGGGAATCAGCTTCAGGCATGGGGTAAGGCAGTAGCAATGTCAAGGAAACAGAAGAGATTAGGAAAAAATCAGATAATGAAAATTAGTTCAGTTTTGTTGGAATGTAGAATAGGATGAGAAGAAGCTGGAAAGACAGGCTGACATCAGATTATGCTGGGCCTTCACAGCCAGAATGATGAGTACACACACACACACACACACACACACACACACAGAGCATATATATATATATATATATATATATATATATATATATATACATATAGATATAGATATATGCATATATAGATAGATATACACAATATATATGTGTATATGTGTGTATACATGTATTCATGTGTGCACATGTATGCATGTGTTACAGTGCACCATGTATATATGTGCATATATTATATATACATGTACTCATTCATTTATAAATATATGTGTATGTGTGTGTATATCCTAAGTGTCTGATATAGCGTCTGGGACTTAGAAGGTGTTGGATGGCTTGATCTGGTAGGCAATGAGAGGTTATAGAGGTTTTTAGGCTCAAACACTCATTTAATCAGAGGAGCGTATTAAGAACATGAATCGAGCAACAGTGTGAGTGGTGGGCAGGATGGATTCAAGGGTAAATAGTTTAACAGACTTGAGGGAAGAAAACCAGTGATGAGGTCATTAGCAATAGTCTAAGCAAGAAGAGTTCTAGGCTTGAACAAGAGTAGTTGTGATGAGAAAAAAGGAAAAATGTGAGACCGGTTGCAGGGGCACAAACAAGATTTAGAACAGGGAGGGACTCATTAAGGAGAATGCGGCCCAGAGAGGTAAACTAAGGTTAAATTACTTGTCCAAATTAACACATTAAATCTAAGGGAAAGAACAGGCTTTGAAAATCCCAGATTAAACCTGGCAACTTCAGCTTAACTCTAATAGGGACCCAAATGAGACAAATGACAAAAGTTGACAAACAATTGGATCCTAGAAGTGAAGGAAAGAGAAGAGCAAAAAGTGATCTCAAGGTTATGAGCCTAGGTGACTGGAAAGAAGGTAGTGAAATTCACAGATATAGAGAAGCTAGAGGGAATGGCTAGCTCCGGGAGAAAGATTGAGTATTGGACATGCATCACATTTTACCCTGAAATCCCCAGGGGCTGAGGAATCAAAAATGGTATCTGTCACTTGGGACATTTCAAAAGAGTATTAGTTTTTCAACAATTACAGCTGAACTCCATTACCTTCGTTGGGGAGGCGGGAGACTATGGGTATGAAATGTTGTATACTATGTCAGACATAGTCGATGTATTGGTTGGTTTTGTGAAACAATTTTTTTTTCTTTTTAAAATCTTTGTTACAAGGTAAAGCTATCTGACTAGGAAAGCATATATTTGAAAATGCATATAAAGTAAAAATAAAAGGGAGCATCAACAAATCTTATTTAAAAATAAAATTGAAGGCAACGGCAGGGCCATATGATCCTAAACTCTCCTTGTTCTAGATTCTATTAGTACTTCTCAATCAGTCAAAAAGCAATTATTAAGCATATACTATATATAATTGTGTTAAGTGTTGGAGATACAGAGCAAATAAAATTAAAAGACCCTGCCCTGAAAGGAGCTTATGTCCTAGAGGGGAAGATGACGTGAATATAAGTAAATATAAGGTCCATAAAGAGGGCAAGGGATTAGCTTAGAGAAAGAAGCAAGAAGATCCTCACTGTTCTATTTGAATTTGGAGGTGATGGCTCTTCTGGGTGTTAACTTTTCCTAAAGTTATATTTGTCTACACACTTGTGAGGAGAATAAGGGAATTTTTCCATTCCCTTTCTGAGGCAGCTAGTGGTGTAGTTAGTGGAAAGGGTGCTGGACCTGGAATCAAAAAATTCGAAGTTCAAATTCAAGCTCAAACACCTACTATGTGACCCGGGACAAGTCACTTAAACTCACTTTGTCTCAGTTATTCCAACTATAAAATGGAGATGATAATAGACCTGCCTAGCTCACAGCGATTCCATGAGGATCCACTGGGATAATACTTGTTAAAAGCACTTTGCACAGTACCTGGTATACAGTAGGTGCTTTATAAATGCCTATTCTCTTCTCTCCCCTCTCTTAAACTTGCCTCATCAAAGATTTCAGTTGGGATCTTTGTGTATGAAGATTCACTCATCCACCTACTCCAAAGAGAGAATATTTCATCTCTCCCTCTGATAGTGTCCTTCTCTGCCTTGCTAAGAACCCCTCTTTCAAGGGAAAAGGTCTGGATTTCTTCCTCCACTTCCTGTCTCCCTCAAAAAATCAAAATCTAACTCATTGAAGCTTCCAAATGGTGACCATGGGAGTTTCTCCCCTCAGCGTCACACCTTGGGGAACAATTTCTTGCACAGATAACTGAAGGAATAAATATTTTCATTAGGGGGAAAAATGAAGGAAAAGGTCAGAGGGAATCATGAGAGGAGATGGGAGGCTTGGGGAGGAAAGAAAAGTATTTCATTCTTTTTTTTTTCCTCTCTCCTCAAAATGTCTTTATATAGAACTTGTGTGAGCGCCAGTTTATTCGATATGGAAAAAATGTGAGAGCAGTTTTATATATACACACACATACACATACAAAAGGTATTTGTGTTGGGGTTTATAACTCAAATTACCAAGAGATAAAAAAGCTGGAACGCTCGATCTCTTTGGAATGCCGAGTTTCATTTATTCGGAGATTCAAAGAACAATCCAGATGACGAGCCAAGAGGAGCTCAGAGATTTTGAATGTGCTATCCATGACCAAACGCAGATAAAGATGATGGAAAGAAATCCCTTGGGGTTGAAGGGCCACATAAGTACATCTCTGTGTAGTGGTGGTTTGGGGAGGAAGTGGAATAGCCTTCAGTTTCAAATCATTGAACTTAAACCGTTAGAACCAGAAGGGATCATGGAACCAAGGGAGGGACCTTAGAACATAGAATAGTACAATAAAAAGCACCAAATGGTAGAGATAGAAGTAGCCTTAGAACACGGACTATAGAGCAGGAAGGGATAATAGGTACCTAGAACTTCAATTCCTTCATTATATAGATGAGAAAGACAAGGCTAAGCAAGATGAAATGGCTTGTTCATGGTTATACAGGACTAGAATTCAGGTTGCCAGGACCTCCAGTGCTATGGCAAGACCCCATATCCTATAGATGTGCTTCACTGCTTCATCCTGATATTCCTGAGTTGTTGCCATAAGCTCCTCACTGTCTTGGCTGCCCTATGACATCTGCTGGAACTTAAGACAAAAAAAAAAACAAAAAACTCCTTCCCAAGGGATCCAGTCAATCACAATGATTTCACTTTCAATACCCTCTGTATGGGGTCCTGCTGGCCATAGGCTAGAAGCTCATAAAGGACTGGGTCACTTTCCAGTTTTCCCAACTGTCTCTCTTACTTGCTGACTTGGACAGGAGTCCTATCCCCTGGACATTCCTCCACAGAGCCCCTGTGAAACAGAGCTTATTAAAACTGCAATGATGTTCCGCACATTTTGGCATCACTTTGAGAGGAACTGGGATGACCCTTTCTATGAAGTGCTTTCTACTCCTGGCACAAAGGCACTTCATGGCTGGCCTTACACTGTTCCAAGAAGGCCAAGGAACCAAGGCTGGGGACTTAATGTAACTAGTGTATTGACATAAAACAAGAACATGAAAATCATATACCCCCAAACAAACTTTAGGTTTCTGCCAAACGAAGTCTCCACACTGTCCTCAAACACACTGTACTCACTCTCCCCTCTTTGTCTTTGCTCATGATGCTTCTTCTGCCAGGAAGGGCCTCTTCTATCTTAGCTGCCTGTCTCAAGCCTTCTCATCCTTAGGAGGATATGATTTAAAGCTGGAAAATATCACCTAATCCAACTCTCTCATTTTACAGATGAGTGAACTGAGGCCAGGGAAACAGAAGTGACTTGTCCAAGGTCACAGAGAGACTCAAGGACAAAGCCAGTAGAGAACTTTTCTACCAGACAGACAGCCTATCTACCTAGATCAATGGATACTAGATGGCAGAGCCAGGATTCAACTCAGGCCCTCTCACTGCTTGTCCAATTTAAGATTCACCTTCACCTTCTCTCTGAGATATCCATGACTGTTCAAATACAAGATGTAAAATAACAGCTTCCTCCCCTCCCCAATCAGTGAATCCCACCCCCCACCAAACTCAAAACTGGAAAGGGCTGTAGAAATTGTCCAGTTCAACTCATACATGAATAGAAACACTTCTAGCATCCCTATGAAAAGGTCACCCAGCTGTCACTTGGAGATCTCCAGGAAAGTGAAACTCATTCTGAGGCAACCTATCCCACTTCTGATCATTTTTCATTGTTAGGCTATTTCCCCTTCCTTCAAGCCAAAATTTGTCTCCCAAAAACTTCTAATTTTGCCTTCTAAAGTCAAACAGAAGAAAAAGGAGGTAGCATGGTATATAAGAAAGAACACTGACTGGGCATGAGAAGTCTTAGATTAAAATCCTGGTTCTGCCACTTACTCTTTATGTGACCTTGGGCAACTCACCTGAGGTGGATCTAATTATTTCTAAGATAACTTTCAGCTCAAAAATCCTATAATTCTAAGTCTAATCTCTTTTTCATTATCACTCAAAAACTTGAAGATAATTACTTTGTCCCTCAAAATCTTTCCTTAAGGTTAAATACTCCCAGTTCTTCTAAACAATTATTGGATGGCAGAGTTTCCAAGACTATGATCCCTCCCATGAATTTCCATGGTATTTAATGTCATCCATGATTCAAATGGCATTTATTATATATATTCTTATATTATTATTTGTTTTATACATTTGATATAATTTGTTTTGTTTTACATATCCATCTGTCATATATTTATAATGTGTACACACACACAAATACATATACATATATGTGTATATATGCATATATGTGTATGTGTGTATATATGTGTGTATATGCGTGTATTTATTTTTTATAAAACCACACATGTATACACATATTCCAACTAATTTATAAGCTCCTTGGAGACAGGGGTAACACCTGACATTGCTTTGTATCTTCCAAACCTAGTACTGATCCTCAAACATAAGAGAAATTTAATAAATATTTGTTAGCTGATGATTAAACTGTGTTGATGGTGTACCCTTAAAGTGATTCCCTAGAACCCTGTTTGCTAGAAAAGTGAAATTTGGTATAAAACAGTTTCATCTCACATCATATCCAAGTGTGTTTAATTATTGAGGTAGCTATGTTGTGGAAACCACTAAGAGACTGATTTCAGCTTAATATAAAGAAGAATTTTGTAAAAATTAAGATGGGCCTGAGAAAAGGCTTGGGCTGCCTCATAAGGTAGTGAGTTCTCAGTCACTGGTGGTGTTCTAGTAAAGGCTAGATGGCTGTTTGTTGGGGAAGCAGCAAAGGGAATTAATGCTTTTGTTAAGAACTGTACTAGATGGTCTCTGGAGTGGGTTCAAAGTGTAGGAATCTGGGTCCATGAAGGAATCTCATTTTGAAGTGTTCCTAATTATAAAGTGATCCCTTTGCATAGCCTACAGGAATGGTATCAGAGTGAAGTTTTAACATGCCTTTTCTTGTGTAGAGGAATAGTTAAAGAAGTAAAGTGGGAAATTTCCATGGGAATAAGTGCCGTCTGAAAGAGGATGTTAAGTAGATAGATTTCCCTGAGGTGTTGAAACAGATTATCCAAAAATAATCATTGGAAATCCCAGGATATTAGTATTAGAAGGGAACTTAGAGACCACTGAGTCTAGCGAATCCCATTTTAGAGATGAGAAAATGAAGGCCCAGATTGGGGATGTGGCCTGTCCAAATTCAGGCAGTAAGTTAACATTGTTGTTACTTCATGATACCTCTCTCCTCTGACAATCCCTTTCTAGTTTGTTCTCCCTTTACAACTTCTTTCTCTAGTATTGCAAGTTCAATAGACTGGCTTGGATTTATAAGCAACAAGCTCATTGGACCATTTTAAGTGTGATTTGGGCAAGTTGACCTTTCTAGGCCTTAACTTCTCCCTTTATAAAATGGGGATAATAATTTCCTAGCATGATTATGGTCCTCTCTGTTCATCCTAGGCTATCTGTAACCCTCCCCACTTTCCCCATTTTCCCCAGCCTGCTGTTCCACTTTGCCAACTTTCTGGGAGTAACGGACTTACGTATCTATGTATCTCCTGTTGAGGTTAGAGATGACAATGGGGATATCAGACTGGAATGGTGGGTCCCGGAGAACTTTGTACTTGAGGGGCTTACAGTCCAGACACAGGGGACTCTCAGGGATAGAGGTCAGCATGGCTGCATCAATTTCTAGGTGTTCATCCAGGGTGTAGATCTGGATGCCATACACCTCCTCACCAACATCCCGGATCTTGATGGTCAGGGGGATATCACAGAAAATATTCTGTGGTCCCAGTGAGATGTTCTTTCCACTCAGAGTCAGCAGTTTGATATCATTAACAGCCCCACTAGAGTCCCAGTCTGTGGAGACAAGTGTCACCCATATAGTGAGTGACTCAGGAATCAATGGGTATTGGAATTCCAGTTCTAGGTAGCATCCCTGGGGCTCTGGGCAGGCTGGGGGGACTGTGTGATGATTAACAGCAGAATTGGGGCTCCATGTCCGGACACTGGACTTGCAGGGCTGTTCTACATCTGGGTGGCCTGTGGAAAACAGAGGAAAGAAAAAAAGTGTTGGCACCATTCTGCTTGATGCATAAATAAGTTCTTAAAGCCTCTGATAGTACTATAAGAGGGTAGGCCTTCTTCAATTTGGAGTGAGGAGAGGAGGAAAGAATGGGAAAGAAATGAAAAGAGAACTTTGTTACATATTGGAAAATCTGCCTTCTGCTACCCCCCTCAAAAAAAAAAAAAAGATTACGGATGAATCACCATACATTCGAAGTATATGACTCATCTTAAAGTGAATGACCAAATCTTCCATACCTCCCCTCCCCGTGGCTTCAAACCTTCCCAAAGCCCCAGCAGTAGTACAAAGACTTTTTATGGAGTAGAACAGTATACTCCCCTCGGCCTACCCAAGAAAAAGGAAAAAGAGGAAAGTTAACGAATCTTTGTGATGTCTACCCTCCTCCTCTTGCAACGCAACAGACTTTGAAAACAACAGGGTGGATGAAAAGCCAAGGAAAGCCTGGAAAGGAGAAACTCTCAAAAAAGGACCAAATGAGCGTAGAAGACATTTTCTACTTGAACTGGAGATGTGAGGGAGACAGAGTAGCCAGTACTACAAAAAATGGAGTTGAAAGAAACATGAGGCCACGTCCATCCTCACCTTCCCCATATGGGGAAATTCTCTAACAATTCTCTAAAAATATCTTTTGTTTTCCCTTTTTTCTGTCTAATCAACCTCAATAAACCATTTCAATACTTTTAGACCAATATTACGTAATTACACACTTATGCTGCTTAATGCATGTATGATCTCTTCTGCATCAAATTATAAGTTTTTTGAGGGTGCACTTTCAATTTATTGTATATGCACCATATAATACAGTATAGTCCTTTATAAAGGTTTAAAATTTCTATGAATTAATGAATGAACTTACCTATAATAATATTAGGTGGCATTTACACAGCACTTTTAATTCTGCAAAGTACTTTACAAATATTATCTCATGTAATCCTCACAACAACCCTGGGAGGTAGTTGCTATTATTATCCCCCAGGCACACTTTTTTTTTAATAAATGCAGAAATTGAGGCAGACAGCAGTTAAATGACTGACCCAAGGTCACAAGCTAGTAAGTATCTGAAGCTAGATTTTAACTCAAGTCTTCCTGACTCCAGGTCCAGCACTCTATCCACCATGCCAACTGTGTCATAAACGGTCATGGGATTTTGAACTGAAAGAGACTTTAGGAAAGCAGTGGAATCATGGAAAAAGTATATATCTGAAGTTAGAGGTCCTCAGTTTAAATACTGACTCTGTTATATATTATCTGTGGTCTCTGGCTTGTTACTTACTTTCTCAATTTCTTTAGCTGTGAAATGACACCTTAGCTTAAGGTCATCTTCCAGATCTAAATAAAGATTCTAGCCCAAGTATGTTATGGAATAGAGGAGGAAGGTGAGGCCTAATGAGACTAAGCTACTTGTGCCAGAATGGATACAGATAATAAATATCAGAGTTTGGATTCAAATCCAAATCCACTGAAAACAAATCCATGTCTCTCTGCTATGCCACTCTCTGGATGACCTCTGTAGAGACCCTTACAAGCCTCAAATTCGATGACTGCATGAAACATTTGCATTCGATTTTGCCCTAAGAATTCTTGAGCTCTCATCTGTGAAGAGGGTCAGCTTCTGAAGAGCATGTTGCTACATTACTACAAAGGCTGCTTATTATGTAGGTGGGGCCATAGCTGTAGTTTTGTGTGATCACACATTGTGAAAAAGTCTTTTTTTTTTTTAAAGATGTGGGGTCAGATAGCTCAATCAATGAATTCTTTACATCATTCTCCTGGATTTTTCTAAATTTCTTTAAATATGCATCATAATGGATAGAACCACAAAAAGGTTGGGTAACTTTATGACTGCTAATGATATCTGCAGTGATGAGATAAGGTTAATCAGATTCTGAAGGACGTCAAGGCTAGCTGGCCTATTGAGCATGGACTAGAATCCCACCCCCTCCCTGTGAACATAATGCACTTTCTTCTTTTGTTTCAGGCTTAAGAAATTGGTCATCAGTAAGGAGGGCCCCAGGGGGTAAAGATGAGTAATCTGGCTGGCTCATGCTCTCTTTCTGTTTACTTGTTAGTCAGAGAAACAATTAACAGTGTCATCAGATGCTTTCAAAGGAAAGGAAGGTGAAAGAAGACATTGAACTCAACAATGATCAGGGCAGAAATTTAAGTGAAAGCTGAGCTTACTTATTTCATAAGAACATAGAATGTTAGCAGTAGAAGGAATTTCAGAACATAAAATGTTAGAGCTCAGAGGATACACAGAATGTTAAATTGTAGTGTCTAGAATACTAAGAGTTAGAAGGGATGTTGGAGGAAAGGACCCTAAAACAAAAGTATGACAGCTGGAAAGGTCCTTAGAGGTGATCTAGTCCCATTTCTTCATTTTATAGATGAAAAAACTGGGGACCAGAAAAGGTAAGGGGCTGCCCAAGATTTTACAGTTAGTAGTAATACCAATATTAAAACCTATGTCCTTTAAGCTCTTCCCACTCTACCAGTAATGAAACTGGAATTGCTGATTGATTGGGGAGTTCTATATTCAGTGGGAAAGGCTAAAAACTTAACTACTCTGACATAAATAACATGAAAACGAGTCAGAAAGCAAAGAATAGTGTTTGGTTCATGGAAAAATTTATATTTTTTCAAGACTATTAAAGGGACAGAGCTGAACTAAGCATAGAACCTATAATAGGATGCACTAAAGAAGAACAATGCCTTCCCAGGCCTGGTGGAACTAAATTTATATATCCTGAGGGAAAACCCTTGGTCTTCTGAGCTAAATCAACACGCAGAATCCAAAGATTCAGAATTCCATACCATGTAGTGTAATGATGGGCCAATCTTGGAATATGAGGTTCATTTTAGAAGGGATAATGATACACTAGAGTTCATCTTCAAAGTAATGACTAGGATTGTGAGATGACTACCAAAGAGAATTACATGAAAGAATCGATAATTCTTGGTCTAAACAAATTAATACTGATTGGGAGTAAGGGTGGGGTTAGTCAAGATCATGACCTCAGTTCTCTTCCAGCTCCAGCCCTTATGAAACATATCAAATATCTCAAGAGCTGCCATGTAGAAGGCAGGATTAGACTTATTCTGCTGTGTGCTCAGAGGGCAGAACTAGAATCAATAGCTAGAAGGTATGGAGAAGCAGAATTTAGTTCAATACAAGGAAAAAAAAATCTAACCATTAAATCTATCCAAAATACAAGACGCATTGTTTGAGAGTGAGCTCCCCATCCCTGGAAGCGTTCAAGCAGAGGCTGGATCTCTCAGGTATGCTTGTATTATGGGAGAGCCTAGACTAAATGACTTCCACCTATCATCTACAACCTATGTTCTTATGAAAGTAAGCTGAATATTTGTCCAGGAATGTTTCCTATTTTACATTTCAAATGAATATGCTTAGAATTTCTGCATCTTTCCCTTATTTTTACATTAAGCTCCTTTGAGAGATAAACATTGTACATACAGTTCTCTCCTTTTCCGGGTTTCCTTTCTTTTCTCTATCATCAGTCAAAGTTAAGTTTTCCTCCTCCTGGTGGACAGGGGAATGGTGGAGTCAGCTGGCATCTCCTTGGTTCCCTTTCTACGTCATCAGTCTCACCCCATCTCCCTTACCTTCTGCTTCTCTGGGGCTCCAGTGCCCGGATGGATCACATGGCATGGGTGAGGAGGCATTGAAGGCGTACTGAACCAGGACTCTCCCTTCCAGACAGAGATCACATGCTGATCCCACTTCTCTAGGAAGCCAAGAAAACAGGAAAAACATACCAACTTAGTAACAGTTGAATGAGCTACTGACCCAACTGGGCTAAAAGGGAAGGAGACTTAACACACACAATGCCATTTAGCCTCCTCCCTTTAGAAGGCAAATGCAGAACATTCTCAAGAAAAGACCTTTGGGGAGAATTTCCAATGAACTTCCCAGCAAAGGTATTTACTGAGATTTAAAATGTATGTGTACTGCTGTAGTACCAAGAACACCACATTTTGCATCAAAGGACCTGAATTCAAATCTGCTTTGCCATTTATGAGCTATATGACCTTAGGCAAGTCTGGTCTTGTTTTGCCTGAAAAGTTAGACTAGATGGTTCCTAATGACCCATCTAGGTCTATGTCCCAGGAAAACTACTGAAGAATGTGTCAAGTTATCTTTTTATACCTTATATCTTTTCCCCTCTACCCAATCTCACCCTACAGCATATTCTAAATCAGTCAGTAAGTCAATAGGCATTAATTAAATGCCTACTATGTTCCAGACATTATTCTAAGTGTGCGGGGATTCAAAGAAAGGCAGAAGATGATTCCCACCCCTAAGGAGCTCACAATCTAATAGGAGTGACAACTTTCGAATAAAAAAAGTACAAACAAGCTATATATAGAATAAATGGGAAATAATTAAAGGAGGGAAGGAAATATAATTAAATTCAGAGCTAAAAATGGGAAAGGATCTGTGCTAGAGGGGAGAAATTGTATTGTTTTTCTTTGCTGTATGCCCAGTACCTGGCACAGTGTCTTACACATAGTTGTTGCTTAATAGGTGGTAATTGAATTGAATTCCATTCAATGTCGACTACAGACTATGCAGTTGACTATAATTCACGAAATCAGATTTGAGTTCTAGTACTGGCTGTGACACTAATAAGCTGTATGACCTTGGACAAGTAATTTTATCTTCCAAAACCTCAATCATAACACTTATTAATTGGGGGGGGGGTGGAGGTAGGGCAGAGGGAGCTACCCAGTCTCTACTTCATAACTGATACAAGATCAAAAGGTTGAGATAAAAAATATAGAAGCAAGTGCAAAAGGTTCTTCTTGTGCAATGATCATTACAGAAAATGTGCAAAAAGACCTCCTTCAATACCCTGAAGATATGTGTGCTCCTATCAATGTGAGAGATCACAATTCCTCTCTCCCTTCTCATCTTTTGAGATGCTTATTATTGTCTTTCTATAAATCTTCCAAAAACAATCCACTCATTTCATAAATGTCTCGAAAAATTTGAGATCCACACAATTCTCTGAAAATCTGTGTTGGAGTTACAGCTGTGTACAACTGTGTTAAAGTTACAACTTTAACATCTCTTAGAGATTAATATTTAAAGTAGCTCGAATAGGGAAATAAGTCATAAAAATGGAAAAGATGACCAATGATTACTCTTTTAAGGTGACTGAGAAGACACCAACAAGTGCCAACCCATCTACCTACTTCTTTTCTATAAGGTCTTAATGAGAATAATTTACACATGAACTAAAGAGTATCCTTGGTAAAAACATGAAAAGCAAATATGTAGACTTTTGCACACAATGTTCTCCAGCAAATAACATCTACACAATAGTTACATAGTAACTGAGAGGTTGTACGGAGTGTTAGACTCCATTGTGTCTTTTTTTTATTGACTTAAAAACCAAAAGCAACAAATTTATTTTTCATGTCTTTGGTAGGGTCCAGTTTTTCTTTCCAATTTGATGTTTTCCCCCTCATCAAGCCGTTTATCTTATTTTAAAATTATTTTAAATTTATTATTAACTTTAGCATTTCATTTTCTTTTTAGATTTTGAGTTCCAAATTCAATCTTTCTCACCCCTCCCCTACCCACTGAGAAGGCAAGCAATAGGATAACGATTATGCGTGTGAAGTCAGGCAAAACATATTTCCATATTAGCCATATTTCAAAAAGAAAAAGAAAGCGAGAAAAGTATACTTCAATTTGCATTCAGAGTTCATCAATTCTATCTCTGGAGGTGGATAGCATTTTTTCAGAATGAATTCTTTGGAATTATCTTTGATCATTCTATTAATCAGAGCAGCAAAGTCTTACACAGTTAATCATCATCACAATACTGCTAATACTATGTATATGATCTCCTTTTAACTACCCTAATAACAATAAAGTTCTTAGGAGTTATATGTATCATGTTCCCATATAAGTTTAACTTTCTTGAGACCAATCATATTCATGCTCTTTTAAGCTTCTCTTAAGTCTTGCTTTTGAATGTTGAATTTCCTATTGAAATTCCTTTTCATCAGGAATGTTTGAAAGTCTTCTATTTCATTAAATATCCATTTTTTTTCTCCTGAAGGCTTACACTCAGTTTTGCTGGGTAGGTGATTCTTGGCTATATAACCCTAGCTCCTTTGCCTTCAAGAATATTATATTCCAATCTCTCTGCTTTTTTTTTTTTCCTTTAATGTTGAAGTTGCTAAATCTTGTGTGAACCCGATTGTGGTTCCATAATATTTGAAGTATTTGTTTCTGGCTACTTGAAGCATTTTCTCTTTAACCTGAGAGCTCTGGAATTTGACTATAACATTCCTGGGAGTTTTCATTTGGGGATCTCTTTCAGAAGGTGATCAGTGGATTCTTTCAATTTTTATTTTACCTTCTGTGTCTAAGTCTCTAGTCTGTCTTTTTTTTTATGTATCATGATTTTCAGGTAGTCCAATAATTATTAAGCTATCTCTACTTAAACATTGTAGACAGTAATAGCAACATTGGGTGATGTTCAACTATGATTGTAGCTTTTCTCAGCCATACAATGATCCCAGACAATTCTGAAAGATTCATGATGAAAAATGCTATCAACATCCAGAGAAAGAACTGATGGAGTCTGAATGCAGATAGAAACTATTTTCACTTTATTTTTTGTGGGTTTTTTTTCCTTTTGTTCTGTTTCTTTCATGACATGACTAATGTGGAAATATGCTTTACATGATTGCACATATATAACGTATATCAAATTGCTTACTGTCTTAGGGAGGGGAGAGGGGAAGGAGAGAGAAAATTGGGAACTCAACATTTTATAAGAATGAACGCTAAAAATTGTCTTTGTATATAGTTAGAAAAAATAAGATACTATTAAAAATATCTCTCCTCAATCTATTCTCTAGGTCAGTTGTTTTTTTCAATGAGATATTTCATATGTTCTTCTATTTTTTTTTCATTGTTTAGACTTCGTTTTATTGTTTCTTGATGTCTCATGCACTCATTAACTTCCACTTGCCAAATTCTAATTTTTAAGAAATAATTTTCTTCAGTGAAATTTTTGTACCTACTTTTTCATTTAGTCCATTCTGCCTTTTAAAGAATTCTTTTCTTGAGTATCTTTTTGCGTCTCTTTTGTTATTAGGCCAATTTTGTTTTTAAAGGTGTTATTTTCTTCAGTATTTTTTTTGTGTGTTTCTTTTACCAAGCTGTTAATTCTCTTCTCAGAATTTTCTTGCACCACTCTCACTTCTTTTCCCAATTTCATCTACCACTCTTCTCTTCCTTTAGCTCTTCCAGGAATTCCTGTTGAGCTTGGGTCCAATTAGCATTTTTCTTTGAGGCTTTGTAGATGTTTTTACATTGCTTTCTTCTTCCAAGTTTATGTCTTGGTCTTCCCTGCCACCATAGCAGCTTTTTATGTTCAAAGTCTCTTTTCATTGATTGCTCATTCTTCCAGTCTATTTCTTGATTTTGAACTTCATGATAAAGTTGGGCTCTGCTCCACTGGGGATGGGGAGGCATCATGCCAAGCTTCAAGTTTTTGTCTTGCTGTTATTTTCAGATCTAGTTGTGGAGGTCTGCAAGCTTCTGAGGTGGTATGATTCTGTGAGAAGTGTGGTCATTGCTCTCTTAGTCTACATTCTGGTCTTACCCAAGAGGAGCCCCTGGCCCCCTGTAGCCACAATCACTAGCACTCATTTCCACTAGCACTCAACTTCAAACCAGAACACACACACATACAGTAGAGTTGCCCAATCAGTTCTAGCTGTAGCTAGTGAAAGCAAAGGGTCCCCTATAATCTCTTTTCTGACCAGTTGTCTGAACTTACTATCTCAGGGCTGAAAGCTCCCAAAACTGCTGCCACCACCACATATGTGGGCTCTGGATAGGCCCCCACTCCAGTGTCACAATCTTTTCCTGCTGACCATCTAAGTTTTCTTATGCCATAAAATGTTTTACCCCAAACTTCTTTTGGCTCTGCAGCTACAAAAATTGATTTGAGATATTATTTTAAAGTTGTTTGGAGGGAAATGTTGGGAGACTTCATCTGGGTTACCTCTAATTGTCCATCTTGACTCCACCCCTCTAATTTGATCTTAAGTGTCATCACTTCCCTAGATAAGAACCAAGTACTTCAAGAGATAACAATATCTGATTATGATGGGTCTATCTCAGCTGATGAGGATATTTCAATATATAAAAGCCAGAAGTTCTTTTTCTTCTCATTCGAAATGTTATCCTTTAAGCATTTGTCTCTACAAGTGTTTTAGGAATGATTGGTTTAGCTGTCATACCAAGTTCTCTACTGGCTTATTTTCTTTTCAACTATTCCCCCTCTCCCCACTTTGTAATGTCACACTGCTTTTGGTCTTCCATGATCTCCCTGTCATGTCTTGCAAACAAATCTGAATTCTAAATAGATTTAGCTTGCCCTTGACTGCCAGGGCTTTATTCATGATAAATAGATAAAGTGTTTGCTGGCTGAGGTAGTTTCTGGACCGGTTTCCCCACCTCTTCCTTCTGTTTTGCATCAGTTACATTTCTTAAAGAAATGATGATTGTCAGTGCATCCCCCCACCCCACCCTCATGTCCATTTCTAATTTCCTTGAGTTGACAACATACTTAAACATGCCAGGTTGTTACTGCTGTAATTATTGCAGTTTCTTCTCATCTTTATCCTTTCTTCTAATTTAGTATTGATTTTGACCTTTGCTCTAATTAGCTTATGATCTGATTGCACATCAACAGCTGATTCTGAAATGACTCGTATCAGTAACTAGTTTTTTCCTGTCTCTTAAAATGTAGTCAGCTTCACTTTTTTTTGGGGTGGGGGGCATTGGGTGTTCAACACATCCACCACCTTTCAAGCCTCTTTTTGAAGTAATCATGCAGTACGCATGACGTTTTTAAGCAGTAGATCATTCTGCTTCCTTCCATTTTTTAATGCTAAATTGTATTTCCAACATAATTTTGGCCTTCTGTCCCTATACTCACATTCATATTGAAGTAACTGAGTATAGAGGTACAGGCATACCTTGTTTTATTGATCTTGGCTTTGTTTTGCTTTGCAGGTATTTAACTTTTTTTTTTTTAAACAAATGGAAGGTTTGTGGCAAACCCGCATCAAGCAAGTCTACTGGTGCCATTTTTCCAACAGTGTCTGTTCACATCTTGTTTCTGTGTCACATTTTGGTAGTTCTTGCAATATTTCAAGCCTTTTCATTATTATTATATCTTTTATGATGATCTGTGATCAGTGATCTATGATGCTATTACAATTGTTTTGGGGAGTCACAAACCATGCCAATGTAAGACTGAGAATTTAGCTGATAAATATTGTATGTATTCTGATTGCTCCAGTGACTGGCCATTCTCCCATCTCTCTCCCTTTCTCCATTACTCCCTATTCCTTGAGATACAACAATATTGAAATTAGGCCAATTAATAACCATACAGTGGCCTCTAAGTGTTCAAGTGAAAGGATGTGTCAATCCATATGGCAAACTTCGTTGTTGTTTTATTTTAAGAAATTGCCACAGCCACCCTACCCTTCAGCAACCGCTACGCCGATCAGACAACAGCCATCAACATTGAGGCAAGACCCTTCACCAGGAAAAACGTTCTGACTCACTGAAGGCTCAGATGATGTTTAACAATTTTTTAGCAATAAAATATTTTTAATTATGGGATGTACAATTTTTTAGACGTAATATTATTGAACATTTAATAGATTACAGTATAGTATAAATGTAACTTTTATATTTACTGGAAAACCAAAAAAAAAGTGTGTGACTCGCTTTATTGCAGTGGTCTAGAACCAAACACGCGACATCTCTGAGGTATGCCTATCTATGCTGACTTAGACGATTTTATCAAGTTCTTTGCAACATTTCTCCACGTTTCCATCATCTGCAACAGTTCCTGTTTTCTAGTTGGGCTGTTTCTTATGCTTATCAGGAACACTGGAAGGAGAGATAGGAAAATGTTCCCTAAATTGATGTTCTTTCTTGTTTTTAAGTACAGGTTAAAATCAAATCTCTCCAACTCTTTTGCCTTTCAGAGAACCTGGGAGGGGCCCTTCCATTCTGCAGCTACTTTTTAAATTAATACATATTGGACTCAATGTTCCCTGAAGTCCATCCTAGGTCTTAGATTCTGTGCTTTTATGATCCCTTATGTCTTTTGTTCAACTAACTGTCAATATAGACAGCCTACATTTCTTCTAGTGTTGTGTCAACTCATTGGTCATTGCATGAGGGTTCCACATTACAAATACCAACAGTTAAATAAATGCTTGTGATAAGCCTAAGAGCTGTGAGATTGTTATCACCTTCTCTGCCCTTATTCTGTCCCACTACCATAGTTGTCGTGGAAGTGCAAGAGGGCTGAACAAGACAAGGGCCATTTGAAATGTTTCTCTTTCATGGGTTGCCATGGCCAAAATATACACAGTAGGTACAGCGCTGGACTAGGATTCAGGAAGACCTAAATTTAAATCTTCCCTCAGATACTTTCTCCATCTATAACCACAGGAAGTCACTTAACTTCTTAAACCTCATTATCTTCATCTATAAAAACGAGGATAGGAATAGCACCTAACTCACAGTGGTTATTGTAAAGATCAAAAGAAAGAATATATGGAAAGCACTTTATACTAGCTGCCTTATTGTTGTTGTAGTCTTTTAGTTAGTTATCTAATGGTCAATTTCCTGGTGATGAGCCTTTTCCATATTTTGCAAAGCTGGGCCTTGGGAAGCAAAGTCTATCACAGGACCTAAACTCAAAGCCTTTTCCAGCTTGGCAAAATCTGTCAGAGTTTTGATCTCCATTAGTATACAATCCAAGAACTCAGGGTAATCTCCATGCCAAAATCACACATTTGAGCAAGCAGAAAACCTTATAGTTATATATTCTGCTTTTTGAATTGTATGGAGAGTTTTAGCTGGTTGATCCAGCTGTACTTTTCTCTGTCTGATTCCCCTCTACAATTCTTTTCTCATCTTCCCCAGAAAATTTCCAAGAAAGGGGGAAGGGAGGTCAAGACAGAGAGAGGGATAATAGGGGTAGAAAAATCAATGGATCCAGCATTCTTTGAGTTCACATACCATGGGTCTAGGTGGTCAAGCCTGCCTCCAGCAATCCACATCATTTTGAGTTCCTCCAGTCAAAAGCTGTTTCTTTACCATATAATCTAATTTGACTTAGCAGCCAACTTTTCCAAGGGAAGTTCAAAGCCCTCAAGGGATCCAACCCTGAAAAGTCAGAGTCCAAGCCCATTGAGAGTGGAATCTTTGGGTGGCTAACCACCCCGCCCCCCCCAATCTTCTATGTCTGGATTCAATCTCATTTTGGAAACCTCTGGGATCCCAACTTATCCTCCAAGGAGATAATTACCTCAGGAGAGAGCCAAAGGGGGAACTCCTTTTCTTTTCTTGATATAAAATCAACTAACAGGAACAATCCCAAGTGAGGTTGGAAATGTCAGAGGAAATAACACACTGGTTCATAAGCCAGAAATAGCCCAGCATTTTTTTCCTAAACCATTATCCTTAAGTCAGGGACAAGGGTGGAGTATGGGCAAGGACATGAAAAGGCCCTGGTCACTGATGCTGCCCCCTAGGTCTCTCCTTGAGAAGAGCTCTCACTGTCAGTCAGCATCCCCCACAAAGACAGAGCTGGAAAAGCCAAATTTCTACAATTCAGTTTCTTGTTTTCTGTTTTAGTTAAGAATACTAGCTCCACAATTTTACACTACACTACAGCAGCCTCAGATCATTCATGTTAAAAAGACTCAAATCTGAACCTTGAATCAGTGGGGAGATGCTGTCCTACATTTCACCCACAGGGATCTATAAAAAAAGAATTCAAGACCCTAGAGAAGTTAATCAGTTAATAAAGATTTGTTACCAGCTTAGCGTCCAAGCATTTATTTTCTATTTATCAATATTTTAAGCCTGCATTGTGTTTGCTCTAGCAAAGAAATGTTGACTACTGGTAATTGTCTGCCTGTTCTTTAAAAATTGATTGTGGGGGCATTAGGTGGTGTAGTGAGTAGAGCACAGGCCTTGGAGTCAGGAGGACCTGAGTTCAAATCTGGCCTCAGACACTTGACACATTTACTAGTTATGTGACCTTGGGCACTAACCCCAATCGCCCTGCCTACCCCCCTCAAAAAAAAATCTGTACAAATGTCAAAATAAAAAAAATATTTTTAAAAAATTGATAGTGTCGTTCAGATATGCCTCTGTAAAATGTTTTCAATTAAAGTTATGAATGCTTTCAAGATAAAAAAAAAAGAAAGCCTATTATGTGCCAGGTGTTGGTGATACAAAGAAAAGCAAAGGACAGTGCCTGTCCTCAAGGAGCTCACAGTCTAATGGGGGGAGACAGCATGTAAACAACTACATACAAAAAAATTATATACAGGATAAATTGGAAATGATCAATGGAGAGAAGGCATTAGAATTAAGCGTGGGGGGGGGAGGGTCAGGAGAGACTTCCTGTAGAATATAAGGTTTTAGATAAAACCTGAAGGAAGCCAAGAAGCAAAGTTGAGGAAGATGAGAATTCCAGGCATGGGGGATCGCCAGCAGAAATGGCCAGGGTTGGGAAGATGCCATGTCTTGTTTGGATAACAGCAAGGAGGCCAAGGTTACCAGAACACTGAGTGTAGGGGGCGGGGGGAAGCAGGGAGAGAAGGGAGCAGGCCATAAGGACACTGGAAAAGTGGGTGGGGAGAGGGTTACATAATGAAGGACTCTGAATGCTAAAACAGGTGATTTTCTATTTGATCCTGGAAGTGATAGGGAGCTATTGGATTTTATTGCATAAGAATGTGACATGGTCAGACCTGGGCTTCAGTAAGGTCACTTTGACATCTGAATTAGGAAACTTAATCTCTGTGCTCTGAATTAAGACAATACTTAATAAATTCAGACCCCAATAAATCAGACTTTGTGACAAGTACACTCTACCTTACTTCTCTCTAGCATTCCAGTAACTAGAATTCTCTATTAATAATTTCCCCATTTCTATGGTCCAATAAATGCTACTGTCCATAAAGATTTGAGGGCTTCTGACACATGCTGAAATGCCTTTGGAACCACCAAATAAAGACTTTTCTATGTTCAGTTCACTTTTGAAGCCTTTCCTGATCTCCCCAGCTACTAATATCACCTCCCCCTTCCATTTACTTGGTATTTATTTTGTATATACTTTTGAAATAATAGTCAACATTTAAATAAAGCTTTAAGGTTGGCAAAGTGTTTTACACGCATCATTTCCTTTTATGTGTACATGTTGTCTGCCACAATAGAATGTAAGGGCCTGTTTGATTTTTTTTTTTTTTTGGTTTTTATAGCACCTGAACCTAGCACAATGCCTGGCACATAGTAGGTTATTGTTGTTGAGCCATTTCAAGTATGTCCAATTCTCCATGGCCCCTTCTGGAGGTTTTCTTGGCAAAGATACTGGAGTCATTTGCCACTTCCTTCTCTAGATCATTTTACAGATGAACTGAGGCAAAAAGAGTTAAGTGACTTGCCTAGGGTCACATAGCTTATGTCTGAGGTCATATTTGAACTCTGGTCCTCTTGACGCTAGGGCAGTACTCTATCCACTGTTATAGCTAGCTGTCCAGAAGGTGCTGGAATGTAAACTGTAGGGGAATAAGAATGTTCTTAGGAGTATGAGCTCAACACCTCCAGGCCGACTCTGAGAAAATTGAAGGACCTTCCACTGTCCAAGGACGCCAAGCATAACTGTGCTGACCAGATACGTCCCACATTGCAGCAGTGGGGAGAAGGAGCTAGAACATATCCAGTGAGTACAATAAGGAAGGGCAGAGACCCTGTTGGCTGTGGGCATTTTCAGGAGAGCAGAGTTCCTGGTTTCAGTTCCAGGGCAAAGAGGATAGCTGTAGTTTGCAGCCACCAGAGGGACAGCAGAGAGCAAGGCCATTTGCAGGATGTTGTGGCTGGGAGCCCTATCTGTGGCTTACGAATGGAGAGCCCAAGGTTGGACCCCAAGACAGACCTCATAGAATAACAGTTAGAAGGACTTGAGGCTTGGGGTATCATTCCCCATACCTCAGGACTGTAACTTGATCATACTAATAGCTGCTAAAAATGATATAAAACAAAAAAACATATAAATAAAAATGAGTAAGCAAAGGAGAAAGAACAAGACATAGTTACTATGGGGATAAAGAAGATCTGAGTTTGTATTCAGAGGAAGATAATGAAGCTAAAAAAGTCTCTCTTTTTTCAATGAGAAATGTCAAATGGTCCCAAGCACAAAGAATTCTTGGAAGAACTTAAAAAGAATTTTAAAAATCAGATAAAAGAGATCAAGGGGAAAAAAATAGAAAAAAAAATGAGCAATCCAAGAAAATCATGAAACAGTCAAAGAACTGGAAATAGAAAATCAAAAAACTTAAGGAAGAAAATAATTCCTTGAAACTAGAATTGGGCAAGGGGAAGCTAATGGAATTCTAAGACAGCAAGAAATCATAAAACAAAATCAAAAGGACGAAAAATTAGAAGAAAAAGTAAAAATCTCATCAGAAAAATAACAGATCTGAAGAACAGATCAAAGAGAAATAAGAACAGTTAAACTACCTGAAAATTATGATAAAAAAAAAGAATCTTGATACAATGTTACAAGAGATTATTAGGGAAAATTGCCCTGGAGTTCTAGAACAAAAAGTCAAAGTAGAAACAGAAAAAATCCATTGATCACCACCTGAAAGAGATCTCAGGAGGCAAACTTAAAAGAATATCATAGCCAAGTTTCAAAGCTCCTAAGCTAAGGAGAAAATATTGGAAGCCATGAGGAGAAAAAAAAATTTAAATATCGTGGAGGTGCAATAATGGTTACACAAGACCTAGCAGCTACTACACCAAAAAACTGTAGGTTTTGGAATACTATAGTCTGTAGAGCAAAAGAGCTGAGGTTATAACCCACGATAATTTACCCAGCAAAGATAAGTATAATCCTGAATGAGGGGAGGGGGGAGACATTTAACAAACTGAAAGACTTTCAGGTTTTTCTAACAAAAACTCCAGAACTTAAGGGAAAACTCGACATATAAAATGCAGGAGAAATATAAGATAAACATTCAATACCCTCATAAGGGACTCAATAAGGTCAAATATTTACTTTTTATATGTTAAAATATTAACAGTACTCTCATGATTGTCATCATTATTTGGATAGTTTGAACAAAAGGTGTGAACTGGACTGAGTATGATGAGGTGATTCTAAAAAAAAATAAAACTGTGTTGTGAGAGATAAAAAGGAGTAATTATCTCATACAAATGAGGCATAAAAGGAAAAAAAATGATATAGAAGAAGCTAGTAGGTGGGAGAGTGGGTAGTGCCAGAATATTACTCTCATTGGGAATGGGTTAAAGAGGGAACAACACACACACACACACACACACACACACATTTTCTATATTTAGAAAGAAATAAGAGGGCAAAGGGATAGGGTGAGGGGAGAAGATAAGGGAGGGACTTTTAAAGGAGTGGGTATATTAAGGAATAAGAGAGCAAATTAGGGAGTAGAAGTAAAATGGAGGAGTGAGAAGGAATAGAGTAAAGAGGGATGAGAAGGATAGTGAAGAAAAATAGGAAAGAAGAAAATACACAAGTAATTGTAGCTTAGAATGTGAATGGAATGAATTTACCCATAAAATGGAAATGGATAAGATTAAAAATTTGAATTCAACACTATGCTGCTTTTGGGAAACATAAAAACGAGAGATTCACGCAAAGATAAAATAAAGGGCAGGAGTAGAATTTAGTATGTAAAAAAAGCAAGGATATAATTGCAACCTCAAAGTTAAAGTTAAAACAGAATTAATCAAAAATGAAAAATAGAGAAACTATACTGTGTCAGCAATATTATTCAGCATTTTTTTAGACTATTTAAAATACCTACACAGTATAAAACATCTGAATATGTACCTGCCAAAACAGACACAGGAATTATATGAACATAAACATAAAACATTTTTAATATAAATAAGCTTGGATCTAAATAATTAAAGAAACATTTATTGTTCATGGGTAGGTAATGGAATATAATTTTTAAAATGATAATTTTACCTAATTTATTTATTTAATGTCATTCCAATTAAATTACTAAAAAAAATTACGAGGTTAGAAAAAATAATGACAAAGTTCATTTGGAGGAACAAAAGGTCAGGAACTTCAAAGAAATCAGGGGAAAAAAAAAGATGTAAAGGGAGTAGATTCAGCAATATCAGACCTTAAACTATATTATTAGGTGACAGCATCATTGAAGTGCAAAAAGGATGATTTCTATTATTTTAAATTAAAATATTTTTATATAAATAAAACCTATATAACCAAGATTAGAAGGAATGCAAAAAAAATTGGGGGAAAACTTTCATAAACAATCTCTCAGACAGGATGTGATTGGGTTGCAATATTGCTGTGATGTAGGAAATAGTGAAGTGGTTGAAGTAGAAAAACACGGAAAAACTTGGACTTATGAAGGAGATGCTATACACCTTCAAAGAAACAAATGATAAGAGGAAATAAGCATAGTATGGTCTTACATATATGTGTATGAGTGTATATGTGTATATTTACAGATATCTATGTTATGTATGTGTATATGTATATACATGTGTGTATATATGTATGTGTCTATATATATTATATACATAAATATATATATATGTGTGTGTGTATGTATATGTGGTAGGGGGAAGGAGGGAAAAATAAAGTAAAAAGTGCACAGCAGAGAACAAAAGAAAACCAACAAGGAAGTAAAGAAAAGGTAGGAAACTCTGAAAATAATGTATATTATTTATTATATAGGTTTTCTTGAAATGGAAATTTACTGTTTTATATTGAATCCTCTTTTTATAGTCTGCTGTAAACATGGCAATGTTTGTTTGTCTTTTCCTTTTTTCATCTTGTATCTAAGTTTTAAAAAAAAAGGAACACGAGCCCTTTAGAGGTTGTCTCCTTTAACTCCTTTATTTTACAGATAAAGAAATTGAGGCCAAGAAATGTTTAGTGACTTAAGGTCCCACAACTAGTTGGTATCAGAAATGGGATCTGAAACCCTGTTTTCTAACAATAAATCCATCACTACATTACCTTACTTTATTCTCACAGGAACCCTATCATTGAGTTAGGGAAATGATTATTATCCTCAATTAATAGATGATGAAACTCAGCCTCAGAGGCCAAAGGGACTGACTATCCATCCCCAAGTCACATAGATAACAAATGGCAGATTCAGGATTCTAATCTTGGTCTCAAGTCTCCCAGTTCAGGGCATTTTTTTTTTTTAATTGAAGTGCTTTAATTAAGTTAGCACAGTATAAGCCCAATTACAAACAATTGAAATCTAAATCACCATTATCATATTACTATTCATTAAAAACAAGTCACTCCAGGGCCTCTCTGGAAATACTTTCTTTTTCTCCTTTCTGAATGTAACAGCATTTCAGTCCTTCAGTATTTAAGGAAAACAACAGCAACAACTACAAGATGGAAGAGGTGTGACTAAATAAAAATTGAAAAGAAGGAGCTCTAGAGGGATTAGATTGGATGAAGTAGACTGTAGGGTATACCGCCTGGCACATAATAAACATTTATTAACATATATTTACTGACTGGCAGACTAATGACTTACCCAAGGTCACATAGGTAGCACATACCAAAGCAGGAATTTGAACCCATATCCTTTGCCTATAAATTGAGTTTTTCATGACTAATTGCTATAATGTGCTTTCTCCAGAAGACATCTAGTTCAGAGCACTCATTTTGTAGAAACCAAAATGCCTATAAATAGGAAGTGATTTACCTAAGGTCAAAGCGTGATTTGGTGGTAGAGGCAAAATATTTAGACAATTGTATAATATACCTCTCTAACCTCACACTAGCTTGTCCTATAGAAATTGAAGAGTAAATAAACTTATACTATAAGGAGCAGAGGGCCTGCATTCAATTCTCTCTACATGGATATGGGTACTTTGTGTGGTTAGTTAGGGGGAAAAAAATCAATCAATTAATACTAGACTTCTTCATCCTAAGGACAGAGACATAGACCCTAGGTTAGACTTGGAAGGGGACTTTAGAGGTTGGCTGGTTCAGCTCCCTCCCTACAGGAGCCCCAGTAGAATTCCAGTTTCAGTGCAGCCCAAGCACATGAAGCTCGAACCACATGAGTGGATTCATGATGATGAAAAGATTAGGAAAGTGCTGCGACAGAATCAGGGAGCAAACTGATTTTATCGGGCCCTTGCACAGGGCTATGTTCCCTCTCTGGTATTTTCTTTTTTTTTTCCTCTCAATACAAAGAAGTATTCTTCATATGCAGAATTTCTTGAAACAGATTATGTCTTCTAGTAGTAATAACACCTTACGCTTTTATCTCTACTTCTCAGTTTACCAAGTGTTTCACATTTAGTATTTTGGTCCTCATGGCAATCTTCTGAGGTGTGTGTATTATAATTAATAATAATTATTATAATTTATAAGAATGTAATTAATAATTGTAACAACATAATAATTGCTCTCTCTCGATCTCTCTCTCTCTATATATATATATACATACATATAAAATACATTATATACACACCACACATAATGTATGTATTATTTTCCTCATATTGCAAATGAAGAAACTGGATCCTAGAGTTTCAATGATTTACATGAAGTTTAAAAGCAAGTCAGTGATAGAGTTAGGACTAGAACCTAGGTTTTCTGACTGCTGCTACTATTACTACTACTACTACTACTACTACTACTACTACTACTACTACTACCATCACTATAACTACCACTACTATTATTACTATCACTATTACTACTACTATCACTACCACTACTGCTACTACTACTACCACTACTACTCTTTTCAAGTATACTTAAGACATTCTCTCTCTCTTTCTGTCTCTCTCTCTTTCTCTTCCTTAGTTCCACAGGTGAGGGAAAATACTCAAAGAGGCGAAGTAACTTGCCCATTGTCACAAAGTTAGCAGCAGAACCAAAACCTGGACTAAAACCCAAGTAACTTGATCAAGGCTTTTTTCTCATACCTAGCTCTCTCAACTATCCAGGTAGTTGAAACAAGCAAATTAAAAAAACCCTGAAACACACACACACACACACACATCCACACACACAAAGACTATAACCTACTTGTGGGTTGAAATTGTTTTCCTCTTTGTACTTATGTCTTATATCCCAAAAGGGTTGGGAACCTGAGGCCTCAAGGCTACATGTGGCCTTCTAGGTCCTTGAGTGACGCCTTTTGACTGAGTCAAAGTTTTACATGACAAATTCTTTTATTAAGGGGATTTGTTCTGTGAAGTTTGGATCCAGTCTAAGGGAGCCACTTAGAGGGCCATATGGACTTGAGGCTCTGGTTCCCCACCCCTGTGCCTAGCCTCTAGAAGGGCGCCTAGTATACAGCAGGGGCATAATAAAAACTTGTTGATTGATAGATTAGGCATTTCCTTGAATGACCAGCCATACAAATTAGACTTGGAAGGGATCTTAGACACCATTTGGTCCAATAATCTCCTCATTTTGTAGATTAGAAAACTGATTCCCAGAGGGGACACAGGACTTGCCCAAGTGACTTAGTGGCAGTCAGCATTTAATCCCAAGCTTTCTGACTCCAAATCCAGTGTTCTTTCTTATTGGTCATAATTCCTCAATGAATCCAGTATGCACAGATACAAAATACAGGGGTATCTGAGCATTTTAAGAAATACATATGTTATTGTTGAGAATAATAACAGGTGGTGAGGAAGACTAGGGAAGAGAGACAGGTGGCTATTGGTCGAAGTAGATGGGAACAATGGGGATTCCTTGGTCAGCAAAAATTTTATAGAGCTGAACATTTCTGGAACACTTGGAAAGGAGCAAGAAGAGATTTTATTCTATAAATGGTACCATTCGTTCTTTGGGCATGAGTTTCTAATTGTTTTCAATATTTTATTCACCTTATGGACAGGCTTCCCCTAAATATTGAGTAGAGCCTACAGAGTTGTTAACCCTCATTAGGCATGTTTCTAAAATGTCACTATTAATTTAGCATATGATAATTCTGTTATGGAGCTTTAGGCCGAATAGAATAGCTATTGTATGTTTTTAAGTGCCAACTGATTATGGGTTATTAAAAACATATTGATTAAGGCTCAAGAAACTATGTAATAGAGACATATCTCATTACACAACAATTAACCCTCCAATATGTTTTTAACAGTCAGATGGTACTTATTTAATGTACAATAACTGCCTTATGAAGTACAAATTAAAGACATACATGGGCCACTTCATTTACAAAAATTTTATTTACAAAAAGAATATAGGCCAAAAGTGGCCCAAAAGTTTGATAATTCATACAGCCAGAGGGGGAAAAAATTTCAAGACTGCTAGAAAGGCAGTTTATTAAGTATTATGGAAAGTTCTCTAAATAGAGCTCCCAGGAAAGCAACTGATAACAGCTCTTCAAAAAAAGTGGGGAGTCAACTTATTTTTCATGTGCCATTACTGCAGACAAAGTGGATTGAGGCTGTGAGCTGCGCCAGCCCTGAATTCAGGGAACATCAAAACTCTCATGCTTCCTGATCAGCTTTCTACTGGTGTTAACCCTCAAGATTTTACTGGCAGTTCTACTCTTCTATGTAGACTTTTAGCACAGTTCCATTAAGGTATTTACAAGAGAAAATCATAAACTCTCATGGGTCAAAGGGGCTTCAGAGGTCATATAGTCCAGTAATGTCAAATTCAAAGAGAAATTATCTCCATGGGCTTCATACTGACTTAGAAAACTACAAATTAACATTATCTATGTTGTATTGCATTTTTATTGTTTTTTGTTGTTGTTAATTTTTTCATAATCATATCTGGTTCCAGTTGCACTGAGGAGTTTTACAGTCCACTGGGGGAAGCTGACCTGAGTTTGACGCCATTGACGTAGTCCAACCTTTACATGTCCAGCAATTCCCTCTATACTACCACCACCAAGTAGTCTTCAAACTTCCACTTAAAGACCACCAGAAATAGGGAACCTCTACCACCCAAGGCAGCCCATTCTACATTCATACAACCCTAATTGTCATGAAATGTTTTCCTAAAATCAGGCTAAAATCTGCCTCGCTATAACTTCCACCTATTATTCCTAGTTCTTCCCTCTGGCTCTAAAGACAGTACATCTAATCTCTCTTCTATAAGAAAGTCCTCCAAATAGGCTGTCATGTTTTCTCCTACATCTTCTCTTGTCCAGGATATACTTCCCAGTTCATTAAATGGATTGTCATATGGCAAAGTCTCTTGTCCTTTCACCACCCTGGCTGCCCTCAGCTAGTCTTGCTCCAACTTGTCAAGTCCTTCTGAAAATGGTATACACAGAGTTGAATAGTCCTCACGAAGTTCATGGCTGAACATGGAAGAGGAAGCCGGAACTACTGCTACCCTCATTCAGGTCACTGTTTCTTGCCTTGTGGCCTAAGATTATATGTGCTCTTTTTGGCGACCATGTCATACAGTTGGCAAACTCACGTTGACCTTGAAATCTATTAAAAACCCAAGATCTTTTTTCATAAAACTACTGACCAGTCACAACTCCCTCACCTTGTACTTGTATATTTAAAATAAGATCTAGGTATGAGACTTTATGTTATTTTACCCATAATGTTTAGATTCATATAATGGTATCAGGGTTGGAACGAGGCAACGTGTCATAAGACACTGGATTAAGAGACAAGAGGCTTGGATTCCCCTGACATATGATCTTAAGTTTGTTATTACCCCTCTCTAAGCCTCAGTTTCCTCGTCAGCAAAAAAGATCTTTCTCCACTGTCCTCCTCCAATGTCATGAAGAAACCCTTAGAGTCTCTTAGGCTATGCAATGTATTGCTCATTGAGTTAGAAGGGCTGGTGTCATATTGTGTAGCTTCTGTGCAAAGACCAGCCTCACTAATTAGGTTTAGGGAGACTCATTATCAGGTTATTGTAGAGTGAGAAATTTTTCAGCCACAGTGACTCACAACTGCAGCTTATAACATACATTGATGAAGAGAATGCCCACATCAACAACAAAATAAAATTACAGATGCTTGGTTTACCAAAGTGAATAAAACGGACTTTAAAAAATGATAGTAACCACTTTATAGGCACATTTTTAGGAAAAAAGGAAATATTGTATACATAAGTACGTTATAACCACAAAGTCCTATGTATACATAAGCTGTTATTATTTTGGAAACTGTATCTATTAGTTATGTCAAATATTGGCCCTAAAGTTCTAGTAAGCAGGTAATCTTGCCCCCATGCCCACAGAGATCCCAAGGCTTGGGGATTTGCTCCTATTCTAGAAAGTGTAAGGATTCTTGCTTTAGAAATCCTGATAACCCCTTTCTCTCCCTCTTCCCTCTAAATAAGAGAGAAGGGTTAGTACTTCATAACCTTTGCTCACCTTTCAAAGAAGTGGCCATCAATGGGTGGAAACCACTCCAGGGTGACTGAGGTGGGTGTCCGATCTACAATCTGGGGAGTCAGGGCTATGGGAGCAGGCTTCTGGGCAGGCTGCCAGCTCTGGTAGACAAGATCCAAGTAGCAGTGCATTCTCGCCACTTGATTGGGCGTGAAGGAGTCAGTGCAGTCATCTTCTACAAACCAGCAAAAAGAGAGATAAGAATGGGGGGGGGGGGTGGAGGTAGGAGAGGAGAGAATTATGACATCAGCTGGCTGGGGAGTGTGCATGCCCGAGCTCTTGCCAATGCCAAGGTTGGCCTCTTCCAGTACTCTGGAGTTAATGGTGTGTGAACAAATTAGTATAGTCATCACTTCTACAGACAGGTGAAAGGAAACAGAAGGGGTGGTGGTGGTGGAAATCACATTGAAAAGTACGCCCGGGAAATGCCAGAGAACTAACTGGAAGTTATAGCAAGGTGGTCAGTGAGAACAGTAGTATGGTACAATAGATAGACCTGTGGATTAGTAGTAAGGAGAATGAATTCTAGTTTTGGCTTTTATTGAGTGGATTTGATTAAGTAGCTACCCCTCTGTGGACCTGAGAGTCTCTATCTAGGGTTAGGAATAGGGGTTGTCTAGATCATCTCTAAGGTTCCCATTAACTCTCCCTATGTTCTGAGGTCTTTTCCAGATCTAATATTTCATGTTCTAGTTCCTTATTTTCTAAGGTCCATGCTAGTTCCATCACATTCATGCTAGCTAATTTTAATTGAACCATCATTTTCCATCAAATCAATTTGCTTAATAATTCTGCCTTCTTTTGGACATTTAAATTTCCTACATTGTGGATTTGCTTTTGTTTTGCAATTGAAAATAATTCTTTAAAAAATCTGCATTCTCAGGTCCCTTTGTAGCTTAGAGAGTCTATGCCTCTATAATTTTGTTCCTTTTCATCTTTGTTAGAAAGTCATAGATTAAAAAAAGGACTTCCTCAAACTCAAACAAGTAATAAGCATCAGAGATGAGATTTGAACACAGGTCATTATATGTTTTTCTTTCTCTGAATTAAAGTTTTAAGTCCCAATCTGATCTCCAGATTCATTCCTAGTGGTGTAATCAATGTATATTATGCAAAGACAATTATCGTGTCAGAGGATTTCATATTGAAGAATGGGGTTGAAGAAGACATATTCTGTAGAAGGAAACCTCGCTATGGTAGAGTTTGGACTAGAAGACTTCTAAAGCGCTTTCCCATCTCAGAGTTCTGTGATTCCATGATGATCCTAACATATAAACTGTACCTCCTGGAATATGACAAAACTAGGAGCCTGGGAAATTCCATTCATTCTTAATATATAACAATATTCTATTAAGTTTATGTGCCATAATTTGCTCATCCATTCCCCAATTGATATACGCCCAATTGGTTTCGAATTCTTTGCTACAAGCAAAAATGCTGTTATAAATATTTGTGTACATATGAGTCCTTTCCCTCTGTCTTTAACCTATTTGGAGTAGATGCCTAGTAGTGGTATCGCTAAGTCAAAGATTATGTACAGCTTTAGTAACTTTAACAAAGTTCTGAATTGCTTTCCAGAATGGTTGGATCATTTCCTAGCTCCATCAACATTGCCTTAGTGTTCCTATTTTCAGATATTTCCTCCAACAACCGCTAACGTACTTTTGGGGGGAACTTTGCCAATCTAATGGGCATGAGATGGAACTTCAGAGTTGTTTTAATTTGCACATATTTTATTACTTAAAATTTGGCAGTTATTTTAATTTTTACAGGCTATTAGTTAAATGGAACAGGAAAAAAAATAACACAAACAAGAAAACCCACTACACCACTATACACATACATTTGCTAATCTGGTCCTATACAATAGGAAGGGGATCACAGACCCTTGGAAGTATAAGGGACCCCAGAGGTGATCTAATACAACCCATACCTAAAGCATAATCCTTACTACAATATCCCCAGTAAAAAGATATATAGGCTTTTCTTGATGATCTCTATGGAAGGGGAACCTTCAACTTCCTAAGGCAGCCCATTGTAACATTTGGATAGCTCTAATTGTTAAGCAATATTCTCTTATATCAAACCTAAATCTGTCTCACTACAACTTCTACCCATTGCTCCTAGTTTTGTCCCCTGGAATAAAGGGGAACAAGTCTAATCCCTCCTGTATGGCAGTCTTTTTAATATTTAAGACAGTCAACAAACTTTAGAATCTCAATTAAATCAACTAAATCTTCTCATATACAGATATATATATATATATGTGTGTGTGTGTGTGTGTGTGTGTGGGTGGGTGTGTGTATCCTCAGTTTCTTTCTCATATGGAATGTTCCTGAAGCTCTTCTTTGGGCTTGTTGTGATTATGTGTAATGATGTCCCTTCCAAAGTGTGGTTCCAAGAACTGAAAACAAAGTGCTCCATCTGTGGCCGGACTAGAACAGAGGACTAACACCTCTCTAGACACTGTCTCTAAATGGAGCCTAAGATCACATAAGTTCAATTGACTGAAATTGCATACTGTTGACTAATTTTGACCTCAAGGTCCACTAGGACTGCCATTCTTTTTTAGATGAACTGCTACGGAGCCACAACTACCCACTTTGTACTTGTGAAAATGATTTTTTGAACCTGTGTCAGACTTTATCCCTGTCTCTATTAAATTTCGTCTTCTTTGACTTGGCTCAATGTTTTAGACAGTTAAGATTCTTGAGATCCTGAGTTTCTCACCCAACTTGCAAGCTACCCCTCACCCCCAAACCTTGGCTTAGCACCGTTTGCAAATTTGGAAAGCATGCTATATCCAAATCACTGATGAAAATGTTAAAGAGCACAGGACCAAGACCTGAGGCCCTCAAGTAAAAACCCCAATCCAAAATGAAGTAGAACTATAAATAGTGACACTGTCCAGCCATTTGGCTAGTACAGAATCAACCTGATCGTACTATCATCTAGTCCATATCTCAACATCTTTTCTACCAAGTGCTTCACTAAAATCCAAATAATCTCTATCTATAGAATGCCTTCATATAACAATCTAGAAAGTCTGTCAGAAAAGGAAATTAAGAACATGGCTTGTTCTTGAGATAATTGCTTCCCTTTAAATATTTCACTAATGATCCCTTAAGTAATGTATAATAAAATTTTGCTTGGAATCAGAATGAAACTCATTGTCTTCTAGTTTGCCACCACCCTCCCACTATCTTTGTTTGTCTCTGCCATTCTCTCTGTCTCCCCCTCCCCTGTCTTTCCATTTCTTTGTCTTTGTCTCTTTCTGTTTCAGTCTTTCCATCTCTCCCCTTATTTCTGTCTCTTCCTGTCTCTCTCTTTCCTCTTTCCTCCTTTTTTCTCCATCTCTGTCTTTCTGTCTCTCTCTTCTGTCTGTCTCTCAATGCCTCTCTATCTCCCCCCTCTGTCTCTCCATATCTCTATCTTTGTCTCTGATCTTTCTGTCTCGTACTATCTCCCCCCTTTTCCATCTCTATTTCTCTCTATCTTCCCCCTCTCACCCTTTTTTGTTCGATCTCTGTCTTTCTCATTGTCTCTCTCTTATGTCTTTCTATTGCCCCCCCTACCCCGTCTCTCCATATCTCTGTCTCTTCTGGTTCTTCTCTCTTACTGTCTCTCCCCCAACTTTTTTCTCCATCTGTCTGTCTCTCTGTCTTGTCTCTCTCTCTCTCTCTCTCTCTCTCTCTCTCTCTCTCTCTCTCTCTCTCTCTCTCTCTCTCTCTGTCTTTTAGTCTCTCTGAATCTTTCATTGTTTCTCTCTTATGGCTGTCTCTCTTTCCCTATCTCTTTCTTTGCCTCTGTTTCTCTCTGTCTCTCTCTCTCTCCCTCTCCCTCTCTCTCTCTCTCTCTCTCTGTCTCTCTGTCTCTCTCTCTGTCTCTCTCTCTCTGTCTTTTAGTCTCTCTGAATCTTTCATTGTTTCTCTCTTATGGCTGTCTCTCTTTCCCTATCTCTCTCTTTGCCTCTGTTTCTCTCTGTGTCTCTGTTTCTCGGTCTCCCTTTCCTTCCATTTTTCCCTCTCCCCATTTTCTGGGTAATTTCACCATTTGAACTTTCCCTATTTTGTGTCACCTTCCACATTCTTCATGATCTTCCAAATATCATTGATGGTAACAAGCAATAAGTAACAAGATTGTTTGTTTTAGGCAGAGGGATGACATAATTAATATCTAAAGTCCCTTCCAGTTTGAAATCCTGTGAATAATCTGAATGTCTCCGTGGCTAGTTAATGACGGAGCGTAAATCAAATCTGGAACTTATTTGTCCCTAGCCAGGGTTCTGGATGCCTTCTAAGACCCAGAAACAAACCCCGGAGAGTAAAGATTAGTTCTAGCCCTCCCACTTGCATCTAAATCTCTTAACTCCAGAAGTGGTGTGAGGAGGTTGTTTTGGCTTAAGTTGGAACAAATAACACTTCCCAGAGGTTCCTGGTCAGGGCTACTGCAGCTGGGACCCTGTGGAGGGCAGAGAGGGGAGAACAGTCTCAAAACAGGTCTTAAAATAAACCTGCTGCTGTTGATCCCACGGTGTTAACTTGCCTTCCCTATCAAACAAACAGAAAATAAGTTTAGGCAGGTGCAGGAGGTTTGGGAATGGCAGCCTTGCCCTCAGCTCTGGGGTGGGAGTTAAGGGATTGAACAGAGCTGATTCTGATTTTCTCAGTCAGTAGTGATGACCAGCCCCCAACATTCTGCAAACTACATAAATATTCCTGGAGGAAGCCAAGAAGTGCACAGTGCCATAAAAGGATAACAAACTACATGACAGCTAATAATAACTGCTAACTTTGACATGTCACTATGTGCCAGGCACTGTGTGACAAGAGCTTTGCAATTATTATTTCATTTGATCCTCACAACACTCTGAGGTTGGTGTTATTATTATCCCTACTTTACAGATGAGGAAATTGAGGCAAACAGAGGTTAAGTGACCTGCCCACGGCTACACATCTCTTAGTTATCTGAGACTAGATTTGAACTCAGGTTTTACTGACTTCTGGCCCAGCACTCTCTATCCACTGTACCACTTAGCTGCCAAGGACCAAGGAAGGACCACTGAGACATCAGCAGAAAAGCAAGACCCCCTGAGTTTGTGGACTCTCTGAAAATTCCTTGGTCTTCTCTTTACTAAACAGCTCTTCTGAAAAGCTTTAGATTCCACTCCTGAGGTGGCATTTAAAGCCATTTTGGAGACATTAAACAGTTCTCATAATAACCACCCGCATGGTACGGTGGAAAGAGAAGTGGCCTTGGCATCATAAGACATATTTTTTTTTTAATCTCAACTCTGTTACATTCTTGAGACCTTCAGCAAGTCACTTAATCCCTGTAGGTCCCAATTTCCTCATTTGTGAAATGAGGAGACTGGATTAGATTATCTGCAAAGTGCCTTGCTAATTTTATATTTCAAAGAACTCTTCTTACCCCGACCCTTCAAACAACCTGAGTTAGCAACAACTGTTGGGGAGATCTGCTCTCCCCCATTCCTGTCTCCTGGCTTGGCATTACACATTCACCCTTAGAGCCAAGTATTTGGTTCTGCATATTATTGCTGAGAAAAACTTAGTTCCTACTACTGAAATAAGAATTACAGGGCAAATCAATCATACCACCAACAAAAATCTAGTGACAGTCTACTCTGTGTGTAGTATTGCCCTCTATGTGTATGTTGGGGTAAGGTGACACACAAGGGAAGATGTTCACATGAAACCAAGGTCATGGAAAGCCCTTTGAAAACAAAGTAGCTTATGGAAGGGATTCTGAGGTTAGATCCCAGAGATGAGAGTTCAAGCCCCAGTTTGGGTCTTTACTGTGTAACTTTGGGAAAGTAGAACATCTAAAGATGTAAGGGGAAAAGAACAGAGGATATGCATTTATATGGAACCTGCTATATGCAGGCACTATGTTAAGAACATTTTACAAATATCTCATTTGATCCTCACAACAACCCCTTACAGTTGAGTAAACTGAGGCAGACAGGTTGAGTAAGTTGCACAGGGTCAACAGCAAATAAGAACATGGGGCTGCATTTGAACTCATGTCTTTCTGACTCCAGCCCAGGGTTTTATCCACTGTGCCACCAGATGCCTCTTAAGGATTTTGGAGGTCAGATTCTACCTCCCTCATTTTATAGATGAGGGAAAGGAGGTCCAAAGAGATAAAGTGACTTGCACAGTAGCACACAGTTAACACATGTCTGATGCACGATCAAAGTCCTGACTCTAAGCCTAGCATTTCTTATCTTTAGAATGAGGGAGCTGATTTACATGACCTAAAAAGTTTCTACCAGTTTGAGGTCTTATGTATTCCTACATATGAAGTGGGACACAAAGACAAGTTAACTTATTATTATTATTACTGGAAAAAATTGAAAGAAATAGTCTCTAGTCTCAGGGAGCTAGATTTGAGGTATGTATGTTTTTGGTTTGGTTTGGTTTTCAGGGGGAGTGAGAATCAAAAGGAAGAAAAAGGTATATGAAAAAGGAATGGATGAAATGAAGGGTTCTAAAGAAATATTTGAAGTTATAAGAGAAATATATAGAAGCTAATAGAATCTAAAGCTAAAACTGATCTTACAATCATCTAGTCTGCACCCCTAGCTCTACAGGTAGAGAAACAAAAGGCCAAAGTAAATCATGCAGGTAGAAGATGGCAGAAGGAGGATTCAAACCCAAGTCTTCTGACAACAAATTCAGGGCTTTTTCCATTACAGTATACTGAGAACGCTCAAAGAGAGAAAAGAGCAAAAGTAAGAGAGAAGAGTGTTCTGGGACTATCTTTAAAAGCTCGAAGCTTGAAATAAACTAAATCTTCTAAAAACCTTGAGGAAAGAAAAGGATCTTTTCCCCTCTATTCAGACCAGAAAGAATAACAAGAAAGGGATAGGTCTATTGCTAGAGACAAATGGTACAATGCTAGCAGATGACAAAGAGAACACAGAATTATTCAAATCCTATTTTCTTAATGAATGAATGAATGAAAAAAGAAAAAAAACATTTATTAAGTGCTCATTATGTTTCAAGCATTCCCTTAAGCACTGGGGATATAAATGGAAAAAAATGAGACAGGTCTTCCCCTCAAGGTGCTTACATTCAAAGCAAGGAAGGCAATATATGTTAGGATCCTAATGGCTAAGAAGGATTAATTTGATTTGGAAAGTCACTCACAGGGATGGTGAGTGGAGACACTGAATGAAAGGGAGGGATAGTTTGACATACTCTTTCCAGGAGCAATGACAAAATTGATGTGATTATGGTTCTAGAATCCAGAAGAAAGATGAGAGACCTATGGTAATCCCTGCTTCTAAATGAGACAGTGGCTTAGATGCTCAGATTACTATAAAACCCACTAACAGGACCATTACAGCCCCTGTTTTCCAGTCCCAGGATGAACACAAATTTTCATATAATTTGGGAAATGAATCAGCAGGATGATAAAAGAACAGACTATAGAATGGACAGTCTTCCAAATGGATAAAGATGCCAGCTCTCCCCTCTGCCTAACCTTGCTTGATTCTAAATCTATGAATTCAATATGAGGCAGCACACAGACAAAGCAGATAAGAAGATAGGCACTGGGACCCATAATGGTGACAAGAATATGATCTAGAGTCTAAATAGTGAGACAAAGAGAAGTCCCAAAGGTGATAATGTCTCACACGTATCCAGCACTTTCTCAACAGGAGGGCAACCTTTTAATAAATGGCCTCGCTAACCCTCTCATTCCTGCATAAAGATCACAGCCTATTTTGGGTTATCTGTGCTAATTGAAGGGCTCAATGCCAATGGATAATAATATAATTAGAAACCTAAAATCAATTAACTTAAAATCATTTACATCAAAATTTGGAATGCATTTTCTGAATTCTTTTTGGCAGGCTCTCCCTTCAAACTGCCCTTTCTTCTGGTTAATAATGATTTAGAGTAATGGAATCCTAGAGCTGGAAGGAATTACGGAAAATAGCCCCAAAAGAATATGGAATGTTAGAACACAGAATATTAGAACTGAAGGAGACCTTAGAGAGATTGTGTAGTCTCATCCCTTCATTTAGCAGTTGGCAAAATGAGTCTCAGAACTTCAGGTTCACATAATTAGTTAATGGCAGAATTGGGCTTAGAACTCCTGCTACTAACTCCCAGGCCAGTGGTCTCTTTTCTGCCTTTCCTTTTATTCTCCTGGGCACACAAAAATTGAAGACAACATTAAGATAGCCTTGATGTTGCTCTTTATCATATGGAAGGAAGCTAGTCTAGAAGTCTGCTGGTTATAAATAATAAGTAAATGAGAATTCATATCTGAATGACATGAATCAGGTCAGCACTAGCTTCCTCACCAAATCCTGACATACTGGGGTGGGTTGGGAAAGTGGGGAGATGTCAAAAGAAAGAATTTTCTGAAACTTAAGTGAGACAATTTTAAGAAAAATTTAAAAAGACCAATGGGGCACCATAAATAATAAGCTTCAGGATCTTCATTATATATGAGATTCGGTATAGGCAAGATATAGACAATTATGCAAAAGGCTTTAGGACACACAGGAATGGCCATTCATAAAGGCTGGGGCATAGCTTTCCTTCCTTCCAAGTCCCATTGTACTTTGTATCTCTCTTAAGAGATTCAAAATTTGTCTTTAATTGAATTTATTTATCTTAATTCCGTTCCTAGATTATAAGCAAATTTTGGTTAAGTAAAATGTATATTTCTTCCTTTCTTTTTAAATCACAGAGATTTTTTTGTTTCTTTTTTTTAATTCCAAAGTCTCTCTTTCATTTCCCCCCCCAATGAAGAGGCAAGACAAATTTCCATTATTAGCTATTTAAAAAAGAAAGAAAAAAACACAAGAAAGAAAGAAAAAAAATCCTCATTCTTCACTGAGTTCATCAGTTCTCCCTCTGGAGATGGGTAGTATGTTTTATCATGAGTCCTCTGGAATTGTAGTGGGTCATTATGTCAATCAGAGTTACTAAGCCTTTACAGTTGATTAACTTTACAATATTGCTATTACTGTGTAGACTGTTCTCCTGCTTCTGTTCACTTCACTTTGTGTCAGCTCATACAGATTTCCCAGATTTTTCTGCAACCATTTCTTTCAACATTACTTTTAAAAAAACAAATTAACATTTTTGTTGAAAGTTTTAAGTTCCGAATTCTATCCTTCCCTCACTCCCTTCTCTCCTCCCTCCCTGAGATGGTAAGTAAATAATAGGTTATTTGTGTACAATTATGTAAAACAATTCTATATAAATCATTTTGTAGAAGAAGACTCAAAAGGAAAAAAAAAAAGAAAATAGCATTCTTCAGCTTGTATTCAATCAATATCAGTTCTTTCTCTGGAGGCCAATAGTATACTTCATCATTAGTGCTTTGGAATTGTCTTGGATCATTGTATACCTGAGAATAGCTAAGTCATTCACAATTCTTCACTGAACAATATTGCTGTTACTATGTATAATGTTTTCTTGGTTCTGTTCATTTCACTATACATCAGTTCATATAAGTCTTTCCAGGTTTTTCTGAAATCATCCTGCTTATCATTTCTTATAGCAAAATAATATTCCATTAGGTTCACATACCAGAGCTTGTTTAACCATTCCCCAAATGATGGGCATCCCTTTGATTTCCAATTCTTAGCCACCATAAAAAGAACTGCTATAAATATTTTTGTACAAATTGGTCCTTTTTGCTTTTCTGGATGTCTTTAGGATATAGACCTAGGAGTAGTATTGTTGGATTAAGGGATGTGAACAGTTTTATAGCCCTTTTGGCATATTTCCAAATTTCTCTCCAGAATGGTTGGATCAGTTCACAACTCCACCAACAGTGCATTAGTGTCCCAGTTTTTCCGCATCCCCTCGAATATCCAACATTTTCCTTTTTTGTCATATTAGCCATTCTAATAAGTATGAAGTGGTACCTTAGAGTGGTTTTAATTTTCATTTCTCTAATCAATAGTGATTTAGAAGATTTTTATATGACTATAGACACCTTTAATTTCTTCATCTGAAAACTGCCTGTTCGTATCTTTAGAGCATTTATAAATTGGGGAATAACTGGTATTTTTTTAATAAATTTGACTCAGTTCTCTATATATTTGAGAAATGAAGCCTTTATCAGAGATACTTGTTGCAAATTTCCCCCCCAGTTTTCTGCTTTCCTTATACTTTTGGTTGCATTGGTTTTACTGCACAAAAACTTTTTAATTTTATCTAATCAAAATTACCTATTTTATATTTTGTAATGCTCTCTGTATCTTCTGGGATCATAAATTCTTCCCTTATCCATAAATCTGACAGATAAACTATTCCATGCTTCCTTAATTGGCTTATGGTATCACCCTTTATATTTAAATCATGTAACCATTTGGACCTTATCTTGGAATACAATGTGAGATGTTGTTCTATATCTGGTTTCTGCCATACTGTTTTCCAGTTTTCCCAACAGATTTTGTCAAATGAGTTTTTGTTCCAAAACCTCGGATCTTGGAGTTTATCATACACTAGATTACTATGGTCATTTATTATAATGTAATTTGTACCTAATCTATTCCACTGTATCTACCACTCTACTTCTTTGTCAGTATCACTTTATAATACAGTTTGAGATCTGGTATGGCCAGATCACCTTCTGGGAAGGGGATTCTTGGTTGTAATCCTAACTTCCTTGCCTTCTGGTATATCATATTCCTAGTTCTCTGGTTCTTTAAAGTAGAAGCTGTCCAATCTTATGTAATCCTTATTATGGCTCCACGATACTTGAATTGTTTCTTTTTGGGTTCTTGCAATACTTTTCCCTTGATCTTTGAGCTCTGGTATTTGGCTATGATGTTCCTGGGAGTTTTCATTTTGGGATGTCTTTCAGGCAGTGATTGGTGGATTCTTTCAATTTCTATTTTGCCCTCTGGTTCTAATGTATCAGGGCAGCTTACTTTGATGATTTCTTGAAAGATGTTGTCCAGCTTTTCTTTTTTTTAATCATGGCTTTCAGGTAGTTCAATAATTCTTACATTATCTCTCCTGGATCTATTTTCTAGGTGAGTTGTTTTTCCAATGAAAAATTTCACATTTTCTTCTATTTTTTTTTCTTTGTTGATTTTAATTGTATCTTCAAGTCTCATAGAGTCATTAGTTTCCACTTGTCAATTCTAATTTTCAAGAAATTATTTTCTTCAGTGAGCTTTTGTATTTCCTTTTCCATTTGTCCAATTCTATTTTTCAGAGAGTTATTTTCCTCGGTAAATTTTTGTACATCTTTTCCCATGCTATTGACTCTTTTTTCATTATTCCCTTACATTATTCTCATTTCTTTTCCCAATTTTTCTTCTACTTCTTTAATTTGCTTTTAAAAAAAAGTTTTTAAAGCTCTTCTAGGAATTCTTTTTGGTCCTGAGACCAAATTACACTTCTTTCTTTAAGACTTCACATATAGCCATTTTGACATTATTGTCCTCTTCTAAGTTTATGCCTTGACCCTCCCTATCACCATAGTAACTTTCTATAGTTAAGCTCTTTTTCTTTTTGCTCATTTTTTCTGCCTTTTTTTTTTTTTTTGGTTACTTAGTATTTTTATGTGAGTATTGGGTTCTGGTCCTGTACTGTCCCACATTTAGGCTCTAGGTCTTACCGCTGGCTTTCACTGGGCTTCAGGACTTAGCAGCTTGCTTTCTCTAGAGGGCAGGCTTCCCTTCTGGCTTGTACTGGAGTGGGGAGGTCTCCTTGTTGCCCCACCCCCATGTGGGGTTTAGCTGCTGGGCTGCTCCAGAGGTGGGACCTTGCTGCTAGGGTGCTATGGTATGGGCTTCACTATTGGTCAGCAATAGGGTCAAGGCCTACATGTTAGCTTGTGTTGGGGGTGTTCCAAATTGCTTTCCAGAATGGTTGGACTAGTTTTCAGCTCTACCAACAGCACATTAGTGCATTTGTTTTCTCACAAGCCCTCTAGCATTTGCAGCACTGCACAAACTACTCAATTGCCTAGGGTTCTGCTGGTTTATAGGAGGGCAGGGCCTCACTGATGGATTGCCCCAGGCTTAGAACCCTGCTGAGGCTGGCTGCTGCTGCTCTTGGCCCTCAATCCTCTCCCACCTCAGTGTGACAGACCTTTCCTGCTGGGTTGGAAAGCTGCTTCCCTGCCCCTAGAGTAATTCTGAGGTGGTTTTCTAGTTGTTTGGAGGGGAATTTAGGAGGGCTTCACAGGGTTTCTTCCTCATTCCACCACCTTGGGACTGGAATTCATCATTTCTAACAGCACAATAGTATTCCATCACATTCATATGTCATAACTTATTCAACCATTCTCTCAATGATAGACAACTTCTCAGGTTCTAATTCTTTGTCACCACAAAAAGAACTACTATAAATATTTTTGTACTTATGGGTCCTCTTCCTCTTTCTTTGACCTTTTTGGGGTTTAAACCTAGTAGCAATATTGCTGAGATAAAAGGTATGCACAATTTAATACCCTTTTGGTCATAGTTCCAAATTGCTATCAAGAATGGTTGGACTAGTTTGCTGCTCACCAACAGTGGACTTGTTTTTTCACAAACCCTCCAGCATTTGTCATTTTCCATCTTTATTATCTTAGCCAACCTGATGGGTGTGAGGAGGTACCTTAGAGGTGTTTTAATTTGCATTTCTCTAATTATTAATAATTTAGATTTTTTTATATTGTTATTGATAGCTTGGATTGCTTCCTCTAAATCATACATCCATTTTGACCTTAATTTGGTATACAGTATGTGATGTTGGTCTGTGCCTTGTTTCTGCCAGACTCCTTTCCAGTTATGTCAAATAGTGAAGTCCTACTCCAATAGCTGAGATCTTTGAGTTTAGCAAATATTAAGTTATTGTGTTCATTTGCTAGATATATGATGTATCTAATACATTCCACTGTTCAACTTCTCTACTTTTTATATAGTACCAAATTATTTTGATGATTACAGCTTTGTAGTGTAGTTTGAGATATTGCTAGGTACTGCTAAATTTCCTTTAGTTCTATTTTTTCTGTAATTTCTGTAACATACTTGACCTTGTTTCTCCAAATTAATATGATTATTATTTTTTCTAGCTCTATAAAATAATTCTTTGGTAGTTTGATTACCTGTGTAACCAGTTAGGCACTGAATAAATAAATTAACTTAAGTAGTATTGTCATTTTTATTATTTTGGATTGGTTGATTAATTTCTCCAATTATTTAGATTTGTTTTGACTTGTGTGAAGTGTTTTTTAATTGTGTTCATATAATTCCTCTGTGTGTGTTGACAGGTAGACTTCCAACTATTGTACACTATCCGTGGTGATCTTAAATGAAGATTGCACTGGATTCTGTTGGTAATAAATGGAAATGCTGATAATTTGTGTGGGTTTTTCTTTCTTTTTTTTTTCTTTTTTTTTTTTTGGAGGTGGGGAGGAAGGGCAATTGGGGTTAAGTGACTTGCCCAAAGTCACACAGCTAGTAAGTGTGTCAAGTGTCTGAGGCTGGATTTGAACTCAGGTCCTCCTGACTCCAGGGCCACTGCTCTACTCACTGCGCCACCTAGCTGCCCCCATGTGGGTTTATTTCTATCCTGTGACTACTAAAGGTGTTGTTTCAATTAGATTTTTACTTGACACTCTAGCCCTCTCTAGGTAAGTGATCATATCTGCAAAAAGTGATGGTTTTGTTTCCTCATTACCTATGCTTATTTCTTCCATTTCTTTTTTTCTTGTCTTATTGATATACCTAGCATTTCTTGTAAAATACTAAAAAGTAATAGTGATGATGGACATCCTTGTTTCATCTCTGATCTTAAGGGAAAGCCTTCTAGATTTAATGATTTTAAGGAAAGTTTGATTTATTCCTATTTGTTTATCTTTTAAATCAGGAATGAGTGTTGCATTTAGCAATAAATAAATAAATGAATAAGTGAATGAATGAATAAAAATCTGTGTCTATTTAAATAAATAATGATGTGATTTTTGATGTTTTTATTATTAATATATGGTCAATTATGCTTACAATTTTCCTTATACTGAACCATTTCTATTCCTGATATACATTCTTCCTGATCATGGAATATGCCTTTTAGGATATATTGCTATAATAGTGCTACTGTTTTATTTAAAATTTTTGCATCAATATTCATTAAGGAAATTGGACTACAGTTTTCCTTCTCTATTTTGACTCCTCTGATTTAGGTAACAAAAACCATATTTGTCATACTGAGGAAATTTTGCAGGATTATTTCTTTACCTATTTTTCTAAATATTTTATGTAGTATTAAAATTGTTCCTTAAATTTTTAGCAGAATTCACTTGTAAATTCATCTGGTCCTATTTCCCCCCCTTAGGGAGCTCTTTTATAGCTTGTTTGATTTCTTTTTCCAAGATAGTATAATTTAAATATTCTATTTCCTGTTCTCTTAATCTGGGCAACTTATATTTTTTTGTAAATATCATCCATTTTGTTTAGATTACAAATTTTATTGGAATATAATTGGGCAAAATGGTTGCTTTTATTTCCTCTTCATTGGTTGTGAATTCATCTTTTTTTTTCCCTTTTTGATACTGGTAATTTGGTTTTCTTCTTTCTTCTTATAAATCAAATTAGTTAATGGTTTACCTATTTTTTTTCCCAAAAAATCAGAACCTGGTTTTATTTATTAGTTCAATGATTTGTTGTTGTTGTTTTACTTTAAACTTTGTTAATCTCTCCTTTGATTTTCAAGATTTCTATTTAGGTGTTGAGTTCAGGGGTTTTAAGTTGTTGGGTTGTGTTTTTTTGTGTGTGTGTATTTTTTTAGTTGCATGCCCAATTTGTTGATTGGATCTTTCTCTTTTTTTTTTATTGATATAAGCAATTAGGAACATAAAATTTTCTCTAAGTACTGCATTGGCTGCATCCCACAAATTTTGGCATGTTGTTTCACTGCTGTCATTATCTTTAAAGAAATTATTGATTGTTTCTATGATTTGTTCTTTGAGCTACTTATTCTTAAGGATTAGGTTTCTAATTAATTTTTAATCTATGCTTCAAAGGCCCTTTATTGAATGGAATTTTTATTGCATTATGGTCAGAAGTACTGTGTGTATTTCATCTTTGTTTCCCCTAAGGAAACTCAGGAAATATTTGTTGAATGAATGAATGGATGAATGAAGGAATGAGGGAGTGAGTGAATGAATGGACATGCTAAATCTTTAAAGATGATATTAAAGAGGATAACCAGGTCCTCCCATATGCATTCCCCTTGGGCCACTACTGGCAAGAGAACTGGGAACTAAAAGGGCCTTAGAACTAAACTAATATGACAACTCAATAAAATTAGCATTTATCAAATGACTACTATCTACACGGTACTCTGCTAAGTGCTAAGGTGACAGAGATGAAAAATGGTTTCGTGTTTCCCTCAAAAAGATTACAGTCTAGAGAGCTATATATAAGAACTTAAAATCTAATTCCTTTTAGTTTATATGCATCTGTAAAACCTTGGACACTGAGAATTATCAGGTAGTGGTGAGCCCCAAAGTTCTATTACATGGCAATTTCTCCTATGCTAAATTATGGCTCTAGCTTAAGCAATTTTAAAATGAGATCCAATGCATGAGCAGGTTAAAAGTGAGGTAGCAATGTGGCACAGTAGATAGTACGATTGACTTGGAGTCAGGAAGACCTGATATCAAACTCTGTCTGAGATACTAGCTCTTTGACCTTGGGCCTCAGTTTCCTCATCTGTAAAATGAGGGGCTTAGATTTAGTAAGTCTTAAGTGCCCTTCCAGTTCTATATCTATGTTTCTGTTATCCTATAAAATATAAATGGGAAGTAGTTTTATCTTTATTATTATTTTATGGCACTAAATTATTCTTTTTTTTGCCTATTCTAAGTATCCTTGTTTCTTCTCAGATCACATTCCCTCATCTAATCTCATACTACTTTGTAGTGTTCTTATGTACTTATCATATTTATCTATATACATTGATTATTACTGCTACTACTAGATTGTAAACTGTTTGAAGGTGAGGACTATGTCATATTTATCTCTCCATGATTCTAATACATGAAATCCAATGTACATGGTAAATACTTAGTATATGTCAAATATCAGAGGATAAATGGGGTAGATGCAATCCCAAAAGAGAAAATGAGTTGTTCAAGGTCCCAAAGAATGGACTCCCAGATCTTACATCCAGGCCTTTGCTGAGCCCATTAAGACCTCACTGGGACAGTAAGACCTGCCTTGAGTAGCTCAGCATTGAGAACTTGATCCTGTCCTGCTTTTTGAATTTAATCCAAGTGCTATTGTCACACCATCTATCACAAAGCCTAAGGAAAACAAACATTTCAAAGCTGTGGTTGCCTTAAATATGCTTTTGCGGGTGCAAGTTTGTTATTGTAACTCATTGAATTAGCTCTGCTCTTAATGGGTCAGTGAGCTGAGGGGTTCTTTAAAAAATAGCAAATCAATCATTACATACCTGTAAAAAAAAAAGAAGAAAAGAAAAGAAAGGAAAAAAAAGAGGAGGAAAAGATTTATTTTATGGTGGTCTGGTAGCGAATGGCAGCTCCTAAGCTTCCAAGAGGCAGGCAAACATCCCAGCTCATGCTATTGTTAATCCTGCCAATACACTGAGCTATCCACAGGAAAGGTGCTAAAGACCACTCAAGTCAGTAAGATGTATTGGTGCTTAATATGTGCAAGGCATTGTGAATAAAATGGAATCATGACTACCCAGTGACTGGACTATAGAAGGTCGAATCTGGACCCCATCAGGGATATTTAATCCTGTGGATATCTGCTTTTGTGCAAATATTGTGGAACTCTTTAAAATGTTTATGGATCTTATTTATCCTTGTTTGTGATGACAGCATCATAGTCCTTCAGGGCACTAGTACTAGAGGACAGTTCTGATGCCTGACTAGGAGGCTAAGAAACATAATAGCAGACTCTTGTTCTTAGAGTTCATAGAATCTGACCAATTGGAAAGCAACTTAAAATGCTAGAGTTGGAATGAAGCCTAGAGAGCATTTTACCCAATTCTTACTTTTATTAGATGAGGAAACTGAGTCAGAGATTTTTTTTAATTGTCGTTTGTTTCCATTGAAACTAGACTTTATAAAGGGGAAAAATATGGAACAAATAAAGTGTCTTTACAGACTGGGATGCAGAGAAAAATTAAAAGAGATCTGAGATTTTAGATAAATGAGGAAGGTTTTGTTTTAGAATTTCCTTCAAATAGCAATGTGCAAAAAGTGACATTGTTATTATTATAATCATCATTGTCACTATTGAGATCAATACGAAATATTTCTATAGTGCTTTAACATTTATAAAGCCATTTCCCCACTATAATCTGTGAATTACTCAATGAAATTGCCAATTTATCTCCACCACTCAGATGTGGAAACTGAGACTCTGGAAAAGTGACTTGCTCAAAGTCATACAGTTAAGTGTAGGAACAAAGATTTATACAGTGATTTCAACTTTCCAAAGTTCTCATTCACTGTCTCATTTGGTCCTCCCGGCACCCCTTTTGAAACAGGTATTGTCAGCTCATTTGATAAATGAGGAGACTATGGGCTAAAGGGAAAACAACTTGCTGGAGACCATGAATCAAGTTACATCAGAAGAGACTAGATTCTAAGACTTCTGACCACCAATACAGTTCTCTCTGTGCCTAACATGCTGTATGAGAACAGTGGCAAATTCATGAAAACCCAAGTTAAGTACCTGCATAGCTCATGAAGTTGTTGTATGGTGTGTTGAGGAAGGTCCGGAAGCCACATGTATCATTTCCTGGTGCTGGATCCCCACACAACTTGTGCTTGGGAGCTGGGTTGGTATCACTGCAGAGATCTCCAGTCTCAAAGGAAGGCTCGATCTCCATGCATGGGTCACTGCAGGACTGGATTTCTGATATGCCTCGAAAGATATGGTAAAGCCCTAGACTATGCCCAATCTCATGGGTCATTGTGTGGGTGTGCCCAGGGATGCCATAGAATGATGGGTTCAGGACGATACCACCTGCAAGGGGAAAACCAGGTGAACTGATAAGTGGAGTGATGTGTTTCTCAGTAAAACTACATATACAACTGAGGATTATAGAATCATTCAATCAATCATTCAATAAGCATTTGTTAAGCACTTATTCTGTCCCAGGCAATCTCAGAGTTTGAATTGGAAGTAACCTCAGGAATTCATTTTGTTTAACTCATTCTGAAGAGGAGTCCCCTCCAAGAAGTTAATGCCAAAAGAGACATGTATACGATGAAAAGGAAAAGAAAAAAAAACCTTCTTGTTCTTCTGCCCGATAACTCCCCAATCCTGACCTTTTTTATTCAGTTCATTGTCCATGACTTTGTGGTTGTCGTTGCTTTTATTTCGTTTTAGGTTTAGGTTTAGGCAATTTCTCTAGATGAGAAGATATGTCTAGTCACCTGTTTGTGTACAACACCCAGCACGTTAAAGGTACATGGAAATTTTGAAGAAATATTGAAAAGAAGAAAAAAAAAACTACCTAGTAACTGTCCCCTCAGACATGGCACAAAGAATTCAGGTGGATTTCACCTTCCTATGAACCCTTCTAATTCTTAATCTGTGATTCTATGATCCTATAGCAGGGCTGTACCTTTACTAGGTCCCAATAAATTGCTCACAAAGTGTTGTCTATAAAACTACAGAATTATAGATCATACACATCAGAAATGGAAAGAGACCCTGGAACATAAAGAGCTAAGACATAACAGGGAGACCATTCAAGATGGAACGGATATTAGGGATCTTCTAGTCCAACCCCTTCATTTATAGATGAGCATGCTGAGGACTAGAGTAGCTCAGACTTAACAGTTAGTAAATTGTAGTACTCATTCATGGATGGTGAGCCTCAGGTTTGACCACTGAATTTAGCAAGTGGGTAATGTGATGTAATTCCATAGACTGTGTCCTAAGACCTAACCCCATGGCTTCTAAGTGTGATCTTTATCTCTTAACTTTGTCTTCATAATTCAAATCCAAACATTTATCCTATTTTTGAATGTGATTTCTTGCCTATAACCACCTAACCTCTCAGTGCCTGCACATAGCTCTATAAGACATTTTAAGATGCAGAGAAGGTGCCAACCCGCAGTAGTAGATGGGGTTCCTCATTAGGAGCTCCTTATGCCAATAAAATCATGGGCCCAGTCTGAAAAAAAAGCCCACACAAACACAGATCCACTCTGACTCAATCCTTTATTTTCTCTACCTATCCTTTTTGATATTCAATTAAGCAATGATTCCTTAGGTGTGTCTTATGTGGAAAGCATGGTGTTAGATCCTAGATTTATGAAGGGAAAAAAATGATACTCTGTTAAGTCTCATGGAGCTTATAATTCAAAAATTTGATTTCTGGAAGTCTTTTCACCTGTCCTATCCTAAAATTATAGAATCACATAGAATTGTAGCATCAATATTTTTAAGATAAGTTTTTATTGATGTCTTTTTTTTAACATCCTCATAGTCTTCCTCGGTAACATTTCTCTTCCACCTCCCAGAAAGCCATCTCCTGTAACAAATAGTATCTTTAAAGACAAAAAAAATAGAGAAAAAAAAAGAGGAAAACAATCAGCAAAACTGATTAATATATTGAAAAAGTCCAAAAACGTGTGCCACCACATGGACCTCCCACCTCCACAAAGGGGTGGTTTAAGAGTCCTCTCATATATTTTATTCAGAGCCATTATCATTCTTTATAATTTTTGCAACATTAACTTTTGATGTATATGCGTCTATATGGTTGTCTTTCCATTTGTTTTATTCTAGTTATTGGGCATATTATTTTCTTGACTCAGCTTCACTCTGCACCAGAGCATGCCAATCTTTCCATGATTTTCTGTATTCATTACATTCATCATTTCTTACAGCATAGTAACACAGACTAGACTTATGATATTATGTACGAATGTATATATTTTTATAAATACTTTTGTAAATAATATAGTTGCATTTTACAAATACATTTTGCAAATACAAATTATTTACAAATGTAAGATTTTTAGAAGTTACAAAAAATATTAAGAAAAGATAAATCACTTTCCTAAGGTTACTCAATAACTTGGAGGATGGGATAGAACTGGCCTCTATCTCTCCTGCTCCCTAGTTTAGCAATCATAGGTTTATAGGTATAGACTTGGAAAGTACCTCAGGATGGTATAGTGGAAAAGATAATTGCTCTGAAGTGAAATATCATCTCTAATATATGGTATCTGTGTGACTTTGGGTAAGTCACTTAACCTTGCTGGGTCTCATTTTCCTCAAGTGTAAAAGGTAGGAGTTGGACTAGATAGCTTCTTAGTTCCGTTTCCAGCCAGAGATCTTTAAATTTCCTGCCATTAAGTTCAGTTCTCTCATTTTACAGTTGAAGAAAGGGAGGCCAGAGGGGATTAAGTGACTCGCCCAGAAGCACATCATCTAACAGTAAAGGGCAAGATTTGAACTCAGGTCTTCTCACTCCAAAAAGACCTCAGAAATCAGCTGGTCCAAGCATCTCATTCGTACTTATAAACTACCATGGGTAGCTATCCTCAGAGCCTGGATAGGAATGCTGAAATGAAAAGAGGTCCTATTTGGGTAGAGTCAGTCAGGGAAGGCTTCCTGGAGAAGGGGGGCCATTTCAGCAGGGTTTAGAAGGAGCAGAAAGGATATGGCTCTTCTAAAAGAAGACAGACCATCCACAGAAAGGAGAGAAAGACTGTAGAAAAGAAGAGAAGATTGAAGTATCAGTAGAACTACACTGAAGTCAGCTTGATTTGGCTCAAGGGAACTTACTGTTCAATTTTCAGAGTTACCTTTTACACCTCGGAAATCAATAAATGCCACAAATCTGGGCTTGATTTATTGTTTCATTGACTCTCTATATTTAAGAAAGTGATGGAGGAGGGCAGCTAGGTGGCGCAGTGAATAGAGCACTGGCCCTGGAGTCAGGAGGACCTGAGTTCAAATCCAACCTCAGACACTTGACACATTCACTAGCTGTGTGACCTTGGGCAAGTCACTTAACCCCAATTGCCCTGCCTTCCCCCTTGCAAAAAAAAAAAAGAAAGAAAGTGATGGAGAAAACATTAATAATGCATATCAGATTTGAAAGACAGCTATGGGTACATTTTTTGGCAGACCATTTTTTCTTTTCTTTTTAAATTTTATTTATTTGTTTTTAGTTTTCAACATTTGCTTCTATAAGATTTTGAGTTCTAAAATTTCTCCCTCTCCTTAGGCTCCCCAAGTAGCATGCAATATGATATAGGCTATACATGTACAATAATATTAAACATATTTCCACATTAATCATATTGTAAAGAAGAATTAGAACTAAAGGGAAAAACCATGAGAAAGAAGAATAAATAAGTAGATAGACAGACAGATAGATAGATAGATAGATAGATAGATAGATAGATAGATAGATAGATAGAAGAGATAAAATAGTACGCTTTGATCTGCATTCAGACTCATTGGAGAACCAATTGTTAAACATCTAGCAGCACACTCCTAGATGTGTGTGAGAACTGGGTGTTTCTTGAGAAAGAAATCTCATTATAGTCTAGGGAATATACAAAATACCCTACAACAGAGATAAAGTACATGCTTTGCAAGCTAGGTGTCTGGTACTTAACAATTGCTTTTATACTAAATTGAATGAGAAGCTTCATGAAATGTATTTCTATGTAACTTGAGGGGGGAAAGTCCATCTCTAGAAAAGGCAGAAAAATATAGCAGAAAGAGAAACATACTTGGAGGCAGGAGACCTCAGATAATCACTAGCTCCATGACCACTGGTGAAAATTCAATGGATAAGACAAATAGAGGAGGTGCTGAAGGTAAGTGTTATATAACTTTGTACCTAGAGTATAGTGTTCCACTCTGGATGCCACATTTTAAGAAGGACAATGGTAAGATAGTCAGAAAAGGGAAACTAGCATGTTGAAAGTACTTGAAGTCATGTTACATATAGATCCATTGAAGGGACATAAAACCCCTAAAATATGATCATGACCTTCAAATTTCTGTAGGGCTATCATACTAGATAAGGCATTGCCCTTGGAGTCAGGAAGACCTGAATTCATGCCCATTTGGGGCACTTATTAGCTGTGTGACCCTAGGCAAGTCACTTGAACTCTTTAGTCTTCAGTTTCATTATCTGTAAAGTGGGGCACTTAATGGTACCCTATAGTTCAAGCTCTGTGATTCTGTAATCCTATGATAATGATGTGTGTGTGTGTGTGTATGTGTTTGTGTATGATAGGCCCCTTTGGCACTCTTGTGAAGTCAGTGGACCCCTTCTCAGAATGATGATTTTAAATTCATAAAATACATAGGATTACAAAGGAAATCCATTATAATACAGTAATCAAAAAAATTAAAAGCAAGTTCCTTTACCTTAGGTTAATGAATCCTGTCCTATGGCTTTTTCTGTTACCCTGTAAAGCAAAACTAGCATTACAAGGTAAGAGGAGTTACAGGGAGACAGATTTCAGTTCAAAAGATTTATTTCAAGAAAATAATTATTTTTTTTAAAAATTATTTAGAATCATTCAACAATGGAACATTGTGTGTGACTGCTTGTCAAGAACATGATACAAGGCATCAGATGTTCTGTATGAGTTTGAGCTAGATGATTGATTGGGTCCCTCTGAGCTCTAAGATTCATTGACTGAGATGACTTCCACAGTGGTCCAGGATAGGAATACATTGTCTCTCCCTAAAAATGACAAAGAACATCTCCTTGGAGGGAACATACTTTTGAACTGGCTGACTGGAGCTCATGCACAATTTTTACACACCGAACTATACATCCTGCACCACTTAGCTCAAAATAAAAGCTGAGGCAAGCCCTCTGAAATGGAATATTTTTGTTTCTGTATATTTTATGACTCTTGGAGAAATGGTACCTTCCCTAGCATCGAGGGAGCCTAATTTTAGGACATGTGCCCAAACTTTAAAACACAAATTCATGTCATGGAAGGTTAATCTTTAGGGCTGAGCAAACTTGTAAGTGGCCGGTCAAAGTCAAAAAAAAATGATGGTGCCAAAGAATGATGACAGAATAAAATTTGACTGTAGTACCCTGTTAATTTGGGAAAACAAGACTGGAGTAAGAGTTTAGCCAAGGGAATTTTATCACTAGTGAAACTGCTGGCATGACAAGCTTACTAAGTTATGGCAAATCACAGATTCTATTAATTCTGCTCTGCTCAATGCCTTCTCCTGTTAAGAAAAAGGAGAATGTGTGAGAATGGCTATGAGAGGAATAACAGAAACTAAGACAGGAAATCTTTCCTAGGTATTTTGTCAGATATAATATGAAACTCACCATATCCTGCTCTTTTTTTTTCTTCCAGGATATCTTAGCTTAGCTCCAAGGCAAGGAGATGGAAACAAAGCCAATAAAAACTGGGATTGACTAGGATTGATAGGGACTGGTCAGGCAAGGGATGAATGTTTTCTGTACTGTCTCTCTTATGGCAATCAAAACCTTCATCAGCTACAGTTCTCAAGCAGGACCTTTTACCTCATCAGATGGTTAGTATTTAGACAAGGACTATATGACATATTTCAATTTTTAAAAAAATAATAAATATTCATTGGATTTGTGGTCATGAGAAAACATGAAATGAAATAAAAAACGAATCCACAGACTAAGAGGTAGAGATGAGCTGTTTACACAAGAAATGTATTTTCCTTTTTAGCACCTATAGCCAACTTGAGGTTGCCTTATGAAAACTGGATGCTAAAAGATCTCATCAACAAGTCCAAACAGTAAATATAGATTAGAAAGCATCCCATTTACCTGTGCCTAAGCATATTCAAATGTCTTAAATGTGGCATTTTGTGTGTTTCATTTTTTGTTGTATTTTTAAGCAAAGTTTAGTTGTTATAAAAATTTAGAAAGGTTTTTTTTTAGTTTGATGAATAAAAATAATGGTCTTTATCATTTAGCATTTAACAAATGTTTAATACAATAAAATAGTTCATAAAATAAATTTAATAAAATAAAATTCCTTGGGTGTATACCCTAATATATTGTTCACATGTATGTGTGGCTTAGCTCAGATTGGGAAGGCAAAGTAACTATAATAGGTCTGCCTAATCATGATGATCCAATAATAGGGGCATAATTCATAAAACTATCTCTCTTGATCTGTGAATAAATTTTTAGTTTTGCTCTTTTTTTTGGCTCAGATAAAATGCCACCTCCTCCACGAAGATTTCAGTGATTATCCCAGCTGGAAGTCATATTTAGATGACTTTAAAGCTAGAAGAGAACTTACAGACCATCTAGACCAACCCTTTCATTTTATAGATGAAAAAATAAGACTCATGGAAAGGGTAGGTGACTCATACAAGGTGAGTCAGCTAACAAAGAGCAAAACCATGACTAGAAGCCAGGTTTCCTGACTCAGTGCACTGATTCCTCCTCATCTAAGAACACTTTCTAATTCTTTTACATGCTTATTATAGACTAATTTGTTGTTTATCTGGGTACATGTCTAATTATTCCTACTAGTAAAAGCTCCTTGAGTTCCCAATCACATCTTATTTATTTTTGCATCACTTCTCTCATAGCAAAGTATATTGCATATAGTAAATACTTAATAAATGCCTTTGGAGGGATATCTATTTTTAAATAGTTTTTTTTTAATTCTCCAGGACAGGACTTGCATTCCTACTTGCTCACAGTACTTATAAAGTGCAATGCTGTTCACTTCTCTTCCTCTGTACACATTTAAGTATTTAAAATACCCAGATTTTCACAATAGGTTAAATGTTACTTTTAAACTGCCACTGCCTTGATGATAAATTTGAGTTCTTCAATGTTTGAAAAGCTGTATGGAATTTTCTTCCTTCTGGTGTGTTTAGTCACCCCCTTTGGTGCTGGGTCCAAATGAAGCACATCTATTTAAATGAGGCTATTCAACTACCTGGGAAGCCCCCAGGAATGCCTCCTGGCATGACCCCTGTACTCTGGTGTAGCTTAATATTGATCTGGTTGCAGACCTCCAATTACTTCTGCTGATGCTTGAATTCTTCCTTCTTAGCAATTTGGTTCTTTTCTAGCCTGTTGATTATTTCTTTACATTTGTCAAGGATCTTCTATTTGCTTTCATCACCAATTTTGCCTTGACGTTTCTCATTTGGCACTGAAACCAAAGATTCAAATGAGTTCTTAGGAGATACCCTATCTCTCTGCTTCTCTTTTTTCAGCCTTGCATTTCCCATTTTCCTGGACCTCAATGTCATCTTTATTTAGATGACCTTTGCATTTGGTGATGGTGATGTTATTCTCCTTGCCTGTGCTCTTATTCACAACAGAAACATTGACGATGCCATTTGCATCAATGTCAAATGTTATCTCAGTCTGGGGAACACTGCTGGGGCATGGGGGATTCCTGGGGGATTCCTGGGAGCTCAAACTTGTCAAACATCTTCATAAACCTGAATACACCAGTCTAGTTGTCTTGAGTAGATTATAAAAGTCTGTATCTACTTGGTAGAGATGATGGTATTGTGTTTGGTCAGAACTATCCTAACTCCACTGTAGTTTCAATACCAAGTGAAAGAAGAGTGATATCCAACATCAGCAAGTCCTGAACATTCTCAGATGTCTCTCCTAGACAAGATGGAAGCCTGGGCAAGCACCATAGGCCATAGCCTTTTCAGCATTGATAATCTTGTTGAAGTCCTCGCAACTGAAGGAGTTTCTGGAGCTTTGGGATCTCTGTGTAGCCACCCACCAAAATGACACCACGAATCTGTGACTTAACTAGCTTGGCATGCCTTAGGGCCCTTTCCATGAGGGACAGGGGGCCATGGATGAGGTCAATATTCAGATCTTCAAAATGGGCAGGAGTGACAGAGGTATAGAAGTGAATACCATCATAGAGTAGTCAGTCTCAATACTGGCCTGGGTACTAGAAGAGAGGGTACACTTTGCACATTTACAAGTGATACACAGTGATTCACAAGTGATACACAGTAAGTGCATAGTCCTCTTGTTCTCACTGATATCCTTGTGCTTTCATTTGAATTCAGTGAAGAAATGATTAACTATGTGGTTGTCAAAGTCCTCCCCACCTGAATGGATATCCTCAGCTGTGGACTTGACCTCAAAGATGGCACTTTCAGTGGTAAGAACAGAGACTTTGAAAGTGTCTGCTCCAAAGTAAAATATTTCTCTATATATCTGCCCTTTTTTGTCCCAGTTATAAGCAGCAACAGTTGGATCATTGAAAATTTGGAGAACATTGAGACCAGTGATGATTCCAGCATCTTTGGTGACCTGACATTGGGAATCATTGAAGTAGGCAGGTACTATGATGAAAGCATTTGTAACAGTCTTCTCAAGATAAGCTTCAGTAATTTTTTTCATCTTGGTCAAGACCATAAAAGATACTTCTTCTGGATAGAAGCTTTTAGTCTCCTCTTCGTGCTCCACTTGGATCTTATACCTGCCTGCATCATTCACCACTGTGAAAAGCCAATGCTTCATGTCTGACTGTACAACTGTATCATCAAATCTGTGACCAATCAGATGTTTGGTATAAAAGACTCTATTGGGTGAGGTTCATTGTAATTTTATTCTTTGAAACATCACTGATTAACATTCTGTGTCAGAGAAAGAGATGAAGATTGGGCGAGCCTATTTCCTTGGTCATCAGCTATGATCTCCACTTTCTCTCACTGGGAGAATCTCATATAGGAAAAAGAGATGCCAAGATCAGTGCCAACTGTGGGTCCCTTCAACACAGTTGCTGGTGTACTGAGTCATTGATGAATGATAAGGAATAAGAAAGGCGGCAGATGTACTGAGTTAATACCTTAATAAATACTTAATGAATTAACAAATATCTAAATTGTACCAAGCACTTCCATACGTCTCTTTAATAGATTCTTTTTCCTTTTCCCTTTCCTCTTCTTTATTGTCCTGATTCATAGAGCAAGAGTGGTTCTATCTATGTTCACCTTCTTTTTTCTTTGCTTACTCATTTTTATTTTGTTTTATTTTATTTTTAGCAGCTTATTATTATAATCAGATGTATTTATTAAGTTCAGAATAAAATATTTTTTAAAAAAGAGAGAAAACATTCTGTGAAGAGACTTGAATGTTCGGCTAACAAGTTTGAGCTTTAACCTCTTCTTTAATGAAAGCTAATGAATGTTTTCATCAGGGGGGTGACCAGCTTTTTCCTCAGTTCTCCCTGACGGAAATGATCTTCCCCCCTTCAGACTTCATGCACTACTTTGTTTCATAATTATCTAGTGAATTTACTGTATAATATTGCTAATTCCTTTTATCCATATTACTATCTTATCTGTCCCATTAGATTGTAAGCTCCATGAGGCTGCATCTCATCTAAACTTCATAAGTTTTCCAATGTCTAGCACAGTACTTTTCATACAAAATGTGTTTCATAAACGCCTTTCGAATCACATTATGGAAGTGAGGTTTTAGAAGAATGATTTTGGTGCTTGGGAGAGGGAGGATTGAGAAGGAAAGAGAGAATGTAAGCAAAAAGACCAGTGAGAAGATAATATTGCAAATGTTTAGGTGACAATTCGCTGGACTAGTGTGTTACAAGGCCAGAAACTAAGTGCAAAAAGGCACTCCCACCTTACTAAACAAAACTCTATCCTGCTCCCCAACTCATGGTACCCAAATGTGGCTGTGCCACAGCATCATAGGATTGCTAAAGCACAGTGGCCTTACATCTCTTCCTCTTGGAAGGGCCATGGAGAATGGCATGGAGAGCATCTAAAGTGAGGAAGTGCACAGGGAGAGGAGCTAGGTCCCATCCATATTATGCTCAATTGTCTTACACGCAATAGCATCATAGATGGGAGACTAGTCTTAATCGGCTGACAATCGTAGGGGAAAAAATAGATGTTGGTTCTCTTATCAAAGGCAAAATTCTGAATTTCAGCTTGTACCAAGGCATCATATCACAGGACTGAATGCCTCAAACTAGACCTAGAGTTTCTGGGATATCGCTAAAAAATGATTGCAATTTCTAATTTTTGTTCACTGAATTGAATAATGGGTTAGAAAAGGAGGAGAAATCATCATGTAATGAGAATAAGGGATTATAGATGAAAGACCCGAGTGGTCTAATGGTATCTAAAAATATTCTGAGAATGGGCACAAGAGGATCCTTTATGGAGAACTTATGGAAAGACATGAACAAAATTTACCTAAGATGAGAAGTTCATAAGAGATTGTGATCTGTAGCAATGGAGGGAATACCCAAGCCCATGAGATCAGAGCATTAGAGATTGCTTAAATTCCTATTTTAAAAAAATTAACATATTTTATATACTATGACTCACAATAATAACTAACATTGACATAGAGCTTTAAGGCTTGCAAAGCTCTTTCCAAATAGTGTCTCATTTGATCCTCACACCACTGGGAGGAAGTTGCTAATATTGTCCTATATTATAGATGAGGAAACTGAAGCCAACAGAGGTTAAGTGACTTGCCCAGGGTCACACAGCTAGGAAGTATCTGAGATAGGTTTTGGTCTCAGATCTTCCTCACTCCAGGTCCAATGGTCTACTACGTCACTTGGAATACTGATCAGAGAAGGAACCACAGAGATCGTT
>CM053625.1:84712069-84731875 GCA_028646595.1 Phalanger gymnotis | reverse complement strand
GGATTAGATTACTCACAGATTACATGTCATACAAACAGACTGTAGTGTTCAAAGGACCTTTAAGGAAAATCATATGCAACATCCTTCACATTCTCTCATATGTCTAATTCCTGTTGTGAACTAACAACACCCATGGTTGTAAGTTTGCTATAATCAGTAGAACACAGCCAAATCAACTGGGCCACTCAGAAATTGAACCCATCACCCTAGGTGCCCCTTGGAAGGTGGGTTCTGTGCTGGAAGCAATAATCACTAAATAAGAGCCTCACTCTGACTTTCTCATTTTGAATGGGACACAGTAAGTTGTATGGATGAGTAGGCATAGATGCGTCCTAATCTTCATTACAGACCTCATGACATAATCTTTTTTTCTCAATTCATTACTCCTCCAAAAATCTTTCCATGGCATCACTACACTTCGAGTCCTCCAGGCTTACAATCTTAGAATCATCCTCACTTCTCCATTCCACTCCATTGTATATATCTATTACTATATTTTATCACTTCTGTCTCCACAATATCTTTCTTATCTTTTCCTACTCTCTACTCAGAAACCCATGATACTGTCTCAAAGGCCTAACCCTGTATAGGAGTATGAGAATAGAGAAACAGGAATGCTGTCCCAAGAACAAGGCCTTAATCCATTTAAACAACACTTCTCATCTCTGGAGAGTACTATGGTGTATCATCACAAAGACTAGAATGGATTGGTTAGACTGGAAACAAAATGGCACCCAAGTGTTTTACCTTCCAATGAGAAAAACTTCTAGTGTTTGAGACTCACCTAAATGCATCAGGGCCTCTTTGTCCCAAGGCCAAGTCGCAACTCCAGCCAGCTCCTCCTCTGAGGAGTTTGCAAAGAAGATGTTAAGGTGTGTGGATCCATCCAATTTAAGAATGTTCTTCAATTCGTTGACATCCAAGTAGGCTCTGGAACAGAAATATACTTCGCTATTATTTCTGTAAAGGGACTGGGCTACAGAGAGAGACCCTGATCTAGCCTGGAAGAAAAGGTCACAGCAGGAAATACTAGCTTCCCAGAAAAGTACAAAATGTCTTTTCCTGAGCCAGCAATTCTAAACATGCTTTCAGTGGTCATTTGGCAATGACAGATATTTTGATTTTGACCCTGCTGAGCCCTTTACCATTTTTTATTAGGCAAATTATTCTCTGAAATTGCTTTACTCTTTGAATTTGTTTAAAAGATAATAAATGTTCTCCTAGGATGGGATCAGTGCCTGCCATTTCCTAATTAAGCCCCAATAAATTTTCACAACAGGCATGGGCAGACTTGCTGATTCAAGGGGTTCTACAGAGGGAAAAAGGATTAAAGGGTGTATTGTCACGATGGACAATTCACTATTCCTTTCAGCAGTGTGTACTAACTTTAGAGAATCACAGTGGCGTGGAAGTCACCATGCACTTAAGCATCCAATGTCGCTGCTTTTTTATATAGCATTAAGGAAAAATTCATTAATCTTACTGTTTCAGGCACTGTGCTAGATACTGGTAATAATACAAATGCAAAAATGAAATAGTACCTGTCCTCAAGGAACTTACATTCTTCCAGAAGAGTCAAAATGTATACATATACACATAGGAAATTAGAGAGAAGAGGAAAGGAGAAATTAGAGAGAGAGAGAGAGAGAGAGAGAGAGAGAAAGAGAGAGAGAGATGCACTTATGTCTATGTACATCTGTGTATACACATGCATGCATATGCATAATATGTAATTATGGAATGGGGGACCAGCAGCTGGAAGGATCAAGAAAGGCTTTATGCAGGAGACAACATTTTTACTGATCATTTACGGGATCTTAAGGATTCTAAGAGTGACAGGTGAGGAGGGAGTGCATTCCAGGCATCTGGGAAAACCTGTGCAAAGGCATGGAGATGGGAAAAGGACCTTCATGTACAAAGAATTCCAAGCATGGTGTCTTGTACGTGAGGAGTTTTTCTGCCCAAGTCTGCTTCAATGGAGCAGATGAGAAGAGGTATGCTCTTCCATTCACAGACTGAAGTAATTAATTATTTTATACCTAAAATGTATCAGAGAAAGTTTAATCAGAATCAGGTGGTGGCCCCAAAACAATTTATTTTCTTTTTCCAGGATTAGCCTATGGTGGCAGTGTCTTTCAGATTTCCAGAAGTGGTCTATAAAGTGAGGGCTCTGGGTTGATCTTATGTATATGAGATCAATAAAGAAGAGAGTGGAAATATGAGCTAATTAGAGGCACCCATACTCCCTGCAATGGCCATATGTAACCCTCATCCCTCAGCAATCTCCTACTCCATGTCCTTCCTCACATGGGTAAGCTCTCAACATTTCTCTTGATGGCCAAATGTAGGTTCTTGGGGCAATTTTCACCTAACTTTGACCCAAACATGAGTAGAAACATACATGCAGATTTCACTGGGAAAATCCACCACCCTTCCTCCAAAGCATACTTTGCCTCTGCCCTTCAAACTGTGGTTCTGGTAGGTCCGCTTAGAAAGGCAAGCCCTGTGCTAGGAGTAGTAGCCAGTTGGAAAGAGCCCCACCATGACCTTTTCAGTTTGGTTTGGATAGAGTGATTCATACAGGACAAAGAGGCATGGACAGCTTTTGAACTTCATTACAGATCTCCTTACATTATCTTTTCCCTCAAACCAATCTTCTTCCAAATATCTCTATTACTGTATATTATTATCCTTCCAGGTGCCCAGGTACACAGCCTTGGTGCTTTCCTCAACTCTACCCTTTACCTGCACTGCATATATCTAATTAATTTTAAATTCTTGCCATTTCTGTCTCCATAGCATCTTTCTAATTTCTTCCCTTCTCCCTACTCATATGACACAACCCCGCCCCCCAGTTTAGCACCTCCTCACTTCTCACCTGTACTAAGCAATAGCTTCCTAATTGGTCTCCCTGCTTTAAGTCTCTTCCTTGTCCAAGCCATCTTTCACATTGCTGCCCTTGATAAAGTGCAGATCTAAACATCTCACTTCCATATTTAACAAACTCAGTGGCTTCTTAAAGATTCTAGCAACAAATATCATCTCATCCTTTTTAAATGTCTATTTTTATGGAAATTCTACAATGTATACATTATTGATACACTAGCACGTGTATATAATTTATAAATAAATATACATTTACTATGGGTGAGTAAATCATTGCATGGCAAATACAGAAGCATGGTGTATTGGAAAGAGTCCTGGCCCTCCATTCGGGAGACTTGGATTCAAATGTTGGCTCTGATACTTACTGTGTGACTATGAACAAGTCATTTAACCATGAGAGCAAAGCCTGTGTCTTGTTCAAACTTTGTGCCCTCCTCAATATGGTGTTCTGCATAAAGGAAGTGTTCAGTGAATGAATCCATGCTGTAAGGTGTAATGCAAAGTGGCCCAGATTGAAGGGTAAGTGACGTGGGATATAGGACCAGCTTTGTTAACATATTGAGTATCCAAAGAAATTTCATTTCCCCTCTCTGAGCCTCATTTCCTCCACCCGTAAAATGAAGAGGTCGAACTATGATCTCAGAGATTACCTCCAACTTCATCATTCTTTTTTAAGCTGAAGTAGGAAGAGTTTGGAGTCTTTAATCGCTGAAGTCAAAGAGCCAACTATAGTGGGACAAAGGAGAGAAGAAGTCAGCTAGAGCCCTAACGGGGTTGAGGCAAGAAAAGTGAACCACAGATAGATGCACTTCTGCTGGCACAGAGCATGAACTGGCTCTCCTCTCCTAATGTCTCCTTAACAAGGCTACAGTGACTTCATGGGAGAAACACAGGGTGTCAGATGTATGTAAACTTTAATACATACATATTTACCTATATACACACACACATTAAGGGAAGAAAGGAAACAAGGAAGGAAGGAAGGAAGGAAGGAAGGAAGGAAGGAAGGAAGGAAGGAAGGAAGGAAGGAAGGAAGGAAGGAAGGAAGGAGGGAAGGAGGGAAGGAAGGGAAGAAAATAAATAGAGAAGGAAGGAAAGAGGAAAAGAATGGATGGAAAGAAGGAAGAAAGAAAGGAAGGAAAGGAGGAAGGGAGGAGAGGGAAGAAGGAAATACAGCACACTACTAGAGATTCAGTGTAGCTAGAAGAGATGAGCTGGAAGAGCCTAGATTGGATTTAAAACCTGCACTTTGGCACTCAACAGAGTCTGCTCTCTTCCCATCAGAATGTTTCTATAAGTTTCAAGAACATCTCAACTTATACATCAAGGTCTGTTTGATTTTGCAAAATTCTGCTTGCAAATATATGATTTTCTGTGCAGGCTGAGGAGCTAGAAAAGAAAATTCAGTTCAACTTTCAAAAAAAGTCCCGTTAAGACACCCATTAGGGAAATTCACATTTCTAGGAAGATTGTGACTAATGACCTAAATCACAAGAAGCTGAGATCACAGATCATGGAATTAAAATGTGAAAGGGATCTCGGTCCCTTACCTATGAGGAATCTTAAGTCATAGTTGGGGAATCCAAGGTCCAGAACATGGAAGTGACTTGCCCAATGCCACAGAAGTAATAAACAGCAGAACTGAGACTAGAACCCATTCTCTCCCTTCTTCCCCCTCCCTTTTTCCAAGGCCTTTGTTCTTTCTGCTGTAACAGAACAAAATGTAGCTGTATTATCAGGGCACTACAGCTCACAAGCCAAAACTATTAGCAAAAAAAAAAAAAAACTAGACTGGGTGAGAGTGTCAATGGCTTAATTGCACTAGGTGGCACAGTGGGCAGAGCACTGGACCTAGAGTCAGGAAGACCTGATTCCAAATCTGGACTCAGACATTTACTAGCTGTGTAGCCCTGGGCAAGCCATTTAACCTCTGCTTGCCTCAGTTTCCTCATCTCTAAAATGGGGACAATAATAGCACATACCTCTAAGGATTATTGTAAGGATCAAATGAGATATTTGCAAAATACTTAGAACAGTGCTTGGTACATAGTAGATATTTACTAAATGCTTGTTTCCTTCCACTTCCCCCATCTTCATTGTACTATGTTCTGTTGCCAGTATTAGGAAGGTAATTCTAAGGCTAATATCAACAGATGTGTTGTCTTTAAAAATGAAGGTTAGCAGAATATTCATGCAAATCTACACATATATACACCAACTTTGGTGTAGATCTACAGCAAAGCCTAGCATAGGGTACCATACATCTCAAACCTCACCCCACTCCCCGCCAAAAAAAAGAAAACCAGTATAGGAAACTCTTCCCTTGATGCAGATGATTACCTCATTTGTAGCTTAAAGTCTGAGATAGCTGCTTGAACTGCACTGAGAAGTTAGGTGACTTAATCATGGTCAAACAGTAGGTATCAGGGACAGGATTTAAACTGTGCTCTTTCTGTGTCCAAGGATGACCTTCTTTCTATCTGTTATACCATAGGGTGTCTCTACTGCTGCCTTTGTACTTTGCATGCTTAAGAAATGTTTCCTGAATGAATGAGCTGCTGAACCAAGGAATGTGATGTCAGCGCTTGAAAATGAATTGCTAGGCTAGTATAGACACATCCCAACTATCCATTTCATATGAAACTGCAGGCTGGAGCTCTATAGACCAAATGGTTACAGGAGGCCAATTTTCACAGTTTTTCACAAAGGGTCATCCGGCAGCTGTGCAGGCTAGAGACGTGGGCCAGCTTCCCTTCGAGGTCCAATAACAAGCAGGATGTCCCTATGTCTAAGATGAGTAAGCATGACAAATTCAATAGCTACTCCTCCGAAGCTGAGATGTTTTCCAGAAACCTAAGTGTGCTGCTCCTAGTAAACTGCCCTTAGTGAACTGAAAAAGAGGTCCTCTCTGAGAGGCATTTTAACCTAGAACTTAAAGAATAGGACCCTGGAAAATATTTTCTGTTCTCTTTTGTCCTTCTAGTTCCAAACTAGACTAGGACCTTGAAGCTAAGAGGAGCCCAGAAAGGATGGAAGAATGGAAAATCAGAGTTAGCCAAGCTTTTCCAGCCATCTGGACAGCTGTGGGTCAAGCTTAGATCAGTTTTTCAAATCTTTTGTTTATTTCATACTAATGACTTTGCCCACCATGTTGGAAGTTCTCTTGGGTGGAGTCTGCAAATGATATTAGGGATTCCTGAGAAAGACAATTCCCCTACCCTACGGGTAGGGAACCTGAGGCCTCAAGGCCACATGTGGCCTTCTAGGTCCTCAAGTGTGACCATTTAATGGAATCTAAACTTCACAGAACAGATCCTTGGTAAGTTTGGATTCCATCAAAGGGCTGCATTTGAAAACCTAGAAGGCCACATGTGCCCTTGAGGCTGCAGGTTCCTCACCCCTGCGGTACTGTAATTCCCACATCTCTAGGCTAGCAAATATTCATTAGAAGAGGAATCAAGGGAAACTCTCCTAGGGAAGGGGTGTTTCTGTTCCTTAACAGCCTTTCCTTCTGAGGAGATAGGTCTGCATCTGTTTGCTGCTTCCTAAGTAGATTCCTCTCATATTTTGTGAGGCCTTGGTTTCCCAAAGGGCAACAAAGCAGGGAAACTTGCATGGCCCAAGACCTTGTAGTCTCTCTCCCTGGAGACTACACCAACGGAAAACAGTCTGTGTTCTATAATAGTGTTCCTGTCACTGGCTGAAGTAATTTCCTCCAAAATACTCTGAGGCTTGGTATCCCCTTGGCCCCCTGCTGTCTCAATGAGAAGGAGAAAACATTCGGTGACATGTCACAGTGTGAAGGTTTGTTGCATTTTCCCCAGTCACTCTGTCAGACAATGTTTATCACAAAATGAATGGCTCAATCTGGATCAGTGGCTGGGACAGACAACTACTGCATGCCTTGGTGCTTCTCTTCCTATTCTCAAGCTAAAGTGATTTTTGTTTTTAAATTTTCTGTTTTGACTTTTGCCTAAGTGCCCAGTGGGCAGGATTGGCCCTTGGCAAAACTATGAAGTAGGTCAAACTTGTCTTAGGCAGAGCCAGACCCTTTACTGCTGACATTTTCTGCTTCCTTGCCCCACAATAACTGTCCTCATATCTTATTCATAAATTCTCCTTCTTGATCCCCCCCACCCCAATTCAGAACCCACTTTCGAGAGAAAAGGTCTACCATTTATTAATCATGGGGCCTTAGGTCTCTGTTTTCTCATCTACAAAAAGAAATGATCCTTTTCAGATCTAATATTCTATGTTCTTCAAACTCTATAATTCTATATTTTGATAGTCTATGTTCAAAGATCCCCAACAGTTCTCATATTGTGTGATCAAACATCCCTTCTGGCTCAAATATTCTATGTTCTAAGGTCCCTTCCAGCTCTGAAAGTCTGGGGCCAGCCTTTCTTCTTCATTATCCTTTTAATCAAGTGCAAGGTTACTCGCAAACTCCACCCAACCTCTTCCCCCAAACTACATTTTCAGAGTTCAACTTGCCATAGGCAGAGAGAAGTTACAACTCCTCTTGGTGAACCCTACATGTCTAGAATTGTCAAGCAATAGGCTCACTCTCCTATTCTGAATAAATTCAATTCACCTTACTTTAATTAGGAACCTAATATATGGGGTTCTATGTTTGGAAATTTTTATCAGCATCAGATATTGGATCCTACGGAACCTCTGTACCTCATCCTCACCATCAAGGTTATGTGGAGCCCACTGAATGTTGGTTATATGGGCCTGAGAACCCACAGAGGGCCAGAGAGCCTAGACTTAACTCTCCTGCCAAAATCACATTTCAAAGCCATGAGTGCAGTTCTGGAGAGGGATCAAAGCTCTCTCAACTGTCATAAGAATATTTCCTTTATGCATCTCACAGAGGAGCGCCAACAATATATTTCATAAATGCATTGGCCTGAGAGGGTACAACTCAATAATAGCCTGAATGAGAAAGCTGTCAGAACAAGTTTTATAGAAAAAGAAAAAGGAAGAAAGGAGAAACACACAACAATAACAACAACAACAAAAGACGGCATTAGAATTAAATAAATGTTCACCAGTATTTCTAATGGAAAGAGACTGTGGAGTTTCCCATCTCTCAAGTGCCAAAAGTATAACATGACCATTAGCCTGTCGTAAAGCAAGAATCTACCACAGGCCCAGATGTCCTAAGCACCATTACAGGCCGGCAGGGACGCTGAATCATGTTAGTCTGTATTTCTGTTCCCACCCAAAAGTAGTTTGCACACGAGCAGCTTTCTCTCACAAAGACCAAGGGTCAACAAACTCTGAAGGGTGCAATGCCAAGGTTCTGACCTTTTTCCTTCTAATGTACAACATGGAGGAGGGACAGAGGAAAAGCTGTTTCCATACTGATTCTTTCCATGCTGTCTGCCAACTTGCTTCTGGAGAAAGACCCTAGGACCTCTTATGAGCCTTGGAGAAGTGACTGGAAATGTCTAAAACCAGCAAGAGAACTCCATAAATGTCAGGACCTCATTCGCAGTCAAATAAAAGGGTCTTTTGCCAAGACAAGTGTTTTACTCTCTTTACAGGAGGCCTCTCTGCCCCAAGCCAGTCCTCTAATCCTAGCTCACTCCAGATTCCTATTTGGCCTCCAAAACACCAAAATAGCCTCTTGACTATAGTTGCTGAAAGAGATCAAGAGTCCTAGAACCGCTGTTCTAGTTTCTGAATAGTTCAAATCATTTGAAAATGATTATCAAAAATGAAGACAAAAGCTATTTTTAAAAAATCATTAAAGTGGGATAAATGTCAGAATGTTTAGTGTAGTCATATCCTTGTGTTCTGAATCATAGACTCTATCCAATCTAGGACCTGTTGTAAACCTAAATATTATACTTAATCTCAAGGCTTCTAACAGCCCCAACTACATCCTCCTTTACATGTGCATCAAAAATGCCTCAGTCTCTCTTTTCTCTAAAAATGTTAATGGTGAAATGAACAATGAAAAAATAAATGAAACCTTCAGAGGGCTTATTAAATTCTTGTAATCCTAGTAGTTGGCTCTTCAAATCATTGCCTTTTTACACTGATGCCCAGGGATTATAAGTGTCCTCTGCCACTTTGCCAATGTGTGACTTTCAGCAAGTTTCTTTACCAATCTGGACTCTGATTTCCTGATCCATAAAATGCAGTCTATTATCCCTGCCCTGCCCTGCCCTACCTCACAGGCTTGCTATGAGGGTCAAATAATACAATCAATCTGAAGGCATTTGAAAACTGTAAAGCACACACACACACACACACACACACACACACACACACACACACATTTTGTCACTTCATTTTACCTGAAAACACTTAAAGAGAACATTAATGACAACTACTGTCTGGTTGTGGCTGGGGTTCAAATAGTTCAGCCTTCTCTCTTCCTTCTTTCCTCCAGCATCACTTCCTTTTTACAGTGTCCCAACCACAATCAATAAATAAACCAACCAACCACAGAGAGCTAAGAGACGCTTACTCACTGACCGCGGAGGGGAGTAAGTCACGTTTGCACAATTAAGTGACATCTAAAAGCTAGCAGTGTATATTTCCAAAGCTGTAAGGAGGAAAACTACACTATGCATTTTAGTAGGAAGATAATATATTTTTTAATGTAAGTTGTATAACCACCACAAGGGGCAGCTAGATGGCGCAGTGAATAGAGTGCTGGGTCTGGGATCAGGAAGACTCATTTTCCTGAATTCAAATCTGGTCTCAAATACTTACTAATTGTGTGACCTTGGACAAGTCACTTAACACTGTTTGCTTCACTTTCCTCATCTGTAAAATGAGCAGGAAAAGGAAATGGCAAAAAACTCCAGTATCTTTGCCAAGAAAACCCCAAATGGAGTCATGAAGTTTTCATGACTGAAATGACTAAACAATCATAACCATTACAAATGAGCCCTTTGGGTTTTTAGTCATATAAACACAATACTACATTTAGACTACAGTCTAAAGTCTAGCTAATATCAAGATTAGCCAGGTAACAAAAATTTTCAGAGTTACTGACACATGATTGATGGGGAACTTCTAATTTTCCTCGAGTCTTCACTAGGTAATGATTACTTTTATTGGTTCTATAGTCATCTATAGATAACCTTACTTTCAAAGTAAACTACCTGAACAGGTGTCTGAACCAACTGTAGAACGTCAAAAAGTAACTCATTCCCTTATTTACCTTTCAAAAGTCTGTGGCCTGATAAAACTACAATGAATCGAAGGGATAAGCCAAGAATTTCTCTGTTTTGGATACAGCGTCTCCATTACAAGTAAGATCAAGTTCCTTAAGATGAGGCTTTGCCTAAAGTTTTAAAATATAGATGGAACTTCACACAATGTTTTTAAGATTTGTTAGTTTTCAGATGGTTTTTTTTCCAATTTATTTCAGTCATCCTTCAATAACTGTCCTGAGACCCACTTTCCGCTTTGACATACTTCAAATCTGGGAGAAAATATCTTCATAATTTTCTAATGCAGACCTGTATTAGCAGAATCAAAAATCCAAACCGAATACAAGAAATATGCTCTCAGTAAATTTCCATCTTAGGCTACAGATCTTCTGGAGCATTTTGGGGAGGAAGGTAAGGTTGAGGATCAATTTTCCCCATGCTTGCTGCTCTAAGAGAGGATCACCATTAACCTGACTTAAAATATTCTTGTGGCGTGGTGCTATGGAAAAAGCATTGAAGCAGCAAGGCTGCATTTTTATACCAATTCTACCACTGTGTAATCTTGGGCAAATCACTTCCCTTCTGTTGTATCACAGTTTCTTTATCAATAAAATTAAGGAAAGGAACTAGGTAGGAGCTCAAGTCCCTTCCCAGTTGAACATTCTAGATTCTCTGTTCTAGCATTCAATATTGTAAGGCTCTTTCTAGTTCCAGCATGTTCTAATAAATGTCTTTTCCTCTCTATTTCAATAGAATAAAAGAAAATAATTCAGGAAACCACAGACATGGCATTCCTGAGTCAACTCTGGCTCTTTTCCACTGACTGATATTAAGCTAACATTTGTTTCATAAGGACAGAATGACTCTGTCTTCAGGGGCCAATGACTCAGCCCAGAGATGTTTTATGCTAAGCACTGACAATGAGGATCCCAGAATCTGGAGCAATGAACTTAAAAGGTATGCCCCAGGAATGCACCAGACTTTGTTACACAGTAGCTAAAGGCTTACTTCATCCAACATTTAAAACATGTAAAGAACTTTCTCTTCCCACTGGATAGTGTCCTAGGTGTCAGTAGCTACAGACCTATGAAATGATGTTTAACAGGTTTAGCTATTTAGAATTTCAAATACAGTAAGCTCTCAATTATCTTTTTTGACCGAAGGGTGGTAGTAATCCTTCTCCCCCCCCTAATCTTTCCAAGGATAGAGTTAAAGGGTGAGGGAGAGGCAAAAGTCATATTATTTTCATTTGTATCTTATCGTTTTCTAAAAGTCAATGCAATGGAAAGAGCACTAATTGGGAAAATAAGTGATTTAAATTTTAATCCTTGTTTTTTCTCACTATGACCTTGGGTAAGTCATCTCATTATCTTATCCTCATCTGTAAAATGAAGATGGTGGGCTAGATGACCTCTAAGATCCCTTTTATTTTCTTTTATTTTTTCTTAATTCAAATGCTTTATTTTGGGGTCCACATTCTCTCCTTCCTAAAATCCTCCCCTTCCCTACCCACATGGAGAAAGGAAGAGAAACAAAATCTATTACAAACCTCATAAAAAGTAAAGCAAAGCAAATTCTCACATTTGACAGGCTTCCACCAAAATTTACACACACACATGCACACACACATACATGTGTGTATGAATATATGTGTATATATGATATGTATATACATATATGTTATAAATTTCCATCTGTATTCTAAATCTTTTATCTGGAGATGAAAAGCATGTTTCATCATGAGTCCTCTGGAACAATGGTTATTTCAACTGTGTTGATCAGAGTCCCTGCATCTTTCAAGTTGTTTCTTTACAAAACTCTTGTAACTGTATAAATTGTTCTCTTTGTACTACTTGCTTCACTTTGCATCAGTTCATATAAGTCTTCCCAAGTTTCTCTGAAACCATAAGATCCTTTTAGCTTTAACATTTTGCGATCTAAGATTCCTTCCAGCCTTAACAATCTAAGTTCTAAGGTCCTTTTCAACTCTACCTTTCTACATTTTAATGACCTTCCAAGTCTAGCAGTCTGTGATTCTGTGATCTTGGTGGAAATAAAAGAGGACAATTGCACATTATATATAATCCAAAATATAGATAATCCAGAAATCATTAATATTGATCCAAAATGAATCAATCTTGATAAATAATGCTTCCCAGAATGGAGAACATTTGATAGATTTAACTAAAGCCATTCCAAATTTGGCCCTTTCCCCTCCTAAGCCTGTCTTTGCAGAAGAATTTGCCTTTCTCCTTGCCAAAGCCAACACCACTTCCCGGGACCTTAATCACAATGCCTCCTATCTTCTCCAAAAGCTTGCCTCATCATTACCCTCATCCTCCCCACCATCAGCACCCCCTCCATCTTAAATCTTTCCCTACTGCTGATTATTTCCCTGACATGTATGAATATGCCTAACTACCTCATTGTGAAAAAACAAAAAATAAACAGACGTACCTCACTTGATCCAGTCATTCACTCAGGCTCTTGTCCATAACTCTTCTCTTTCCCTGATACATTCCTAGGAAGAATATCACTGCCTTTACTTCTTCACCACCTATTCTCTTCTCCCAACATGTTAGTCAACTCTTTCTTGGTCTCATTTCCTGAATAATCATGTATTTCCTTTCCGCTTGCAGAAGGGGTTCCCCAGGACTCTGTCCTTGGTTACCTCTCCTTTCTCTATATGTGCTGTCATGAAAAGTTAATTAGCTCTTGTGGGTTCAGTTGTCAACTCTAAACAGATGAACTTTCAAATTTACCTTAATCTAATATTACATATTGTCCAATGCCTGCTGGAAATTTCCTGTATATACTGTAGGCATCTCAGACTCAGAATGGAAATCATTATTTTCCCCTCCTCTAAACATGCCCCACCTCTAAACTCTCTGACTTCTGTTAGTTCAACAACATAGTTCAAGCTGTCTAAGTTTATGACCCTGGAGTCATCCCTGTATCTTCTGGTCAAGTCCCCATATCCAAACAGTCTTATCTAGTCAATCCCCCAAAGATCCCCTGCATTTATCCCTTTCTTTCTACTCATCTAGCCAGTACGGCAGTTTGCTACCTAGAATACTATAATTATCTCTGAATTTATTTCTCTGCTTCTAGTTTCTCCATGCACCAATTCATTCTCCACAAAGCTTCCAAAAGTATCATCCTGAGCGAGAACAATACTTCTTTAATCTCTCAAAGGGACAGTGGCCTTACAACATTATTCTTCTAATCAAAAAACTTTAGTGGTTCCCCATTGTCCAGGCCCTACAGCAGAGGTGGGGAACCTGTGGCCTCAAGGCTACATGGGGACCTCTAGGTCCTCAAGTTTGGCCCTTTGACTGAATCCAAACTTCACAGAACAAATCCTCTTAATAAAAGAATTTGTTCTATAAACCCTGGACTTGTTCAAAGGCTGTATCTAAGGACCTAGAAGGCCATATGTGGCTCTGAGGCCTAGGGAATAAAATACAAACTCCTTAGCTTAACATTAAAGGTCCTCCATGATCTATCCGGCAATATATATATACCAATACACACACATATATACACATGTACATACATAAATGTGAACATATACATATATACACATATATTATCTGTATACACACACACATACATGCACATGCACACACAAAGAAATACACACACTATTCCCTTACAAGTTCTACATCCTAGCTGAAATGGACTTCTTCTCATTCCCATAACTTGATATCCCATCTTCTACTTCCATATATCCTCACAGGTCATTCCTTATTTGTGGAATTTACCATCTCTCAAAAAACCATATATTCCTTCAAGACTCAACTCAACTCAGGTGTCACTTCCTTTATGAAGCCTTCTCTCTATCCCTCCTCAATTATCCTTGTACCATACTTATTTCTAACCCAACTGTCTTGCTTCAATAGAATGTAAGCTCCTCAAGGGCCTAGATTGTTCCTTTTTGTCTTTATATATATCCCAGCACCTGAGCCTTGCACCCAGTAGGCACCTAAGAAAAATCTGAGTGATTAAACTGAATTGAGTGAAGGGAAAAATTGTATTCCCATAAGGGAAAGGGAAATGGAGCTATATTGTATGAACTGAAATGCAAAGAGGCTGAGAAACTTGTTCAATATCTTATAGCAAGTTGTTCTTGGTTGATTATTTTAGTTGTGTCTGACTCTTTGTGACCCTGTTTGGGGTTTTCTTGGCCAAGATACTGAAGCAATTTACCATAACCTTTCTCCAGTTCATTTTACAGCTGAGGAACTTGAGGCAAACAGTGTTAAGTGACTTACCCAGGGTCACATAGCTAATGAGTGTCTGAGGCTACATTTGAACTCAGGTCTTCCTGACTCCAGGCCTGGCTGCTCTATTTATTCTGATACCTAGCTGCCCCATAGCTATTTAGTTAGTCCCAAGTCCTCTGGCTTAGGCCAAAACACTTCATTCATTCATCCATCCATTTATTTATTTACTTGCTCATTTCTTTATCTTTATTTTTATTTATTTCTGTTTTCATTATACTATGCTGCCTCCTGTAAATGGAGGGAGAAATAGTATTCTGTTGGCTTTGGAAGCATAGTTTCCTGGGCTTTAAAGTATGGTTGAGAAAATGTACCTCCTTCACTTCTTTGAAGAAGTGGGAGACTATTAGTATGTAACATTCCATATTCTGTCACATTAAAGTAATATGTTAGGCTTTTTCATTAAACTATTTTTTTCTCTCAAGAATTCTTTGTTATGAAGCATTCTCACTGGATACGGGAGGAAGAAGTATATTCAGAAAATGAAAGTGATTTAAAAAAAAGATTTCAATAAGAAATATAGCAGCTCTAATTAAAATAATTTTAAAAGGAAGTTGAATATTAATTTCAAAAATAAGGCAGAATGTGGTGATATCTAAGAAAAAGGCTTCAAATCTGAACATGTGGGTAAGTCATCAAATGAAGAAACAGCAGTGCTATTGGCATCCCGACAGCCAAAAATGGGGAAAAGCCCAGCCTTGATTTCATTCTGATGTGGACAATATCTCAAACATGGCCTCCACGTCTATGTGCTGCCCTCATTCTTGTGTGTGCAATCCATTCCCAGGGTTTGCCAGACACCATGATGACCAGCTGGTCATGGTTAGGCTCATTTTTCATCATTTAATCCTTCTACCCTACAACTCATTCTATGTATCACAATCCAATTAAGCTTCCTAAAATATCACTTGCGGCCTGTCCCTCCTATATTCAAGCCCTCCCAATCATTCTCCACTGACTGGAGGATAAAGTCCAAACTCCACATTTAAATCACTCACTAACCCAACACTAGTCTATGTATTGGGTCAGTTCTGTTTCACACTGTTCCATCTCACAAACCCTGTGCTTCTGTCAAGCTAGTCCCGCATTGTTTTTTGAACATTTTCATGCATGAATTAGTTTTGTCTCCCAAAACAAATAATGAGGCTTGCCTTGAAGACAAGAACCATGTTTTATTGTCCTCAAAACACTCAGCATGTGCTGTGAATGTAAAATAGGTAATACGGGAGAATGGAATAGCTAGGGGTTTTTGCCTTTCTTGGCCTTGATTTTCTACCCCTGAAAAATGGGAAGGTTGCTTGGCAACCTCTAAGGTCCATCCTAGTTCTGATATCTTCTAATAGTTGCTCAATTAACATCTATTGAATGATAAGAATTTGGCTTCACTGATTAAAACTTTTTTTCTCCCATTGAAAGGATTTTTCCTTTTACTCGAGTTCTCAAACAGGATGAATCCTGATTTTTCTTTGCAAGATTTTCAGATAGGGAAACAAGGGATTATATTCTGTGGATCCTACCAAGTAGTGATAACCACTTACGTGACTCAAGATAAATGAGTACAAGATGAGAAAGCACTTCTGTTAGCTAACAGTGAGATGAGGTAGACTGACGACTCAAAAGGGGAAGAGTCTGATACTTACTATCCTTAGAACAATAGACCTGAGATAGGTCCCTTAGAACCTAGAACCTTATATTTCAAACTTGTAAAGGACCTTTCTGGCCTTTCCCCAAGAACTTCTTGTAATGTTGAATTAGTACTAATAATTATACACACACACGTATGTATACACACACATATATATGTACACACATGTGTGTGTGTGTGTGTGTGTGTGTGTGTGTGTGTGTGTGTGTGTGTGTGTAAGTAAACCTAGTCTCTATGGAACAACCCTGTTGTATTTAAAAGAGAAGAAAAAAGATTTGTTTTTCAAGAAAGAATCCACCAACAACCAAGGAATGTGTGTTGTTTTTTTTCTCTCCCCTTCTCCCCACTCTAAACTCTCAGTTCTTCCCAACTTGGGATATCTATATTCCGAGGTGAAATTCTATCCCTAAAATGCCACTGTTCATACTTTGGGAAGAACTGCCCAAAAGAGAACAGTCTGGATCGGCTACAATATTCCATTCGCTGGAGGGGGGCACACTAGATGGAGTTTCAGGCTTCACTCTGCGTTTCCTGAGACTTGATGGTTTGTATTACCCATTCCTGCCTCCCTTTCCTTTTCAAAATCTCATGCAGAGTGCCCTCTACTTAACTCATACTCACTCCTTAAGCCCTTTGACAGAATTCCATGCTTCTGTCAAGTCTGCATCTCTACAGTGGTGGCTGAGCTCGCTTTCAACAGGCATACTTGACTGATATCACATGGACTGAAAATTTCAACCTGCCATTGTCTCTGCCAGTTATTAACTGTTCCCCATCAATTTGGGTGTCAAGTTGAACCTGGATACTTTCATCCTCCTTGCAGGAACACTCACTCAAATGTCACCCTTTGGCACATTTTCCTGATTCTATTTGTAATCTCCTCATCACTAGCTGTGTGCCTATGGACAAAACACTGCACCTCTCTAAACCTCACTTTCCTCTTCTGTAGAATGGGTATCATAAGTGCAGTATAATCAGTGTACACTAGTATTATAAGGGTGAGCTATGAAAAAGAAGTAGCCTGTTATAGGGAAAGAAAAAAAACAGCACCAGAAAATCTGAGTTCAAATTCTGACTTCAGTGCTGATGCATTGCGTTATTAGTAACAACACCATTTATACTCTATAAACATTAGTTTTCTCATCCACAAAATGGGGATAACAATATTTGTACACCACATCTTACAGGGTAATTGTAAAGAAAGTGTTTTGTAAGCCTTAAAGACCATATAAACCTGTTGCTAAAGCCACCAAGGAGCACAGAAGTGCTTTCTCAAGGAGCTACCCACCAAGGGTAGAATGTAATCAGCAAAATGAAACATGGGATCTCAAAACTGGGAGAAACATGTGATTCCCTGGTTCGCTACAATCCTGCAGCACCTCCAGAGAATATTACAGGAATCCCCTCTAGAATATCCCTGACAAGTGGTCATCTAGCTTGGACTTGGGTCACTACCAGGGATAGGAATTTAACTACATTGTGAGGCAACTCTGTTCTTGAATATCTCTCATTTTTGGATGGTTCTTTCTTAGACTAAGTCAAATTCCTCTCTGTCACTGTTGCCCATTGGCTTTGGTGGTACTCAGAGCTACCCAAAACAAGCCCACTTTACTGGGACAGCTCTTCAAATGTCCTGACTTAATATCTCACCAGGAGTCTAACATAATACTCAGTACTCTGTAGGTATCCAATAGATATTTGTAGAATTGAATTGCCCACAATTTTTTTTTCTTTTCTTAGCTAACATCCTCATGTACTGAACTATTCCTTTTCTTGACATCACTTTAAAATATCCCAATTTGGGGATGGCAATAAATGAATGGGAAGGGATGAATGAGTACCACAGAGGTAGTAATAGTTGCTAACAGCCTGCTGAAGCTGCTGACAGTAGAAAAGTCAAGGCAGGCTATGTGGATGTAACACAAATTAAATTAAATTCAAAGACCCTTTAAGTATGTGTAGGACACTGTGCTATGGATGATGAGGGTGGGGGGAAGATCTGGATTTTAGCCCCAGATCTACCCTTAGCTGTTGTATATATGTATGTGTATGCATCTATCTATCTATCCATCCATCTATCTATCTATCTATCTCTATGTATCTTTCTATACCTATATCTATCATCTATATCTTTATCTATCTATATCTCTCTGTCTCTATATAGCTATCTTTATATATCTATATCAATCTATGTATCTATCTATATTTCTATCTATCATCTATATCTATCTGTATCTACCTATCTATCTATCTATGTACATATGTATGTCTGCAATGTGAGGTGAGTCAGGTACTCTTTCCTGACCTTAGTTTCTTGCATGTAAAAGGAGTTGATTCACTCAGATGAATTTTAAATTGTCCCTTTAACCTGTATTATGCTGCTAAAGAGGCAGCATCACTTATTTGATACATAATACTAGCATATTAAGGGTTATTAGAGAACTATGTTCAAATCCCATCCTTCACACTTATTAGTGGCATGTGTGACCATTATCCAGTCACTTCATCACTCTAACCAAGCCTCAGTTTCCTCTTCTGTAAGATGAGAATTTCTGTGGTACCTACCAAGATTGTTAGGAAATAATACAGTATGCACAGAGCATTTTGTAACTAAATACACTATCTAAATGCAAGCAGTTTTTGATAGTGAATTTTTCCTCACTGGGGGCTTTTAAGGCAAGATGACCAGTGCTGGGGCATTTTGTAGAGGTGAATCTTGTTCAGGCATGTGTTAGACTAGATGCCATCTGAGGGACTTCAGTACGTTCTAAGTTTCTTCTGGCAAAAACATTCTATTATTCTTGGACCTGTTCAAAACCAGTTTGATGTTGCTGGCTCCTATTTTGGGTTGAGAATTTGGTGGGTAACTACTCTTGGCCTACAATATCAATCCAGGAGAGCATGCCAGAGGTGGCATGGTTTAGAAGAGACAACATGGTGTTATGGATAGAGCATGGAATCTTGAGTCACAGAATCTGGGTCTGTATTCTGGCTTTGTTACTTGCTGACCAACCTTACTAGTTCAACTTTGGGCAGGTTCACCTGAATTTTTAGGCCTCAGGGTCCTCAAATGAAAGTGATGAAACCTGCAGGACTGACCTTGTAATGTTGTTCTGAGGGTCAAATGAGATAACCAATGCTAAGTGTCTTGCAAATCTTAAAGCACTATGTTGATTGCAGTTATTAGTAGTACCTTCCACCTCTAACTCTATAGCCTTTTTATGGAAACACAAAGATTTCGCACCCATCCAATAATAGAGATATTATTCATAGATAGGTGCTGACCTAGCCAAGTGGAACTATAGAGGGGTTTCATTTTTTTCCTAAAAAGTTATGTATGAAATTTAGGGGTTTTTTTCTTCTTTTCTTTCCATTTTTGAGAGCAAACTGAATTCTATCTTCAGTGCATTATGGGAATACACTGTTGTGTTGTTAAGCAAAATTGTCTCCTTAGCGTGGCTTTTGTTTCTTTTGAGCGGAAGTACTTTCAGCTGTTAAGTGCTAAGCCCCAGGCCCAAAGCCCTATCTGGTATGAAACCTGTGTGGGTGTAGATTAATGACTTAAGAGGGGCCAACTGGGAACCAATGGTCTCTGGTCGATGAGGCAGGGCTTGAGAACGCCAGAGGCTCGGCTATGAGGAAAGGTGAGCCAAGAGACAACTACAGCGGAAGCGGAAGCTGCTGTGGAGGCCAGAAGCTGCAGAGGCAGGAAGCTGCGGAAACAGAGCTGACCCGTGTGTAGACCCAGGAGTGTAGGCAAGGACTTGAGGCCAGTAAAAATGATTTGGCTAAATACTACCTTGTTTTTCTGTGG
>CM053625.1:84664454-84711569 GCA_028646595.1 Phalanger gymnotis | reverse complement strand
ATTGAGATTAAGTGAAAGAGATGGGGGCACTCCTACCCCACGGCAAGAAGGGGAATCTCAGATAGCAGGAGAACAAACTGCTGCTCAAGAATCTACTGACTCAAATGAGAACTTTTCTATTAATGTGGTTAGGAGTAAGCCACAGAAAAACAAGATAGTATTTAGCCAAATCATTTTTACTGGCCTCAAGTCCTTGCCCACACTCCTGAGTCTACACACGGGTCAGCTCTGCTTCCGCAGCTTCTGGCTTCTGCAGCAGCTTCTGCTTCCACTGTAGTTGTCTCTTGGCTTGCTTTTCCTCGAAGCTAAGCCTCTGGCGTTCTCAAGCCCTGCCTCACCGACCAGAGACCATTGGTTCCTGAGTTGGCCCCTCTTAAGTCATTAATCTACACCCACACAGGTTTCATACCTGATAGGGCTTTGGGCCTGGGGCTTAGCACTTAACAGCTGAAAGTACTTCCGCACAAAAGAAACAAAAGCCATGCTAAGGAGACAATTTTGCTTAACAACACAACTGTTCATTGAAAACCTTTTGTAACTCAAGCCAGCATCTCCCTAGTTGATCAGTTCCATAAGTTCTGATGTTAATATATTGGGTTTTCTTAAATAACTTATCTTTAAGGTTTAGAAAACACATTACTCATAACAACCATGTGAGGTAAACGGTGTAATCACTATTCTTTCTCATTTCACAGTTCAGAAGACTGAGTCTCATAGAGGCAAAACTACCTGTTTAAGAATCCTAAGCTAGAAGTACAACCAGGCAAGATTTGAACTTAACTCCTGAAAATAAATCCATCTTTCCCTCCCTTCCTTCCTCTCTTCCTTCCTTTTTTCCTCCCTCCCTCCTTCTCTCCCTCCTTCCTTCATATTATTACATTATTACAGAAACGTCCTGGTGAAGAACAATATAGCTCAGCACCTTCTCTGCAACTTAATATCTCACAAAGTTGCCTGGAGTCTTGAGAGTTTGAGTGACTTACTTACAACCACACAGCCAATATGTGGAAGAGGCAGGACTTCCCTCCCTCCCTCTTCCTACCACACCATACATACACCCTAAGCTGCCTTACACAGGGACCCATAGTAGAATGCATGTCACAGAAAACTCCCTTAAGGAGTCAAATGGTGCAAGGCAGGAAGGAACATGACTGGCACAGCGAGGGAGTACAGTGAGGTTAGGGGACTTCAAGGCAAAGAGAGCTCATATCCCAAAACAGAACCTAAGCCCCACAATCACCTGAGCAAAACCCTTCCCTTCTTTTTTACACACAGGTCTCCACAGGCTTCCCTTTGTCCACAGGAGCTGATGTGGCTTGGGCCATTGTGGCTGAGCACAGCAATTCTTAGGTATTTTCAAGAGAAAGGTCTTTGGTTGGTTTAATCCAGTGTGTATTGCTTTCCCTGCCAGAAAACTTGCATCTCTGGTGCTCCTTCAAAACTCTGGCACATGGTTGTTGTCAGAGATTCTGGGCAATCACAGTCCAGTGAATTAGGAAACAGGAGAAGGTTTGAGCACACACTGTTGGCTTTTTCAAGTATAATCTGCACATGCCAGGATACTTCTCTTAACCTGAATAGTGAGGTGGGCTAAATTTGTCTGTCAGTTTAAAGAATATGTATTTTGCTTCCTAAACCATTCTAGTAGCAATAATCAAATCATAGAATGTTAGCAATGGAAGAAACCCTAGAACACAGAATGTTAAGGTAGTAAGAGAATGTAGAACATCACATGTTAGAGCTGTAAAGTTAACTTAAGTTAGATATTACATCTTTGGAGGGAGTTGAGAATATAGAATGTTAGATCACAGACTATTGGAGCAAGAAGGAACCTCAGAGGTTACATAGTCTAGTCCAATGAACAGACTCATTCTTCCCCCTCACTGAACAGAAAGAACAACTGAGAGAGGTCAAAATATCTGATTTTACCGAACTTTCTTGCAGAATTTTTCTCTGGTTTGAGGACCTAAAGTGATTCTGTCTACTATTTCTTTCTATATGTTTACCATTCTAGACTCATTCTTATTTTCCCCTCAGGTAAAATAATGCCTTTCCACCTATAGGGTCCTCTTTTCTCCATGTGTAAAATAAAAGCACTAAATCACCTGGTTTACAGGATTGTTTTGAGGATAAAATGACATTGAGTATGTAAAGTGCTTTGCAAACCTTAAGATGTTCTATAAGTACTATTATATGTTATTAATATTATTCCTTATCCATTCTTCAAGGACCACCTGAAACCCAACCTAACCTGACTACTTCTTCCTTCATTGGCTCCCCTCTCCCTGCAGCACAATTTATCATCAAATTCAATACTGCCCTATGTGGTTCACTATTTTTCATAAGAATGCTAGTCCTGTCTCCCCCCAAAAGACTGCCAACTCTTTGAAAAAATGGGACCAAGTGAGACTCCTGCTTCATCTGCAATCCCTTGCATAAGATTGGACATTAATAAATTATTTTTGATTGATGGACCTCTCTATAATTTCCCTTAACAGGTACCCTTGATTTGAGGTCTAGGCCCCCAAAGGGTCTATGGATAGATTTCAGGGGTATCATACACTTGGGTAGTAAATATATGTGTATATATGTGTATATATATGTCATTATTATATATACATATATATATACATATAAATAAACACATACATTTTCCCTACTAAACCCTAACTGAAACTTAGCATTTCTTTCAATTATTTAAAAACATTATACTGAGAAGAGGTCCATTGGCTCCACAAGACTTCGAAAGGGATCTATGACACATACAGGTTGAGAATCCCAGCCTTAAAAGGAGGAGGGGAATGGGGAGGATGTGTCATAGACTCCAGGCAACTATTCTAGGAGCCAAACTATTCTTTCATTAATTCCTTGTCCCTAACCTAGAACCAGGGAACCAGGGAATTTTGGATTTGAAAGGAACAATAAAGACAATTTAGTCTAAGCCATTTATTTTACATAAAGTCCTTCAAGTTCTAAAATTCCATATTTGAAAGTTCAAAACAATGTGTCAAACAGACAGGTTCCTATATTTTCTGACTCCCACAATTCCTTGATTCCTAGCCTGCCTCCCTACTCCCCCAGTCAGCATCCCTTTCCCCATATTGTGTTTGTGTTCAGGAGGCCAGCACTTTTAAGACAAGAGTCAGCAAAAAAGAAAAAAAAACAAAAAACAAAAAAACAAACAAACATGCAAAGGCCAGCAAACATGCTGAAAACAACAGCAAGTCCACTATTGTATGTGTTAAATGGAAAGCAACCATCAACAGTTCAGTTTTAACTGAGAAACTCTGAACAGCTGTTTCTTCTTGACTTGGGATCTCCAGCCCTCAAGGCTGAAGGACATTCCCAGAAGTGAGCCTAGACCAGTTTCAGTACAGTTTGGTTCTGGGTTTCTAGTTTTATTATACAGTCCACAGTGGAAGCTCGGTTAGCTATTAAGTAGGCTGATTACTCCTTCCACCTTTCCCATCTCTCCTCATGCATATGTCCTCTAGAGCCAGCATGAAAGAGTGAGCACAGTGAACCTAGATGTTAGAATACCTGGCTCCTAGTTTCAGCTCTGCCACTACCTAGCTTTGGGACTTTGGCTAATTTACCTTGTCTATCCATGCCTCAGTTTTCTCATCTGCAGAGTGGAGAAAGAAATGTCTCCATCAGCAAATATAGGTACTGTTTTATATGAGATTTTTGCTGAAAAAGATGCCTACCTGTATGGAGAGTCTGGGTCAAAGCATGTCTTGGTGACATCAGTAATCTCAGGGTTGCAGCACTCTCCGCCATCAAAGTTGTATCTCTCATAGTTACAATCCATGTCACATATGCCATTCTGCTTCTTCTTGCTGAATGCTGAATGTCGAAGGTGCCGGCAGTCCCCACCGTCATAACCCGTCAGAGTGTGGTTGCACTCAGGGTCACAGTTCTCATCTCCAATCTTGCTGATATCACAGTTGGCTAGGATGAGACGATGGCGCAGGGATGAATTCTTAACTTCCAGCACTTCCAGCTGCCATGTGATGTTATAGCGGTCAAAGGCCTCTATCAGTTGCTGGTGCTGGAATTCAATCTGCTGTTGGCTGACTGTTGGATTCTCATGGTTGTCATCATAAATGTTCACCACTCGGTAACGCACCAATTTAGGGCGGCGGAAACTAGGGAGCTGGTTGTAGCTGGCAATCACTTCTATATTGTCACAGAGGGTCTGCCCACACAAGGGGGGCTCCAAACTAGTATCAAGCAGTAAACCATGGTGGTAACTGAATTCAACTTGGGGGCTGCTTCCATCTTTCATAGAAGACCACATGCTTTTCATGTTCTCTAAACTCTCTTGAATAACAAGCTGAGGTAGTCCAGTGCCTAGTCCATGATTTGCCCGCCCCATGTCCAATATGATCTCCTTTTGAGATCGAGCCATCTTCCAAAGACTGAAATGCTCAATGTAACCCCGATAATTATGATTTAGGGCATTCCCACCAAGCATGAGCACTTTACACTTCTGGGTCAAAGGGCTAAAGATTCCACCCACTTGCTCACTACCCATTGCAACCTGGGCACCATTGACATAGAGCTTCATCAATCGTCCATCATATGTGGCAGCAAGATGCACCCATTGATTAGGGAGGTAGCTTCGATGAGCATTGATAGTAGTCACCTTCCGAGCCCGGTCTGTCTTCATGGAGAAAAAATAACGGGGATCTCTACTGCCCTGGTCACTGATGGTGTGAATCCCCATGGCCCATCCTCGGTCACGAGAGGTGTAAGAACATTTGTCATACAGTCCTATGTGTCCCCAAAAAAGAAATATGAGTGAATAAACATAACAAAACACAAAATTGTTTCCCCATCCCTCCCCAACTTATGAAAATCTATCTTAGCAATTAAGCTGCTGCAATACTAGACATGAGAATCAGGGGTCAAGTGCTCCAGACATGCAAAATAGATATGACTCCTATTTCCTGGCCAGAGGCCAGGCGAGCTGTGACATTCACTATAAAGGAAAGTCATTCTTTGTATTTGTATCAATTTTATCCACAGGGTAGTGAAGGTTCCACTTCACTGCTGATCTACCAGAGAAAACCTCAGGAAAAGGCTTTGCTGATTTTATCTCTAGATCTATTCTTTTGTTCACCCCTGCCCTAACTGCCCTGTCTGTCTTTATGAAGATATGTGCCTTGTCTTGAACTGAAATTTATTCATTTATACATTTAGCAAATGAAACTCATGCATTCATACTTTCATATATTCAGCATACTGGATGTAGAAGATTATGCTAGGTATGGTAAAATATGGTTTAAATTAGATACAATAGCTTCCTTCATAGAGCTTACAGTCTAATATAGAGAAGACAAATACAGATAGCTATAACACACAATATTCTATAGGTACATAGAAAATTGCAAAATGAAACACTTAATGAATTCTAAGGGGGGGGGCATGAAGCAGGAGACCTATAAGGTTCTCTATTTAAGAGAATATTTTAGCTTTAGAATCTCAGAGTTGGAAGGGACTTCACAGTTTATCCAGTCCAACCTCTTCCATATAGATGCTTCAGGTAGGAACTGGACTAGACAAGGAGATGTCAAACTTGTGGCAGGCAAAACTCCCAGCCCTAGAGCGCAGAGAACTAAATTAAAATGTAATTAGGATATGTTTAATGAAGTAAGAGAAAATACAATACAACGTAGATAATGTTAATTTGTGGTTTTTTAAGTTGACAGGCAACTATATTAGGCATTTATATTTGAATGTGACACCACCAGAGGACTTTGCCCAGCTCTGCCTCCCTTTTAAATCGGATTTACCAGCAAGTCAAGATATCACCCTGGAGACCCTTTGAGAAGGAAGGAAGAACAACAACATTGATAACTAGACTAGGTGATCCTTAAGGCTCCTTAGAATTCTGAGATCTGAAGTCTCTGTGAAATACAGAATATAGCAGAGTCACTAGACAATAATAGATGAGCCAGAAAGAGAAAGGAAGGAGAGGGAGATAAAAATGAACGCAATATACCCTTTCAGACAATTTCTACTTCAGGCTCAAGATTGATTTCCGCCATCATAACTTAAGCTGCACATTTTCCATTAGCGCTAATAGGATGCTCATGGAGAATGTCCAGCATAATAAATTGAGAATGTCCTCACAGTCTTTACTCAGACATTGAACTTAGGTTCTTGCACTAAGTGTGAACATAGCTATTCTTTCTCTTTATGTCAGAGAACGTCTCAAACTGGAAACTTCTTGCTGACCAATCTCCATTAAGATCCCCAAGCCCAATTCACTAAAGCTAATCTCAAGGCATTTTATACTCATTTTATACACCAATCCTAACCTAATTTGCATCATATTTATCCCAACAAATACCTTAAATATGCTTTTAGACTATAAATTACTTGAGGGTAGGAACTATGTTCCATTGATCATCTTAGCCTGACATAGCAAAATCTATTACACATAATGGGTATTTAAGAAATGTTTGCTGATGAATAAATGGATATCATTCTTATAATCATATCTTTTTTTTTCCTTATTCTATATTCACAATCAATATAATTCAGCAAATGCTGGTTACATTCCCACTACTCTATGTGCAAGGCCCTGGGGTTACAAAGGTGAAAAAAACACATAATTTCTACTCTCAGTGAACAGCTAACATGACAAGGGCCACACAGCATGTCAACAAATATATATGAAATACAGTAAAATATGATAAAGACAAAGGATAAACTAGGCAAAGGACTGTAAGAAAATTGGAAGAGTGATCACTTTCATCTGGTGGCATCTCAGAAAATTTTATGCAAGAAATATCACTTCAATTGTATCTTGCAGTAAGTGACATCATTTCATGTGTCAGAGATAAAGGGAAGAGTATTTCAAGCAAGGGAGAGATGGCCATGCAATGCCTAGAGGAGTGAGATCACAGGACATGACTTGAGAATACTTACTTATCCAATCTGGCTAGAAAACTCAAGGGCAGAAAGGTGAAGAGTGTGAAATAAGGGTGAAAGGGTAGCTAAAACATGGAAAGCCTTAAATGCTGGGCTAAAGAGTGTATTTTACCACACAGGGAATGAAAGCCTTCAAAAGGTTTTGAATAGAGGAGTGATGTGGTCAGCCCTGTCCACCAGAAAGATTAATTTTGCAGCTGTGTGAAGGATGAGTTTGAGAATGGGGAAGAGACTGGGAATGGGGGAGATAGTTTAGAAGCTATTTCGACATACGTGCACAAGAAAGGCACCATAGTATAGGAAACGGCTCTGGGACCTGTGTGTGTGTGTGTGTGTGTGTGTGTGTGTGTGTGTGTGTGTGTGTGTCTGTCTGTCTGTCTGTCTGTGTGTGCACGCGCACATATGAAACATATATGAATGTATCCAGCCCTGAGCTTGCCTGAAATCCAGGTCCACAATTTTACTAGTTTATAGGATATCTGTACTTTGATATCTTATTGGTATTTCATATTTAACATATCCAAAACTGATTTCATCATCTTCTTCCCCTTACCTCCCTCTTCTCCCTTGTACCTGTTGATGTTGCCAATATCCTCCCAATGCACCCCCCTGCTCAAGTAAACCTCTGAGTACCTTTGATTCTTTCCTTGCCTCCAATGTCCAGTCAGTTTTCAAATCATGTCAACTTTGCCTTGGCAGTTTCTTTCACATAACTATCTTATCTTTTCCATTCATTTAGCCACTAGCTTAGTTCAGTTCCTCATTAAATCTCCCCTGGATTGTTGAAATAGCCTCTAAATTATTTCCCCCATTCCCAATCTCTTCTCCATTCTCAAACTCACCCTTCACACAACTGTAAAATTAATTTTCCTGGTGGACAGGCCTGACCATATCACTCCTCTATTCAAAACCTTTTGAAGGTTTTCATTCCCTGTGTGATAAAATATAATCTTTAGCCCAGCATTTAAGGCTTTCTATGTTCTAGCTACCCTTTCACCCTTATTTCACACTCTTCACCTTTATGCCCTTGAATTTTCTAGCCAGATTGAACAAGTAGGTATTCCAAAGTCATGTCATGGTGGGGCAGGGGGAGGGGGAGGAGAGGAGTTGGTATGCATGAAAAGAAGCATGGTGTATTAGAAGGGGAGCTAGCCTGGGAGTAAAGAAAACTTGGATTCAAGTCTTGCCTCTGACAAATACTGTTTCTGTCAAACCCTAGAGAATGCACTTAAACCTCTCACCTCCCCCAAACAATTTTCTAAAGACTATAAGCTACAGAGCATTTGCAATTTTAATAGTAAAACAAACCTCTTAAAAGAAGTTCATTATACCAGTAAAATCCCAAAGGAAAGGAAATATCCTTCTACCTACCTACCTATAGGCATGTTGTGTTGTTCTGTCATTTTCAGTAGTGTCTGACTCTTTGTGACCCCATTTGGGATCTTCTTGGCAAAGTGGTTTGCCATTTCCTTCTTCAGCTCATTTTACAGATGAGGAAACTGAGGCAAACAGGATTAAGTGACTTGCACGGGGTCACTCAGCTATCAAGTGTCTGAGGCCAGATTTGAACTCAGGAAGATGAGTCTTCCTGACTCCAGGCCTGGCATTCTACCCACGGCACTGCTTAGCTGCCCCACATGCATGTACGTGCGTCATCTGAAAAAAGGGATGAGGGAGAAAAGATCTGAGGATAGAATCTCCCTTGATGGAGGGAATATAGTTACTTGTATAGCCTTGGTCAAGTCACTTAACTGGTCTTCAATTTTCCTCAAATTTAGAATAAAGGGGTTAGACTAGATAACTTCTGATGCCTTCCAGCTCAGGAGGCATGAGCCTAGGATTTATATTTAGAGGGGGGAAGAAAAAGAAGAAACCTTTCAAGAGATAGAGAAGTAGTCTAACAGGTAGGAGAAAAACCAGGAGAGTACAATGGCACAATAAGCCTAGGGAGGGGAGAGTATCCAGAAGGAAGGCCAGCAAAGTCTAGTACTGAAAAAAAAAATGTCAAAGAGGATAAAAAATGAAAAAAAAGTTCATTGGAGGTAGCAGTTAAGAGGTGATTGGTCATCTTGTAGAGTGGTAGGATAGGAAACCAGCCTGCAAAGTACTGAAGAGCCAGTAGAAAATGAGGAAATGAAAGTGGCCACCTTTGACAACTAATAAGGAAGAGAGAGAGATGACACCTTGAGAAGATGGCAAGGTCTTTTTTTTTTTCTTAAGGAGAGGAGAGATCTGAATATTTCAGTAGGAGGAGCGGAAGGAGCCCGCAGAGGGAGAAATTATCAGAAGGACAAAGGGTATTGCGATTGTTAAAAGAATTGGTAGATAGGAAAGAAAGAAACAGTGAGATGAAGGGTGCTTATTCATATCTTTAGAACGAGACCTGACAGGACGCAGGAAGTCAAAAGATATTGATTCTATCTACCTTCTTGGGTTTGATAATCTGGGATTTGCAGCAAGAAAAGTAAGTGGGGAGAGACTGAAATATATAAGAACTTAAGAAAAATACGGCACCCATATTTACAGCCCATGAGTCAGTTTGCCAAAAACATGAAAACCTCCACAAACTCCCACCAAAGGAGCCCACTTGAAATCATAAATCTTTGTCAGCTTAGTCAGCATTAGGAGACAAAATATTAAGGCCTTCTCCCTCTCTCACACCTCCCAGGGTCCCGGCCCTCTCTTCTGATTCTGACCAAGTTGCTCAACAGCCATCTGCTAACGATCACTCATTAACAGTGTGGTCTTGTCTAGTATCAACAAGAGCAAAGGTTACCAGAGGGCTCATTGTATTTTCTTTCCCACCTCCCAGCCCTGACCCCTCTTTCTCCTCTCCCCATCCCCGCCCCCACCCACTCAAAGGAAAGTCACCTCTAATGGGAAAATTGAAAATTTTGAAACAGGCCATCCCCCAACCCCCCTTTTATTTTGCCAGGGTCTTTTAGTTCCCCCCTTTTCCTGTTGCCTTTGGAAGGGAGATCCCAGGGTTAGGAAGGTAAAATGTTTATACATCTGTAGGGCGCCCTTAGTTCAGAACCTTTCTGAGACCAGCTTTTGCTCTGAGTTCCTCTGTTCAAAGCAAAGACAGAAAAGGGGAAGGCAGCAAGAACCCAAGAGACAGAGCAAAAGAAAAAGGCAAGGAACTGGCCCTGAAGTAGAAGAGATGGGCAAAAGAGTGGGGTTCACAGGAATCAAGGGAGGTCAAATACATATTAGAAAACAAGAGAGATTTTGAGACAATGTTCCCAGAAATTCTCTGGGAAATATTTACCTGGGAAAGGAGACAGGAGAATGCAAACTGGGAAGTTCAGGGCCAGGGTTATGGAATCTGTTTATTTCTCTATAAAGTCATTTCCTCCCCAAAATTCATATTGCCATGTGTATTCTTTAATAGCTAAAGCTACTTTTTTCTTCTCCTGTTTCACACCTAACAGTGCTTCAAACAAACTATGCACTGTGGGGCATACAGAGAGACCCTCCAACAGATGGGGAATGGGGGAAGAGGAATAGAGATCATGATGAAGGAGTAGTGCTTCCTAGTATGAGCCCAGGCAGAATAATCCCAGAGGATTTTCCCTGGGAGGCCACATCCAGATGTACCAAGCTGGAGGGCCACACGTAATTCTGCATGTGATTTGCATAGCATTAGCATAAATCCATATCAACTCTGAAGTCTAATAGAATCTTAGGATTTTATAGGACCTTGGACTTCATTTGTTCAAATCCCTTCATTTTATAGAAAGGAAAATGAGACCCAGAGAGGTTGTGAAACTCTTGAAGGTCCAGGCTCTTGAAGCAAGTGGTAGAGTCTACTCTGGGCCATAGAATCACAGGACTTAGAGAAAGAAGGGACCTCTCATGTAGTAGTGGATAGAGTATTGACCTAGACTATCAGAAAGACATAGGCTCAGGTCTCATCTCTGTTACATACTAGTTCTGTGACCATGAGCAATTTATGTAATATCTTAGAGCCTCAGTTTCCTGAGCTATAAAGTGGGGATAAGGATGCCTGTAGTCCACGCTTCATAGGGTAATTGTTAGGTTCCAATGAGATAATGCTTATAAACTACGCTACAACACTTAAAGGGCTGTAAAGATGCCAATTATTATTATAATCTAGACCAAAGATTCTTAACTCGGGGTCCATGAACTTGTTCCTTTTTCTTTTAAAAATTATTTTAATAACTATATTTCAATATAATTTGGCTTTATAATCCTCTGAATTTTATTTTATTTTATTTTATGGATTTAAAAACATTATTCTGAGGAGTCAATAGGTTTCACCAGGCTGTCCAAGAGTTCCATCAAAAGAGGTGAAAACCTGATCTAGCCCGACTCCTTCATTTTACAGATGGGGAAATTAGGCCCAGAGAGTTGAAAGTAACTTGTATAAAATCAAAAAGATAATAAATGACAAAGTTGGGATTTGAATATAAGATCACTAGAATTTATACTACAATTACCCTTCGTCTAAACTTAGGCAAGTGTTAAACAAGTCATTTCAGAGATGTGGGAGGTTACTGGCTTACTGTAGTAGACCCAAAGATAATTGAAAATTTAAATGCGTGCACATCAAGATTAACCCAAAATAAAGATATGAGCTCTCTTGATTCTCATTCCAATTCTCTTTCCACACCATAATGTTATTGTCCCATACGTTGTCTTCAAATAGAAATGCCTTTATTGTTTTCCCATGAGTTGGGTGTCTACTTTTTAGTTCCTTTCCACCCACTAATATAGGTACAACACCAGAAGTGCAAAGTAGGAACATGAAAACCTCTGAACTAGGGTACATGGGGAAAGCCACAAGACAATCAAGAACCAGAGAAATGGATCGAGTTTACACCAAATACTCATCAAGCAAAAATAACAACAAAAATTAATATTTTTTAGGTAGTGGAACAAAGTAAACTTGGAAAGATCACAGAACCTTCCCTTCCTGGACACTGATTTCAACTCAACAAACATTTCTTAAGAGCTTAATATATGAAAGGCAACTACATTTCCATTCTTTGTCATGTAATGGAAAAGGGCTGTGTCACAACTCTGGAGACCTGAGTTCTAGGCCCATCTGAATCTTCCACCGAGGCCTATGTTGCTTTAGTCAAGTAAGGCACTTTGACTCTCAGGGACAACATTTTCTTAGCTCTAAAATAAGAAGTCTGAATAAAATGTTCTCTAAAGTCCCTTCTAGCACTAAAATTCTATGATTTTATAATCCTAAGAAAGACTATAGGAGGTCATATCATATGCAAGGTACTCTCTTAGTCAATAACATTCTGGGGTTGGAAGAATCGCAGCTGAACAGGTAGAGAAATGGAGATGACAATTATTAGTCCAGTCTAGCTCACTGTCAAATGCCATCCAAAGGCAGAAGATGACAATGATGATGGTGGTGCTGTTTGATGGCAATTTTCTTATTTAGGAATGAAGAGCAGACATCTTTGCCCGATATTCAATTCCCTCCATAATCAGGGTCCAGCTAAAAGTAAGCTTGCAAACCCATCTCACACTATTTCCCATCATATACTCTATGTTCCCACCAGCCTAGATTATTCAAAGTCCCCAGAAGTTGTCCTGTGATTTCCAACTTCCAGGCCTTTGTTCACTTTCCTATAACTGGAATGGCCTCCTTACCCTCTTCAGCTTTATTCAACCAAGTGCATGAAGAATTTATTTCCTGATAGCACTAGTGGAAACTGATCACTCACTTATCTCATTACAAAGCACTCTCTACTCCTCTTATGCATGTATCATGTTCTCATTTGTACTAAATCCAGCTATATTCATCTTACCACCCTACTAGATTGTAAGCACCATCAAGGTAGAGGCTGTGTCTTTTTTATCTTTGCATTTCTATCTTCACCCAGACCACAGCCTCAAACATAATTAGCACAAAGTGTTTGATGGACAAAAGAATAAATGAATGGCTTGTAGTCAGTCAGTCAGTAAACATTTGTTAAGTGCCTACTATGTGCAGGGCACTATGATAAGCAATAGTGATATAAAGAAAGGGAAAAGAAGATGGTCCCTGGCCTCCAGAAGCTCACATTCTAGTTGTAGAGACAAGTAAACAAATAAGTACAAACAAGCTATATATGGGATAAACAGAAAACAAGTAATAGAAAGAAGGCACTGGAATTAATGGGAATTAGGAAAGGCTCCCTGTAGAAGGTGGGATATTAGATTGGACTTGAAGGAATTCAAGAAAGCCAGGAGATGGAGATTAGGAAGGAGAGTGTTCCAAGCCACAGCAAATGTAGGAGTGCCTTGTTTAGAGAATGGTAAGGAGGCCAGTGTCATTGGATCAAAGAGTATGTGGCAGAGTATAAGATGTAAGAAGAGTGGAAATGTGGGGAGAGGTAGGTTATGAAGGGTTTTGACCACCAAACTGAATTTTGCATTTGACCTGGAGAATGATAGAGAACCACTAGAGTTTATTGAGTATAAGGGGGTAACATTTTAGGAATAGAGAATTGACTGGAGTTGGAGGAGGCTCGTGGCAGGCTATTGCAATAGTCCAAATGTGAGGTAATGAGAGCCTGTAGCTGGATGGTGGCACTTTCAGAGAAGGGAAGGGGGAATACGTGAGATACTACAAAGGTGACATCATCAGGGCTTGGCAACATACTGAATATGGAGGGTGAGAGATGGTGATGAGGCAAAGATGGTACCTCAATTGTAAGCCTGAAGGTTTGGTAGGATGGTGTTGTCATAGACAGTAACGGGGAAGTTTGAAAAGAGGGATGGTTTAGGGAAAGAGATAATGAGTTCAGTTTTAAACATGTTGAGTTTAAGATGCCTACCTGATGTATTGTTCAAGATGTCTGAAAGAAATTTGGAGATGTGAGGGTGGAGATAAGCAGAGCTAGATAGGGAGATTTGAGACTCATCAAATCACAGACTTAGAGAAAGAAGGGATCTTAGAGGTTACACTATCATGGGATAATGGCCCTAGGACTGGGAAAAAACAAAAACAAACAAGCTCAGAGGCTACCTTGTGCATCTAGGTGGCCCAGTGGATAGAGAACCAAGCCCGGAGTCAGGAAGACCTGAGTTCAAATTTGACCTCAGGCACTTATTAGCTATTTGACTTTGGCCAAGTCACCGTAACCCTGTTTGCCTCAGTTTCCTTATCTGTAAAATGAGCTGGAAAAAGAAATGGCCAATCACTCCAATGTCTTTGCTGAGAAAACCCCAAATGAGGCTATAAAGAGTCAGACATGACTGAAACCACTGAACAATAACAACAAATTTAGTCCAACCTTTCCACCTTAAAGATGAGGAAAGGGAAGCCCAGGGAAATGAAGTGACTTGCACAAGATCATACAGGTAGTGAGCAAGAGAGCCAGAATCTGAACTCGTATCCTTGGATTCCTACTCCAGTGGATTTTCCTTTATCTCAAGCTGCCTCCATCTGGCCATTTCAGAGGTGCTTTGGTAGCTCCCACATCTTTAAAGAACAAGGATGAATGGTGAGGACTGAAGTGAGAGAAGGGACAAGGGTTTACTCTCCCTCCCCCAGGCTGGAAAGTTAGGTACCCAAAGAATCCAACAAGAGGTGATAAAATGCAATTAAGAAAGGGGAATTTAGGTCAGCAGTGAAAGCAGTAGTCAAGGGACCAAGAGTAAGGAGCTAAAGGTTGAGGCTGGTTTTTTTTTTTCTTTTCTCTCTCTCTCTCTCTCTTTTTTTTCTATTTTGTTTTCCTTTCATACTTTAATCGCTGGTATCGAAGCCACAGAGGAATGCTCCAGAGAGCAAACTTATAGAAAGCTTTTATCTGCCCAGAGGAGGGTAATTAAAACAGACAGATTTGGGTTAAGTATACCCATGTTCCAAAGCAGTAGGGTGAGAGAAGATCCAGTGGAAGGAGCTGGCAGAGTTCTGTCCTCGGTACTGGGAGGGAAACTGGGATTTCATGGCGGACATACAGGCGATCTCCTCCATACCTTCTCTCTCTCTCACACAGCATGGCTTAAATAATTCAAATGAGGATAGAAGCAAAAGGGGGGGGACTGCCTAAGCCCATGCCAACCTTGATGACTGACAGGCTCTTTGATTGCACCAGGCACCTCTGGGTTTTGACGGTCCTGCTTTGCTGGGTGAGAGGGCGGGGGAGTGATAAAGGGAAAGGCAACTGTTCTCCTTCCATACTCACGTAACTAAGTTTAGAACAGTCCTTTCAGATCTGCAGGTTATTTGAGTTAGGAGGTAGATTCAGAACAGCGTGACACGGGGGCAAAGATGCTAGATTAGGAGTCTTGGGTTTAAGTCGGGCTCTCCGCTTAATAATGGTTTGATCTTAGATGGGGTACCTCTCTTTGAACCTTGCTGTTCACTTGTTTCAGTCGTGTCCAACTCTTTGTGACCTCATTTGGGGTTTTCTTGGAAGAGATACTGGAGTGGTTTGCCATTTCCTTCTCTAGTTCATTTTAAAGTTGAAAAACAAAACTGAGGCAAAGCAGGGTTAAGTGACTTGCCCAGAGTCACACAGCTAGTACGTGTCTGAGGCCACATTTGAACTCAGGAAAATGAGTCTACCTGACTTCGGGCCTGACACTCTATCTACTGTGCCACCCAGCTGTCCTCTTTGAGCCTGGATGGGAATTATACGTCCTTCCATATCTCCCTGACAGAATGAACTAAGTATCAAAAATGATAATGCACGTGAAAGCGATTGGAAAAAAATACCAAGTGCTAAAAAAATAAGGTGCTACTCATTTAACCTGAGGGTGGTCTAAATTCTTCTGAGCATAGCTCCTAGGCCCTAAAATCCTACCTACCATTTTGTACTGACACAAACCTTTTTATAGATTCATAGACCATAGAATTTAAGAGTTGCAAGGTACGTTATTCCCCCAGATTTCCTCTAGTCCAGCTCATACCTAAACAGAAATTCTGCCTACGATTTCTCCGACAAGTGGTCATCTGGCTTCTACAGTAAGGTATCCAGTGATGGAGAGCTTATTACCTCCTGAGTCGGCAGCTCCACCCATTTTTGCTGGCTATGATGGTCACCAAGTTCTTTCTAGCTGAAAACAATCTACTGGTACTTACCATATGTTGTTTTTAGACCTGCCTTCGAGGACATAGCAGGACAAATAACTCTTCTACAAGATAGCCTCTCAATTCCTTGAAAACAGTGAACATCACTCTCCCCCAAAGTCTTCTCTTCTTCAGTTTCTATTTCCTCAGTCACTTCAACTGATCTTTATATCATCTTTATAGTTCACAAGTGTTTTGGTCCCCTCACCATTTTGGTTGCCTTCCCCAATTTGTATTTTAGGAAGGAACTCAATATTCTGGGGTAGGTAGGTGGCTCAGTGGATAGAGCCTCAGGCCTCAAGTTAGAAGGACCTGAGTTCAAATCCGAACTCAGACATTTAGCTGTGTGACTCTGGGACAGCTGTTTAACCTTGTTTGCCTGAGTTTCCTCATTTGTAAAATCAACTGGAGAACAAAATGGCAAACCATTCCAGTATAACTGCCAAGAAAGCCCCAAATGGGGTCATAAAGAGTTGGACACAACTGAAGATGACTGAGAAACAACAACAACAATATTCTGGAATTGAAAAATACATTCCTGGGAGAAGTTAATCAGGGCCCAGAACAGTAGGGTTATCAGCTCCCTCATCCTGGACAGTAGATTTTTTTTTTAAATTCAGTATTTGATTTGTGTGTGTGTGTGTGTGTGTGTGTGTGTGTGTGTGTGTGTGTGTGTTTAATGGAGATTTTGTAGTTTACTACAACTTCCAACACATCCTTTGACACATTTATTAAATACCTACTGTGTACTTATGCATTGGAGGTACAAATATAAAGAATGAAACAATCTATCCTCTCAAGGAAAGTAACATTTTTTCATAGAAGAAAACAGATACATATGTAAGCATTATATGTAAGTATATACTAATCTTGACCCACCATTGTTCCGTCTCTCAAATCTTTGTATTTGTTTTTTTGAAATGACAGCACTACATTGATAACAGGGCTACATCAATGACTATATTGATAAGTTCCGGTCTGTATTCTGCTCTTATCCCTGCTTCCCCTCCACTCCCTTCACTCATACATAGGCAGAAATATTGCCACATCTCCCTTACCACTACCACCACCTTGTATTGCTATTTATTTTTCCCCTTTCTGCGAAATAGCTTCCACTTATCGAAATTTAACTTCACTCTATCAGAGGCTGTTAGAAACCCTTCCATTTTCTCATTTTCAGAAAATATGTATTTTTTTAAGAAAGAAATCCATTCTAACCTTTCTTGCTTAAGAGATTCACCAGCCCCACTAATTGGGCACCCCATGGACCAAACAAGATCGACTTTGACTTCTCCCCAGTGCTGCTCTTGAAAAGCAGCATGCCAATATTTTGTAATTTTTATTATTTTGTGACTTAAGAGGCTCTCTCTCTCTCTCTCTCTCTCTCTCTCTCTCTCTCTCTCTCTCTCTCACACACACACACACACACACACACACACACACAACCTATAGAAATACTGTTGCTTTCCAGGAAACAACTTTCTACTCAAACTGTGCTGGCCTCAGACAGTCAACATCACACATTGTCCATTTTAACTTCTTCATTAACCTGGTGGCAAGGGCAGAAATCTGCCCATAAATATAGCTATTAAGAGGAAAAGCTAGTAGGAGAGTCAAGGGAGATAGATCACATGGTGGAGTAGAAAGAATGATGGATTTGGATTCAGAGGACCCAGGTTCAAATCTCAACTGTGTCACTACCCATTTGAACTTGGGCAAATCACTCAAGTCTCCTAGGGACTCAGTTCCTCCCATGTAAAATGAGGAAACTGGACTAAGGTCCTTTCCAGCACTGTTTATGAAATCCCACGACATTCTGGGAACCTTGTGAAATTCTAGGATGATACTAGGGCAGCTGCCATCTAAGTAGCCCCTCCAAAGTTGGGATTCCCATGAAAATAGTACTCATACGCAAAGCATTGGAGTATAGCAAGGGCATTTCTAGACCAGAGGAAGAAACCATGTAACACATTAGCTGTGTTGTCATGACTCTTCGTGACCCCATTTGGGGTTTTCTTGGCCAAGATACTGGAATAGTTTGCTATATCCTTTTCCGGCTCATTTTATAGCTGTAACTCAGGTAAACTCAGGTAAACAGGGTTAAGTGACTTGCCTAGGGTCACACAGCTAGTAAATGTCTGAGGTTGGATCTGAACTCATGAAGATGAGTCTTCCTGACTCCAAGCTCAGTGTTCTATCCACTGTGCAACCTGAATACCCCAAAACATTAGTTGGCCTGCTGGAATTTGTCTATGCCACAAAAACGACAAATTTGCAATAAAACATTGGTATGGTTAATTGGATTACAAGATCTAAGAATTCTTCTCAGCTATGTGAATTTGGCCCTCTTTGCCCTTAGATTTTTACATCATAGATGTATTAAACACTAGCTCTGACTATGCTGCAGGAGGGTTGTGAGGTTCAAACAAGAGAATGCATGCGAAAGCATTTCATAAAACATAAAGCAATGGGCAAACATGAGGTAGTCCTATTTATGTGACTTCTCAATCTAGTCAAGCCAGTCTCCTCACTGACCCCTGAACAATCATATTCCTGCCTGAGTCAAAGGCTGACTTATGTTGTGCCCCTTCACTCTCCCTTCTCCCTACCTCTATCCTACCTAATATTTCAAGGCCCACTTCAGATTTTGTCTCCTCCCCAAAGACCTTTCTCTCTCACTCTAGTGAATCTAGAGAACAACCTCCACTTTTGCTGGGCTTATCTAGCATTTATCCATCCATATTACTCTGGCATTTAATCATACATTGACCCTCACATTCTTACTTACTTGTTCTGTGAATTAGTAAACTCACAGATTCAGTGTCAGAATTAAAAGGGACCTTAGAACAGAGATTATTAGAACATAGAGTATAGAATGATAACATTGAGAAATAGGTTACAATTAATTGAATTTTAGACAAGAGAAGGGATCTTGGAATATAGAATGTTGAGGTTAAAAGAGACCTTAGAACATAGAATGTCAGAGATGGGAGGGACCGCAGAACACAAAATGTTAGAATACAGAACACAAAATATTAAAAAGCATCCTTGACACATCAAATATTAGAAAATGGAACATAAAATGAGGAGTTAAAAAGAATTTTAAATGTAGAATGTCAGAGTTAGAAGGGACCTCAGAGATCACCTAATCTAAAAATTCTTTACTTTTTCCTGTCTCGGACCCTTTTGCCAGTCTTTGAATTCTATGGTCCCTGTCTCAGAACTTTTTTTTTTCAATGCAAAAAATAAAATCCATAGAATCACATAGGAAACCAATCATGCTGAAATACAGTTATCAAACTATATATTTTTAAAGGAATGTATAGATCTCCTCCTGGAAATCTCTCAGGGTCTCTGTATTCTTTAGGTTAAAAACTCTTCATCTGATCAAATATACTGATTTTACAGATAAGAAAGCTCTGTGTAAGTCTCCAGCTAGACTGCAAGCATAAGGACAAAGAATGTCTTACATTTCTGTTGTTGTTTTATTTTTTCTATTCCCCCCAGTGCCTATTATGCACATAGTAGTGATGAATTAGAAGACATAAAACACTGAAGCAATCTTGGAGCAGAAGGTAAGACGGTTCCCACCTCATTGAGCCAAGTGATGTAAATTTCCCAACACAGCCAGGACCACAACAAGTTATGCAAAAATGCAGACCAGACAGTGTGGGCTGTGCACCTCAGACAATAGTTCTTCTCTCCAGTGTGTCTGTGATTGACTCCTACTTACCTACACTGGAGAGGAGAGGTTAGTCTTTCAAGGAGAAGAGATGGCAAAGGGAGATAATCATGGAATTAGGTAAGGCAGGTCAGTCTGAGCTAGGCAATCCTACTGAAATCTGAAATAACTTCCTGAAACAGGAATATCAGGGTTGAGTAGGCAAAGCTGATAGAAGATAAGTCAAATGTGTTTCATAGGGCTTATCACAGAATGTAACAGAATATTAGAGCTGGAAGAAACATCAGAAATCAACTAGCCACACCCCTTCAATAATAAGCATGAAAAAGGAGGGACAGAAACATAACTAGAACTCAGGTCTCGTGACTCCCGGTTGAATGCTCTTTCTGTGACCTTATTCTGCCTTTGATGAATCACTTAAAATAATTCACCTTTGAAACTTGCCCCCCAAACCAACTTTTGCCCCACACCAACCTTTTCCACTCCCCAACAGGAGTATTTTTGTCTTAAAATAATATTTTGTGTTTATACATGTGGTTTAAAGTTCACAAAGTGGCATCAATTTGATAATACCGTGGTTTGTTTCTATTTTGAAATTGCTTATTGTTCTAGCAGAATCTTTCAAAACAGTTATTCTAGAGTTACAAATGTTTTGTAAATATATGATTCAAGATTGACAACCTCCAGGAAACCTTACCTGATTGACTTTGTCCATGTCCACCATACCTTTATTGCCTTATTTCAAATTAACAAAGTCATTTTTTTTTGGCTCTTATAGGCCTACCACTGTGGGAGTCACAAAACAGGAGTAAAAGAAAACTCTGCCTTTTAATAATTTGTCATCCTGTTGGTGACACAAGACTACCACAAGAGAAAAAAAAAACTGCAAAACAATACATAATACAGAAGAAAACTATGTCGTATAGGCAGTAAATAATCTGGACATTCACACATGGAAAAGGATCTCATTGTACATAGGTCACTATAGTAAGGGAAGATTCTTTAGAAACCTATTCCTTCATCTGTAAAGAAAATGTCTGAATAACTGCCCTGATTCCTTAGGCTGTTGTGAGGATCAAGTGAGATAATGGATGTGAAATCATTTTATAAACCTGTTGTTGTTCAGTCATTTCAGTCATGTCTGAACCTTTATGACCCCAGTGGGGTTTTCTTGGCAAAGATACTGGAGTGGCTTGCCATTTCCTTCTCCAGTACATCCAGTGGATCCATTTTGTCAAACAATCAGAGGCTGAATGACTTGCCCAGGGTCACACAGTGAGGAAGTAAGTGCCTGAGGCTGGATTTGAACTCCCTTCTTCCTAACTCCAGGACAGTACTCTATCTACTGAGCTACTGGCTGCTTCCAAACTTGTTAGTATAGCACAAATATAAGGTATGACAATGCAATTGTATAAATGCATGTGCATATGTGTGTACGTATGTATATATAAACATACGTGAACATACATACACAAATGATGTCCAAAAGCCTTATGCAGTTTTACATATCTACTAGCTGTCAAGGTGATATAGTTTAAGTGACTTGCTGGTAAGCAAGTAAGCAGAGTGATTACCTGAGTAATAGAGATCCTGGCCACATGGTGGAGGCCTTCAAATAACAAGAAGAATAATTTAGACTTGCTGCTAAGGGCAACAGAGAGCCATGGTAGCTTTTTAACCAGAGGAATGACACAATCGGTGCTGTGCTTTAGAAACAGGCATAGAAGACTTTCCTAATAATTAGAGCTGTCCCAAAATGAAAAAAGATTGCTTTCCAAAATAATGGCTTCTTCTCCTGAAGGTCTTCAAACAAAGGTTGGCGGACTGATTACTTGCTGGGTATGTGATAAAGGAGATTCCTATGCAGTTTCTAATAGATCAGGTCAGTAATATCAAATAGAAATGGATGGGCTGCATATTGACTTAGAAAACTACAAAGGAACATTATCTATGTTTTATTCTATTTTTATTTATTTTTGTTACACATTTCCCAATTATATGTGAATGTGGTTCATACCCTGGGGAGTTTTACAGATTTGGGGAGTTTGATACCTCTGGACCTAGTAAGGTCTCTCTAACTCTGAAATTCTGTAATTTTGTGAAGACTCTGGTGACTTGTGTAAGAACAAATCAAAGACGGAGAGTTGGGAGGTGGGCAACCCAATTGGAAGGCTGGTGAAAAAGCCCAGGTGAAAGGTAATAAGGGCAAAGATCATATTGGGGAGTGGGAGTCATAAGGTACATAGCTTGTGAAGGGAACATTGTCATACCCTTGATTTTGTCCTCCAGTTAGGTCACATAGGTAAAAGTAGGATCAGGTACCTGTAAGTCTAAGACAAAATCCGAAAATGGTCCCCCATGACCACTGTCTCCATGTGTTATTCACCTTGGGTATTATACATACAATGGAGAGCAAAAATTTCTGACATGAAAAGATATGCTTTAAATAATGCCATATTAAAAGCATCCTTCGTCGTACCCCCTCCCCTGTAATGTTCCAACCCAGAGAAACTGCCTACCTTTAAATCTACCTCTATGTGATTGTATGCATGTGTGTATTGTGTAAATATATGGTTGTATCTTGTTATGCCAATTCTATCTGAGCTCCTTTGGTAGTGATGGTAGAAGTATCTCCTGCTTTCTTTCATATTCCAATTCCATAGTAACTAACACAAGGCTCTCTTTCTAAAAGTCACACAAAAAATCCTGGCAGAAATAAAGGATAAACAGTTAAATTTTCACTCAAGAATTTCGAAGCCCCCAATATATTGTATCTTGCAGATGGGTATGTACTAAATTGATAAAAGCAGTGAAAACTAACTTGAAAACACCAAGCTAGCCTAAATGCTCTGTAGAGAATCTTTACATCGAAACTAATTTAATGTCATTACATGCCCTTGTCAAACATTCCAAAATACTATTACTTTCTGGTTAAGTAGGAATTTAGTCTGGTATTTATCACTTGTTTCATTAACATGCTTGAAAGACTACAGGTCAAACCCCATCACAAAGAATCCCACGGGATCCTCCCAAATCTTCAGGTTATAACAAAACTCTCTTGTTTTGGATATTGTTTGAAATAAATGGGATGTAAACATGGGTTTCAAAGTCATTCTTATAGAAAGGCAACTGCTTTAATGAAAACTTGTACTTAACTTAGAATTAGAATATCTTGGTTCACAAGGTCAGAGAATTTAGAGCTGGAAGGGACCTGAGAGATCATTTATCTCAACTCTTCTCATTTTTAGATGAGGAAACTGAGACCAACAGAGGTGAAGACTTGCTTAAGATCATAGAGCTAGTAAGTACCTGAGCTAAGAGTTGAACCTAGATGCTCTGACTTTGTTCTTTCTGTTGTGCTATACTCTAAAGAAAGAGGAAGGCGATCTTTCCCCAAACAGATGAAGAATTTCAGTGGCACGGAGCTTCCCATTGGCCGGCTGGATGATCAAAATATAATAGTAAGCCAATGCCAGGAGAAATTCCTAAATTACATAGATATCTTTCCTTCATATGCACATAGATTTTCCATGCTGTGTCTCATCTCTGACAATATTTTCATTATAGTCTGGCTTCCTTCTACCACCTATCCCACTTCTAAGCCACCACATGCCCCACCATCAGCTGGTATGTAGTTAAGGAATGCAAGCTCATTTTAATTACCCATCCTTCAAGGCTCAGTTAAAGTCCCACCACCATGAAGATGTCTTATTCCAACACTCTAGGCTTTATTCATTTTCCCTCACAGACTCATAGAGCCTGACCTTGTCTTCCAAACCCTGCCCATTGGAGCTGAGGATACTGAAGCTCATTGAGTAGAAGCAACACAGGAAGTGCAGAAAAGAACAAGTGCTCAAACCCCAGGACTCCGCAGCCCATTATTCTTTCTGTACTGGGCAGGGTTGTTAATAAAATGGTTCCATACAATTTAGCAGTTAGCGTTATAATTCCTTCTCTTGTGTTCCTTGCTGGTTGTTGCACATAATTCATGTCTCTGGCTAGATTCTAAGCTCATTGAGGTTAAGGAGTATGCTTTGGTGTGTAAAGCTTCTTCTAATAATGATCCACAGTGCCTAGAAAACACATTGCTGAATACTAAACAGGTGCTCAGTAACTCCCTACTCGCTGTTTGGCCATTAAAACAAAATGAGGAAATTAAATCCCTTGTTCCTTTATCCCTATTCTCATCCTCCCTAGCACATATACCTACATATATACATAAATATGTGTGTGTGTTACAAAGTCTGGTTCTAATGCTTCATCTTGGAATTGAGTTGGTGCTGAATTCTCAAAGTTTATGTCAGTAGAGTATAAGCTCTTGCAGTTTCTACTATGCTGGAAGTATGACTGCAGCAATGGATGGTTTGTGCTTTCTAAGGACCAGCCAGACTAAGCACTAAGACTAAGGCTCATCACCAGTAGGTTAGTAACTAGGTAATGAATTATTTGACCAAAATGACCCATGAAACAATTGACCCAAATGAAACAAAATGGTCCTGGGACTGTCTCCTTCTGCTGGAGGGATGGTGGTAACATGTCAGAAAAGAAGGCATCATATACTTTGTTGTCTCTAAAAATTAACTGTTGGTAATATCATAGGATTTTCCTCCAACTTACTGGGCATCAATACAGACTATCACCACAAACAAGAAGGCCAAAAGAGCCTAGAAACCACCTCAGTAAAGGCACACTTGATCTCTTTGCCTAGTGAAGAAATACAGCAGTCAAGAATAACAATGTTTAAGAATACAAACTTGTTTGTCAAATCTTAACAAAACAATATTGTGGAAGATGACAAGCAACATCACTTCATAAAGAAAGCAAGAAGTAGTGGGAGAAAAAATCAGAATGTTTAGATAGCTCATTAAGTCAGATTTTACTGAAAACCTAAAGAATGGAACTAGAACAACAAATACATGAAAAATGGAAAAGATCCATCAGGATTTCTAGACCATTTTTTTTTCTTATCAATGACATATATTTGGACTAAAATATCACAGCCTTTGATGTGTAGCATGAAGACTTGGAAATGACACTGAAACAGATAAAGAAGTGATGAACAAGTGAACCAGTCCAAGCAAACAGATTGGTAGTCCATCCTAGAGGTAACACAATTTTGAAGGTACTGAGAATTTTAATTTTTAGATGTCTTAAAGAAGGAAGGATATGCTATGCTTATAACAAATCATGGTATGCAATTACTACCAGAAAAAAGGTAATTAAAAAAATATCAATAATTTACATACCTACTTTCTCATCTCTACAAAATGTGAGAAAAATCTGCATACATACAGAGGACATTCTTGATGGAAATATAAGGGAACAAACAGGCTTTTACAAATTATAACAGTCCACATCTTTGCAGTCATACAAGTGAGCAAAAGATATAGACAATAACAAAACAAAACAAAAAAATTCTTCAACAAAAAATATTGTTCAGTGGTATAAAAACCTTCCTTAATTGTTCTCTTCCAACCAGATATCTCCCTGCCTATGTTAAATCATACAAAATTCACTGAAGGGCACAACAATAAGACTGACTTAATTAATGGCCTCTTATTAAAAAAAGGCTTACTTTGTATTTCATAATCACAAACTTAACTCTACTGTCTAGACAGACTAGTTGAGGGAATAGAGAAATACTAAGAGTGGTGGTGGAGGCAGTGGCACCAGGGATCCGAGGCTGAAGAAAGCTATGGTTCCCAATGATGGTATCTGATGACCTTGTAATCATTAATTAAACAGCATAATTAAGGTATCTAGGTGGAAATGTAGATTAGTGAACTGAATTTGGAGTCAGGGAGACTGGAGTCCAAATCCTCCCTTACATTTTTACTAGCTGTGTAACCCAGGGCAAGTTGCTTAACCACTTGACTTCAATTTTCTCATCTGTAAAGCAGGTATTATAATAACCAAGACATGACAGGGTTTTTGTGATGATCAAATGAGACAACATGCAAAGTGTTTTGAAAACATTAGTGTTACATAAATTCTACATATTATTTTTAAATATTAACTATGCCTATCAAACTAGGCATAAAACTGTGAGACATGAATACCAAAGGGAATTTGCCACTATCATAAAGAATGTTCAGCACAGAGTCCAAATGGAAAAGGAATTGCTATAGATGGTAAGATCCTTCAGGTGCCCCATTTTCAGTTGACATTGCGCTGATTGCAACAAGCCCTGGAATACCACAGAGCCTCCTGAGATCCATAATCACTCAGAAGCATTCAGACTAACTATCCACATAGGAAAACCAAAGTGAATAAAGATGATTCTTTTCTAGGCTATGATGCAATTTGTTGGGCAGCTCATCCACCAGGATGGATTTTCTACCATATGTATCTTGCACAGAAATTGTAGAGAGACAGTGAACTGAGATCACAGTTGAGTAGAAGAGAATAAGCTGGATTAGAATTCTTTTAAGAACTCAAAGCTTCTCCTTGATCCAAAGTCCTATGTTTTAACATTAGTATTCATCAAGTATGTTCTATAATGTAAATCAGGGACTAGAATCAAAATTGTAGATGAGCCAAGGCGTAATGTAGGGATACATTAATAAAGAACTACATGCAAAAAGTTTCATAAAAGATAAATGACCAGAAAAAAAGGGGTATGTTAGTCAAATGATAAGAACAGGGGATAATCAATGAATAGCCCACAGGCTGCATTGGTGTCTGTATATCAAGAGGCTTACAGGAAGTTTACCAGCAAGAGGACAGAACTTCTGTGGAAGATTTTTAGGACACAGACAGGAATCACACAGGATAAGAAGGCATATATAGGTTCTACATCTATCATTAATATTCCTTGAGTAGGTTAGGCTGGCCAAAGTAGTTAGAAAATTTGGGAAAGAAAGGTAGGGGCCAGGCTTCTGCAGCTTCAATTTTATCTGTTGGTAATAAGAAGTCCTGGTAGGTTCCTGAACAGAAGAATGATGCTAGGAAAGTGGTATTTTAGAAAGATTTATCTGGTGGAGATGAACAAGATGAGATGGAATGAGAGGAGACTGGTGACCCAGATATCAGTTAGGAATACATTAATCCACATCTCCAATGATTCTTCTATTTTAGCCCTTAATACTGTTCTTCATAGACATTAAGCTTCACCCATCTTTGCACAGGCCTGAAGCTTCTCAGCCTTTGTTTCACCATTCCAAGATCATTGTCTATAGCTTGTAGACTCCAATCTCTTCCCATTAAAAAAAGTGACATTAGCTTTTCTTGAATCTTCTTTCATTTTCGACATTCTCTCAGTGATCACTGACAGTAGCTCCATAATCACACCTTTCATTTTTTTTTTTTAGCATAGAGTTCATCTTGACCAGGTGACTTGAATTCATGTAAGGCAACTAGATGCTGTCTTACTCTCTTACTTATCTTGGGTATCAACTCTCTATTGCTAAAGTCTTTGAGAAAAGGTTAAATGATGTTTTATTACTTATTTAAGAAGGCAGGAAAATAACAAATGTCATAGAAAGGCTTCATCCCAAGTAACTAAAATCTATATCTACAAGTTTCAGCACTAAAGTTTTAGAGATCTGGTCTAATCCTTTCATTTTACGGATGGAAGAAATGAAGCTGAGAGACAAGTGACTTGAGGCCCAAGGTCACACTGGGATTAAGCATCACACAGAGAATTTAACCCAATTTTATCTGATCCTAAAACCAGGGTTCTTTTCACTAAACAGTGCCATTTACCCACTTGGACTATTGGCAGATGTTATCTGGATCATTCAAGGATTTATTTTAGAGCTAGATGAGGCATGAGACATGAGCTAACCCTCCCCACTTATTTTACAGGTGAGAAAACAAAGACCAAGAGAGAAGAAGTGGTCAAGGACACATCACTAACTGGTGGTAAGAACAGTGGTCCCATCCAGCTCCCTTGATTCCCAGCCATTCCAGTATTTACCCCTGAGCCATGATATCTCTCCACCTATGTGGATACTCAACACTCCCTCAGTGATGCTAGATGGACTGTTGCTGTATCTTTGGTATTATTGTTTTTAAATCCACATGATTGACTTGCTTGTCTCATTTGATCTCTATTTACATCACAGGCTACTACAGCCTTAATGTGGTGGGTTTGTTTTGGTTCTTTGGTTGTTTTCTAGAAATCCCATGTTGTGTTTTGTTTTTCAAATCTTCCTGGCGACGGATGCTCCCAGCAGCCTGCCTCTCCATTCCCCTCCTTCTAATGTCTTTAATGAATAACTGGAAGGAGACAGAGGAAGCCAGACATTAAGGCAGATGGAAAGCTGCACAATCAGGAAGCTTTCGACACAGAGATGCTCACTGAAATACACACAGTCAAGCGAGGACGTTCAAAGCACAGGGTCTGGAGCAGATTTCTGTGGGCTTATTTAAACTACACACTCAGTCTGCAGATACGGGACTCCTGGAGTCTTTGTTTGTAAACAGCTATTCCTGCTGGCATTTGACTTAGGAGGGAGGGGGAAGACAGTGAGAGGGAAGGGGGAAGAAAAGACGGGGAGGAGAGAGAGGAAGGGAAAGGGAAAAAGAGAGACACACAGAGAAGGGGAAAGGAAAAGGATGAAAGAGGGAGGGGAAAAGAAAGGAGGAAAAGGAAGCAGAGAAAAGAAATCAGAGAAGGAAAAGGCAAAGAGAGAGAAGAAAGAAAAGGGATGAGATGGTAGCATAAATAGAGAAGGATAGAAGGATAGAGAGATATAGAAAGGGAAGAAGGGAGACAGAAAGAGACAGAGAAAGATAGGGAGAAGGAAGGAGAGGGAAAAACAGAGACATATATAGAAAAGGAGTGAGAAAAGGATGATGAGATAGAGAAGCAGCAAAAGAAGGAGAGGGAGAGAGAGAAGATTGGGAGAGGGAGAAGACGAGGAGAGGGAGAAGAAGGAGAGAGAGAGAGAAAGAGAGAGAGAGAGAATGAAAGAGTTGAGTGAGAGAGAGAATTACAGAAGAGAGAGAATGAGAGAGAGAATAAAAAAGAGGATAGAATTCAAGAGAGTGAATGAAAGATGAGAGAGGAGAGAGAGAAAGAGAGAGAGAGAGAGGGAGAGTACGCAGGTTGTGTCCAGTAGGCTCCCAAGTATGTGTTTGTTGTTGCTGAGAACACAAAGGCAGTACTGTATTCAATGAATATGCTTGTTTTAACAAGGCTAGTGGGAATATGATAGGTACATGTAGAAAATGCTTTAGCAACCTAAACAACCCTACACTGAAAGCTTCCTATGGCATCCCCACCCCCACCCCCAAACACACACACACAAACACCCCACAAAGTCATCATACTACTTAGTCCTTTAGAAAATTTTGAATTCACAGATCTGAGTCACTTCATAGGGATTTTCCTTTTGCTGACCCACTGATAAACTTGCTTCTTTCACCACATGCACTGTTTCGTCCTATAGCTCTTGTTTACTTTAAAAAAATGCCCTTCATCAGGGGCCAATGATCATTTCAGGAACACCATTTCTTTAAAGAATGAACAAGGCACCACGTTGATGGTGCTTAGGCAGTCACTGACCGTTTTATTGATCTAATGAGTAAGTCTAGTACAATGAGCACTCGTGTTCTCCATACATAGGCCACAGGCCTTGGAGTGCTTCATGGGATAAAAATAATATTGGCTGCACACAGCATTTTAATGATCTCAAAACATTTTTAAACCTCTCATCTCATTTAATCCTTACAACAGCCCAGCAAACTAGGCAGCCCATTTCAGTGCAAAATCTCCAGACTGGGAGGCAGGAGTCTTGAGTCCTACTTTATGCATTGCCACTTAGCTATGACTACAGGCAAATCAGTCTAACTTTCTGAGCCTCAGTTTCCTCATTGCTAAAATTAGAGTGGTGGAGATGACCTCTAATGTTTTGAGTTTTTTTTAACCTTATATTTTTTTAACCTTATGTAAATCTGTGAACTCCATTTTACAGATGGGGAGACCAAGGTCTTAGAAAATGAAACTTCTTACTAAAGGTCACATAGCCAGCTTGTGGCAAGAACCAGGCGACATCTAGGTAAAGCACAAAAAACGGTAAACTTGGCAACTGTGGGACCTGAGTCCTATGGGATGTTGGTTCTTCCAAATCTGTGTTATTTCCAGGCTGGTCACTCAATCTCTCTGGACCTTAGTTGTAAAATAAAAGAATTAGTTGACCTAAATGGCCTCTAAAGTTCCTTCCTACTCTAAATCTCTGATTCTATGAAGATGAGCCCATGAATCTCATCTCAGTACTCCATTCACTCCACCACCATAAACTACAGATGATAATAACCCACTTAGGAACTGTGCTCTGCTTTATTATGTTAAATCTTTCAGCATCCTAGGGATGCTAAAGTGAGAGGGAAGGGGGAAGAGAAGACAGGGAGGAGAGAGAGGGAGAGAAAGGGAAAAAGAAAGAGGCACAGAGAAGGGAAAAGGAAAAAAGGATGAAAGAGGGAGGGAAAAATGTAGGGAAGAGTTGTTCTTCTAGGCATTTCTTGAGGACAGTTGGTCTCTGAAGAAGGAATTAGGTCAGGAAGTCAACAAGGATTTATTAACTACCTATATATCAGGCACGCTGCTAAGTGATAGAGATACAAAGAATGGCAAAAAACACCAAGGAACCCACATTCTCTTGGGGGAAACAAAATGCAAATAACTATGTACATATAATATATAAACTATAAATGGTAGATAACTTCACAAGGATAGCAGTAATAGTGTGGAAGGAATGCAGGTCAGGAAAAGTCTCTTGTAAAGGTTGGAATCTAAACTGGAACTTGAAAAAAAGCCAGGGAAATCAGGAGGTGGAGATGAGGAGGAAGAGCATTGTAAGCACAGGAGACAGTCAGCAAAAAAGAGTATAGAAATGGAAACACAAGATGGAATGTTCTCTTCAAGGAATAGCAAGAAAGTGGATATTGCTGGTCATAGAGTACTTGATTGTGTGGCTCATCCTTCATTCTTGAAGAGGACCATGACATCAGGGAAAAGATGACATGACTTGCAGTTGACTTTGATATGAGTGAGGGAGGGCTATGCAAGGTCACCAGCCTCACTTTCCCCTCCAGAGCCATCTGGATCCTGTGGCCAGATATAGACCAGGATAACTGAAGATGGCCCAGCAGAGTACTTGAAGAGGAGCAGAATAAGAAGCCTAGAAAGTTAGGAAGGGGACATGTGGCAAGAGCTTTAGGAGCCAAACAGATGATTTTATATTTGATTCTACAGGTAACAGGGAGCTATTGAAACTTATTAAGTAGAAGGGTGACATAGTCAGATATTTTGATTTACAAAACACTGGAGTGGAGAATGGACTGGAGTCAGGGGAGATTTGAGGCAGGAAAAAACAGCCAGAAAGTTACTACAACAGCTCAAGCATGAGCTGATGAGGATCTTCACTGAGGTACAGGTGGCCATGACAAAGGACAGAAGAGGACACACAAGAGATGTTATAAAGGTAGAAATGACAAGATTTAGCAACAGATTAGATGTGCCGGTTGAGTTTGAGTGAGAAGTTGAGGATGATACCCAGGGTGCAAGCCTAGGTGACTTTGAGGATCATGGTACCTACATCAGTATTGGGGAAATTCAGAAAAGGAGAGAATATTTAGGGGAAGGATGATGACTTCTGTTCTGGATATGCTGAGTCTGAGCTACCTGTGGGACATCTACTTTGAGATATCATAGAGGTAGTTGGTGATTCTAGACCGGTGCTGAGGAGAGACTATGAGAAAAGGAGAAAAAAAAATAGGAAAGGAAGCTGGGAGACTGAAGGGAATAATAAGAGAAAAACATATGGGAAAATTCTTTAAACAATGAAAATATAAATTGGATAATTATGCTACAACAGAAAGGAAAACAGATTTTTACAGGTAGCTTAGTCAAACTTACACTTTCTGAGAGAGACACACCTCAAGAAGCACAGTATAAAATATATTTGCTTTCATGATTCCTCAGCTCTAATTTCCCATTATTATAATTTCTCCCAGATCCTCAATGTGGTATAATATTAAAAGCATTGAACTTGAAATCAGGATATCTGTACTTGGATAGCCGCATTGTTATTTCCTAACTAGGTGATCCTGGGAATAATCACCTCAACTCCCTAGGTTACTATCATCTCTGGAAAATAAGGGGGCTATCCTAGGTCATCACATTGACTAAAGTCAGAAGGCCTGGGTTCCAATACTGCTTTGTCACTTAATGCCTATGTGACTTTGGGTAAGTTCCTTAAACTATCTGGTTTTCCTCATCTGAAGCATCCTGGTCCATCTCCAGTCATCTTGATGAATTTCAGGCCACTGGACCCAGAGGGCTCTGGAGGAGAAAGTAAGGCTGGTGACTTTGCACAGCTCTCCCTCACTCAAATCAAAGTCAACTCCAAGTCATGTCATCATTTCTCTGATGCTATGGTCCTCTTTGAGAACAAAGGACAAACACACACACACATACACACACACACACACGCATGCGCGTGCGCGCGCTTCCTCATCTGTAAAATTAGGGAATTGGACTAAATGGTCTCTGTGTCCGTTCCAGCTCTAAATCTAAGATCCTATGATTTTAAGGTCTACTTTAGTTTTAGTATTCTAGGATATGTTATAACATATCGTGGTCCAAGTTGCCTGACAGTTATACCATTCTAAGTTCTATGTTTTAACAATCAACGTTCCAAGGTCATTTCCAGCTCTACCGGGCTTTGAATCTATGCCTGTCAACTTCACTCCACATCTTGCCATTCCCAAACAAACCATTCCTTATTTTGCTGCGTGTTTTGAATTTCACAATCCCTCTGTCTCATATTCATAAAAGTCCGCACTGAGATATATGAGCGAGCATGCCTATGTATACTGAGACAATCAATCAAAAGGATTTCTTTTACTTATCAACAGTACTTATTCTATGTGTATATATATACACATATGTATATACATGTATATACATGTGTTTATAAATTATAAGTAAATTTCAAATGAGATACCATATGTCAAGCACTTTTGTTAACTTTAAAGCATACTACAGATTTTCGCAAAAGTCTTAGATTAGTTTTAAGCTATTAAAGCTTAAAGCACTAAAATTTATACATACACATGCATATATACTGTCCACATACACATACATATATGCATATATGTATATGTATGTGGAGATACAGCACAGATCTCTAGATACAGATATCTCTATATAGAGTATAAATATAGAATATATGTATATATGCATATAGAGATTTCCATATAGTGATTATCTATAGAGATATATGTATACATTTCTATGTAGATAGAGGAACTACATGTAGATAAGCAATATCATATGGCTATCCCTTATATAGAAAGATATCTCTATATCACTATATATAGAGAGATATAGATAATCGAAATATCACTATATCTACTTATATATACATACATCTCACCATGTCTATTTATATATCAGATATATATATATACATATATATATATATATATATCTATAAAGATAAATCGAGGAATAGGCAGATCTCTACAGATCTACATGACTTGAGGTAAGACACTTCATTTCTCAAAATCGCTGCTTTTTTTTTTTAATCAGTAAAATTAAGTGGTTGGACTAGATGATCTCACAGAATTTAAAGCTGAAAGGGACCTGAAGAGATTGATCCAAACTTTTTCATTCTACAGAAGAGGAAAACTGAGTCCCAAAAAGGTTAAGCAATTTACCCAGTCACATGAGGACTAAATAGCAGACACAGGAATTCTTTGATTTCAGATCCATTGTTCTTTCCCCAACCACCACTGAAGCTCAGTCCTTTTTTGTTCTAAAATTCCATGATTCTATCTTGAAAGGGACAGCAGTCACTTTGACATGTGAGTTCCAGGATGTGTGTTAATCAGCCACCCAACTTTACAGTTATACTTTACACATATACTCAGAGCCATGAATCAGTAGCTCCCTTGGATAGCCCTTTCTATGTCAAAAACAATGCATGCCAAGACTATCCACAAAGACGACTTTCCCAAAGGATCTGCTAATTATGCCTTCATCCAGGGGAGCTGATCCCAGCACTTCTAAGGAAGAAGGCTCATTCTCCTCAAAGGGTGGCCAATGAATAGAAGATCTGAGATCTTGAGGTCACAGGGGTCGCTATAAGGCTTGCCAGACCAAAGGGAAATAGACTGAAAGGCCCTTTAACCAGTGAAGAGGGAAATGAGGGGATACCAGAGGAGCAGATAGGCCTGCAAAGGGCCAGAGGCTCACATCAGCAACTGATAAGATGAGGAGAAGAAAAACGAGGGAGGAAAGTAAAGGTGTCCTATCATCCGCTGCAGAAGATACAGAAGAGCTGTGTGTGCAAAATAATTTTTTTTTCCCTTCTAACTGGGCTGGAAAAGATAAGACTGAACAAGACTGAAACAGGTCTTGAATTTGAATGGAAACGATCCAAGTCGAGAAAATTCTTCCCTAATTTCCTATTCTCACAGTCTCTCCTGTTTTCTACTTTCTCATCATCTTTCCTTATCTCCTTTACCCCTCAAAAGTGAACACACACACACACACACACACACACACCTATTCACACCCACAAACACACATACTACCCCAAGTTTCCTTCCTACCTGCCTTCTCAATGGGCTTCCAGAACTCTAGACTTCCAGAAACTTGAATGGCAAACTCCTTGTAAACAATGAGTGGACCACACTGCCCTCCCCCCACCCCCACCCCCACCCCCTTCCCCTTTTGCAGGCGTCTGCATTCCTGTCAAACAATTTAGGAGAATAAACACCCTTTCTTTTCTTTATGATTGGAGTTTAAATGCTCTATTGATCTGAGAAAAATCAAAGGGCCTTGGGAATTGTGCATGCATGCAAGAGAGAGAGAGAGAGAGAGAGCTGGAGAGATATTCCAGGGATGGGAGATGAGCAGGTATTAATGGAGAATATCCCCTTGGCTGGAGATTTCCGGCAGAAGGCAGGATAAAATGGAGGGAAAGATGACCCCAGATGGCAGAAACAGTTTAAACATTTTAATCTGTGAAACTACCCTATTAGAATGATATCAAAGGCTCAAGCAGCAGGCTGGGGGGTGTATGGGCGGGGGGAGACAGGGATCTGGCTAGAGTAGGTTTTGTTTAATTAGGGACTATTGGGATTTGAAGGATCAAGGGCTTAGCAAAATGAATGATGGATAGAGAGTGCCACAGGAAGTACCCCTCCGGGACTACTTTGGTGCCTTTTACTCAGGGATCTCTATTTCAAATTTTGTAATTAATGCCCACAGCAAAGGTCTCCCGCCCCCCACCCCCAATAATCATAGGCTCATAAGATTCTCAATTGAAAAGGACCTTAGGAATCATTTAGTTGAACCCCAATTTTATAGATGAGGAAATTGAGGCCTAGATAGATAAATAAAGCAATTTGCTCAAACGACCAAGGTAGGCCCAGAACCCAAGTGTTCTGACTCCTAGTCCTAGTCCTCCAATCATGTAGAAAAAGGTAATATGCAACCTCAAAACTTCCATCTCAGTACTATATTACCTCAGCCTGAACCATCTAATTGGTTTTTTTTTTCCACCACATACTTTGAAACAGTTTTACAAAAAAAATAGAGGAAAATACACAGCACTCAGAAACTAAATCCCTTATGGAAGAGTGGGGCAAAGCCTTTAGTTGACAATGAGAAGACTGCCTCAAAGCTCGGGGGCAAGCACTTGAAATGGGCATGGTAGAAGGGCACAGTTTCCCAGTAAGATGGGATCTACCTCCCTGGGAGGTGTGATCAATTGGAAATTGTCCTGCACTTGGATCAAAAGGCTTGGGCTAAAATCTGACATAGATGTGGAGAATTTACTTCACCCTCTGTTAACCTAAGTCTCCCCATCTCTAAAATAAGTATGGTGAGGTTTAGAATCTGTATGGAGCCTGAGTGGTCATTTAGTCTAATCTACCCACCCCCACCCCCCTCTCCCACTTTACAGAGAAAGAAACTGAGGGCTAGTGAGATTAAACAACTGGCCCAGTCATTCTGCAAGTCAGTAGCAAACCCAGGATTTGAACCCAAGTCCTTTGACTCCAGGCTCAGTGTTTGGTTAATGGTAAGTACACTATCTTCCTCACACAAGGATATGATGAAATGCTTCATTACACATGGAAGGCACTTCTGTAGTCTCAAAACAGACACGCGATGGAAGAATAGGGTTTTGGAAAAGAAGACCTTGGGCAAAATGGTGAAATCATAGAAAGCATAAAATGTTAGACCTGGAAAGCACTTTAACAAGAGTATAGAAATTTATAACAATATAGAAAACATCAAAACCAGAAGGAACTTCGAATATAGAACGTCAGACCTGGAAGGCACTCTAGAACAAAGAATGTTAGAGATAGAATGGATTTTAGAACATGGAATATTCAAGATGGAAGAGACCTAAGAAAATAATGTTAGCGCCAGAAGGGATGACTGAGCCATTGTCCAAGCCCTGTCATTGACACAGAAGGAAACAGAGGCTGCCAAAATAAATAAATAAAAAAAAAGTGACCTGGCCAAAGTTATACAATAAATTAATGGCAGAGCTAGGGTAAAACCTGGGTTTCCTGACTTTCAGCCTAGAACACATTCTGCTATATATTGTGTTATTTAAGTCTGTCTCGGTTTCTCCCAAACTCTTCCTATTTCTTTATCCTTCTGTTGTCTTTCATCATATACCATCCTCCTTCAAAGCCCCTAATGCTCTTGAATTCATATTACTTCCTCAAAGCAACTGGTAAGCTAATTCATGTGTTAGTGACAAGATGAAACAGGGCAAAGAATTTGTATTAGAAGACAGAAAGTTGGAATCCCAGTTCTGTTACTTACTACCTGTGTGACCTCAGGGAAGTAACTTCCCCTCTCTGGGCCTCAGCCTCCATATATTTAAAATGAGCAGGCTGTACTGGAGGTGATCCAGAAGGTCACTTCTAGTCCTAAATCCAATGACCCCTTCCAGAAGGATTTGCATTTTAAAAGAGAGCCTCAGGGAGAAGGAATGAATTTTCCAAGAATAGAATCTCAAGCCTGGGGTTACCTGGGTAGGCAGAGAGACCTTCCTAGGGCCCCTCAAACCAAACTATAGGGTTGCCTGACTAGGTCATTTAGGTACAAGGCCACCCCTGCCTTCCTTTGGGTAAAAGACAGTCCAACAAAACAACCCAGATACCAATAGACTCCATCCCATTCATTCATCCTGACTGAATGGTGGTTCAAGGGCCAAGCAATGCAGAAGGAGACCAAGGGGGTTCTGAAAGAAAGCATAGAAATCACTCACACAGAGACATGTCACAAATGACAAGGTGTCCGACAGATGGTTCAGTGACCTGGACCAAAGGGAGTTAGGGGTTTCATTTCCCATTCTCAGGGGAGTTGGGAAGGTGGGGGTAGGGAGTGGAGAGGAGGATTATGAGAGAGAGGAGTGGGAAGAACTTTTCCTCACAGTCAAGCCACTCCTTCTCCTCACACACACTCTCCCCATCCCGATACTAATTGGCTCTCTTATTCACAGGCTCAGCTTAGAGGCCAGAGGCCTAAATGTTCCCTGAGGCCCTCCCCCAACTGTCACTGTCCAGGGTGGTCACTCCAGGTCAAGGGTGAGATGGAGTGATGAACATGCACCATAGTCTTGTGGCTTTGGGTTTATATCTGATCTCTTAAGAGACATAGTAATGAAATCCTCTAAAACACAAAATGTCTAAGAAGGAACCACCCCCTTCAACTTAACAAAGTGTTCTGTTAGGCATTTAGAATCTAAAATTTTATATCTGTGTTTTCTGTGTTGCTGTCTTGTCCGACTGTGAGTCTGTAAATTTCTGGGGGGCCAGGACCTTGTTTCATTGCAACTTTGTGCTTCCCGTATCATGGGAGACACAGGGCCCTGCATTCAGTAAGTGTTTAATAAATGTTTGTTGCATGAATGTTGAACAGCAGTGTTTTGTCAGGTTTTTTGCTTGTTCGTTTTTGAAACAGGTCAAATGAACTGAATTGGGGAGGAAAAGTGGGTCAAATCAGGAAATTCCAATTGTATTAGTCCAAATCCTTCATCTCATTTGAACTGTAGGAATGGACATAGAAGAAAGAAGTTACAAAAAAGGAACCGCAGTTGTAGGAAGGGCAGGTAAAAGAGGACGTGTGGGTAATCTCTATTTCCAAAAAGAATCTAATGACAGTTTAAGAATCATAAAGTTTAATCAAATAATACAAATCTTTTGTTTTATAAACAGTTGAGAGGAGGTCAGAAAGGCTGTGTGGCATGGTGGAAAGAAATCTATCTTTGGATATAGGAAGATCTGGGTTCAAGTCCCAGCTCTGACAAAATACAGGCCGTATGACCCAGAGGAAGTCTCTAGACTGTAAATTTGCAGAGCTGATTGATGTCTTACCTGGGAGCCTGCTATATCAATGAAGTCAGCAGTCCAAACCCTAACTTTTCCTAATCTGAGACCCAAAGAGTTAAGGACACTTGCCTAAGGCTATCATAGGGTCAGGATTCAAATCCAGACACAGTGAAAAGAATTCTGGACTTAGAGTCCAAAGATCTGGCTTAATGTAACAGCTCTGCCTTGTACTAGCTCTAGTGAGTGGCTTTGGGTCCAAATAGGATTTCGAAAAGTCGGACACAGCTGAGCTGAAATGCCTCAACAACAAAACCACTTGTGAAAGCATTTCACAAAATTATTGTAAATTAGTTACTAAAATTCAAAATTACTACAAAAGTAAAGAATAATTTTCATTCTTGGTGCAGTGAGTCAGTAAATATTTCTTAAGTGCCTACTATGTGCCAGGCACTGCTAAGTGTTGATCATAACGCACCATATGAAGTGGGTATTTAAATATTTATTGAAAAAAATGATTAGCTGAATAAACTGGCATAAATTACTTACTCTTTCTGTGCCCCAATCTCCTCCTCTATAAAATGGAGAAATGCCACACTGTGTGCCTTACAAAGCACTATAAGTATCAGTTGTTAAGCCATGTTCTTTAGGAGCTCTTGTCCTGACTCTGTCACCAACTTGAAGGAGCCATAGACATATCTCCAAATAAATTTATGGACTGAGTTTGTGTAAAGAGCAAGGGACTGCAGGGTCAAACCGCTTTCGCTTTCAAAACAGAAGTTTCCAGTGGTAATCCATATTACCAGCCAGGTCCACATTTCATTTTATCTCCCTGATTCTAAGAAACTTTAACCAGATTAACTGCCCAGGCCCCCCAGCTGTCCCAAGCAAATTGACCCTATTGTTGTGCTAACAGGAGGGACACCATGGGGGTGGGTTGATGAGCCTGAAGCCCTACCAAAAGGAAGAGGCAGTGTCAGAAACCATCTCTCCCTTAGAAAAGACTCACAATTGGTTCTCTGGAAGGCTAGACCTGCCTGGGTGGTGGTGGTTCAATGATGGTGTGGGGTGAGAGGTGATGAGGCGTTTGTAAAAGAAGCCTGTAGCATTGGTGGGAAGCCGTGCTCAAGCATAAATGACCAACTTTGTAGGCCTGGCTTTGCCTTGGCACAGACAAAACTCTACTCTGCCTTCATTTGAAGAGACCTGTGCCTATTCTGAAGGTCAGATGCAAAAGTGTAATTTTTTTTTCTCCCTTGCTCTACTTTTCAGAATGGTAGAAAAGTCTTCGAAGGGATAGCATCCCCGAACACACACACACACACACACACACACACACACACACACACACACACACACACACACACACACACGCTGGACCCTGGGCCCGCCTACAGGGAAGAGAGGTCTGGCCCAACCCCATGACGAACCTGGTTAACAGTGCTGTAAAATTAGCCCTTTACGAAACCAAATTGAATCCTGCAGCAGAGGGTGATGTAAGGAAGTTTGGCCTGACAGCAAAACAGAAACTCTTTGCCTGAAATAGCAGCGCAGTCCCTGCTGGGCACCTCTCTCTGGAGACTGGTAACCTGGGATTCCTGGCTTGTAATAACTTAAAGAAACAACACCCTCTGCTCTATACATTCAAAAGGGATTCTATGGTTCCTCTAGGCAGGTGGTCAGTAACAGAACAGTGTTCACTGAGATATTCAGGTTTAGGTCGAGGTGGGCGGGCAGGGAAAGCACTGATCCTAAGAGCTTCCGTTTAAAAAAAAAAAAAAGACAACGTACATCAACCATTACACTCCAGTCCAAAACTTATAGGAGAGAGAGAGAGAGAGAGAGAGAGAGAGAGAGAGCGCCTCAAGTCTGTCTGCCAGGGACCTCTGTGTTTGTTTGTTTTTTTAATTCAAGGAAGGAGCAGGTTCTCCTCAGTCCAAGAAGCTGTACTGTGTGGAGGATACTCAGAATGAGTCCTTCTCTGGCATCATTCCAGGTGTTTACACACAGCCAAATCTGGCTTGTCTTCAGCTGGAGAAGGGGAAAAAAATCGCCAGAATCCTCTAGAGGAAAGCTCCAGGCTTCGTGGTGCTACGGGACAGCACTGCTTTTTGAGAGGAATGTGATTTCCACACATAAAATGGGCCAGGTATTTTATACAAGCAATAACCTAACCTCCTCCATCCAATTAAAGTATTTTACTGCAACAATCTTGGTTCATGAGAGAGAGTGTGTGTGAAGAGAGGTCCCTTGTCTGAATTACAGATACTTGTAAAACACTCATGTGGCATGCCAGGTGTCGTATTAAAAAAAAATACATTTACTATGCGTTTTCATTGATGATATCTGTCTAAACCTGTTCTCTGTCTTTCTTCACCAAAGGGGAAGCTATGAGAACTCTGGTAGTGCAAGTATACGTTGGGAATAAGAAGACCTAATATTTTAAGATCCTTTGAGCCAGGGTCTCTGTGTGTCTTTTATATGTTTGTAAAAGTGATGCAAACATACAGCACTCCATAAATAGTATTATTATTGGTAATAACCTCTGCGCAGCCCGAGATTACTCATCCGGGCTGTGTCCTCCCAACTTTGGCTGAAAGTGAGGGGACTGGGATCCCCATTCATAGATAAACTTCGACTGAGTTCTTTCAGAGACAGCCTTCTGAGAGAGCACAACAGATGCCAGACATGGGGGAAAGTAACTCATTTGCTTTGATGGCAGTGTTTTGTTTGGTTTTGTTTTGTTTTTTCCCCCTAGAGAGAGAGCTCTTTGGAGGCTGAGGGATAGGGGGTGGAGAGGGCAAAGAAATGGAGAAAGCAGCAAACCTAGTGTTAGAATTTGCAGCAAGAAGGGTCCTTAGAGGTCATCTAGTCCAAAACTTTAAAGCTGAAGAAAATGATTTTCAGAGAAGGGAAATGACTTGGCCAAGGTCACACGGTTAAGAAATTGGTAGAAACGCGACTCGAACCCTGGTTTTTTTTTACTCAGTTCAACAAAGCCGGGGCGGGGGGGGGGGGCGGAGAGGAGGGAGAGAGAATTGGGACCAAGATGAGAAAGTGGAAAGAGGAGCCGAAATATCTTAAAAGTCGAAAATGACTTAAGAGGGAGGAAATCATTGGATACCATACTCACGGATAGAAAACGAAGACTTCTCTCCTCCCCCCACCCCCACTCCACTCAAGAAGAAAGGAGGGGGCGGGGGGCAAGAATCAAAGTATCCAATTGTTTGCGGAGTCTAAGTACTATCCCAGAAGAGAAGGGGGAACCCCTTGTTATCTCTTTAAGGCATCCCGGGACAGGGAAAGTTCTTTCTCTGTATTAGGGATTCTCCTAGCCTGATTGACTCTTCCTCCCCCTCCCCTTTCTCCCTCCCAGTTTTATTAAGGGCACTTCCACAGGTTCATTTAAAGAAAAGATGAATGTTAATGCTTTTATAAGCTACTTTAGGGTTTCTAACACTCCCAAAGTGTCCAATTTCACTAGAACTCCATAGCACATTAGGTTGGGGGGCATGTAAAGGGCGGTGGGGGGAGACATCTGCGGAATATTTAAATTCATTACGGCATTATAAAATGTAAATAAGAAAAGTGGTATTGTCAGACTCCAGCAGGCTTAGTTCCGAAGGGTTTTCGAAGAGCAAGTTGACCCTCAACCAATTTGCATTCGACTTGTGATTTTTAAAGGGGGAAAATATAGGACGCCAGCCAAGCGCTACAGTCATGTTTCCAAGGGGGAGTGTTTCAGCGCGGCCGAAGGCAAAGCGACTCCCCGCTAATTGGGCTACTACGTCCTCAAAATAACATCTTCCTTTATAGCTCTTTAGAAAGCACAGCCTCCACCCCTGTCAGTCTCGAGGGGGTAATGGGGCTGAAATAAAGGGGGATACCCCAATAAAAAGTGGGAAACAATCAGAACCACGCCACCACCCGCACGCGCGCGGGCAGGCACGCACACACACACACGCCCCCCCAGGCAGCTTCCGAGGGTAGTTTATCCCTAAATCCAAATAGGTGACTGACAACAAGGTAGTTTCGGTCCTGCTATTTAATCTTCTAAAAACACTTTGGGGAACAGCTCTTCTCGCAGACAAAAGGAGGCTTTACAGGAAAGCCGAGCATTTAAATACTTTTAGATTTTCTTTAAAACAAACAAATAAACAAACAAACAAAGGACCTGTCCGGTCTTCCCTGAGGCATCCCAGTGCAAAAGCCTAACACACCGAGCGAGGCCGACGCACGGACACACAAAGACACGCACGCAGTTCCGGGGAAACAAACACACACACATACACACACACACACACACACACACTCCCATGTGCACAAGCTATAGGAGATTTTCTATCTCTTTCTCCTCTCCCTCCCCCAGCAAACACACACACGCGCGCGCACACACACGTACACACAAACACATACACACACATACACACATACAGAGACGCGCGCGCGCCCCGAGGTCCGCCGCCCGGAGGAAAGGGGACGGGGCAGCGGCAGCCGGGCCACCTACCTGCAATGACAGCCGGGGACCTCTGTCCACCCTCGGCTCGAAGCCACACTTGCAGCGTGAACGCATCCCGGGGCAGCTCGATATCCGCTTTCAGCCTCAGCTGATCTCCTTGTCCGCTGAAATAGAGCGCCCGGCTCGGGATGAGAGAGTCCTCTTCGCCCTTCACCTCCCGTTGCTGCCGCCTGCGGGGGGCACGGAGAGGTTCCCAGCCGGAGGGCGAGTGCCGACCGCGGGCTAACCTGGTGGCACAGGTGCCGGGAGCGGCCGAGTGGAGGTGGCGGCTCGGCCGCGTGTCCCTTCTAGCCCTGCGTGAGCGTTCGTCCATCCCACACTCGGCTCCGCTGGCCAGAGCTCCACAGAGAAGCCCCAAAGTCAGCACCAAACTCCAGAGCTGCATTTCCAATATTCCCCCCCCTTCTCCCCTGCAAATCCTTCCGACCTGCCAGCTTTGGACTCCTCCTCGCCTCGACTTTCTTCTCTTCTTCTTTCACCCTTCTTGGGTATTTGGTCCTCCTTTAACTTGTCTTTTATTTCTTTCTTTCTTCCTTTCTAAAGGTGTCTATCCCCCCTCCCTTTTAAAAATACAATCAAACTCCTCCTGGTTTGCAATTTTTCTTCCCTCCTTTATCTGCCTTATTTTTTTTTTCCACAGCTGGGATGCCTTCTTTTCTATTTCTCTGATGGGGTTTCTTTGCCTTTATTTGATTTGATTTGATTTGATTTGATATTATTTCTCCCTCTTAAAAAAAAAAAAAAGCAGCGTCCCCAAGACTCGGATACACTGAATTCCCTCCCCCCCAAAAGATGCTCTAATTTATTTATTTTTTTTGCTTCCTTTATAACACAAGCCACAGCCCCCTTCTTCCCCCAGCCCCCCTCCCTCCTTCTTCACAAAATGAAAGAAAAGAGGGAAAAAAAAGCCCCTCAGAAGACGAGTAAACAAGAATATGCTAATCTACTCAAGGGCGGTCCACCTTCCCAATTGAATGATTCCCTATTAAAACTGCGGGATTCATGACTAATCAATCAGTTGGAAGAAGCAGATAGCTGCACAGCCTTCCACCACTTTGGCTATGTTTTTCTTCTTTTTCTCCTCTCCCTCCCCTTCCCTCCCCCTCTTTTTTTTTTTTTAAAGAAGACAATGTTAAGGTAACAATTTAATGAAATTCTGCACACACACCCCTTTGCAGTCTCCCCAGCTTTCCTTCTTAATCCAGTTCAAAACACACATTCCTTTTTTTTTTTTCTGGCAAAAGAAAAAAAAAATCTATTTCTTCTCTCAAGATCCCCTTTGCACTTTGCTGGTAAACCTCATCCTTTGCTGCACAGCACATAAAGAGTCCTGAAACTTGATTCTCAGATTCTCTCTCTCTCTCTCTCTCTCTCTCTCTCTCTCTCTCTCTCTCTCTCTCTCTCTCTGTCTCTCTCTCTCTCTCTCTTTCTCTCCCTCTCTCTCTCTCTCCCTTCTCCTCTCCTATTCCCTCTTATTATTTCCTTAAAGTTATTCAAGGATGAAGACTCCCCTTTTTCCTATTCCCCTCAGTGCAATGGTGTACAGCTAAAGAAAACGTTGCTTCAAAAGTCCTCATCGAATCATCAGGAGAAAAGGAAAAGAAGCATCTCCAGAGCCCTTGCCTTTCAGAAGATGTGGATGCAGTAGGAATGGATCTCTGAATGTTCCTAAAGACTTGCTTAAGAAATTAAAAAATATATATATCGTTGCTAGTTGGTAATGATTTTAGCCTTAGAAAAATATAAGAGATTAATTTGGCTTATTTTTGCAAATATAAGAAATTTGAATCTTCTACCATAGCTATATCCACAGGTAAGAAAAGTCTGGCTGTTTGCTGTTCTGTGGATCTGTTTCTGAACAGGGACATATATACAAATATGTATATGTATGTATATATGTATGTACATACATATACATATATTCTTTTTTTCCCACTCTTGAAAGAACTCAAAAGCTCCCCCTAATGGCAAAACAGGTTTTTTCCCCAAAATGTTTAGCAAGTCAAAATGAGTTAGCAGTGGTGGATTACAAATTATTAGCTGCTGGTATGTTCAAATAAAGTAGTGATAAAAATATTCCGTATGATCCTTACGTATGCGATAACATAATGGAACATGAAGATGAAATTAAAATCTGAAAAAGGGCTTGGTTGCCTGAAGTGTGCCTTTCAGTCCTCCTAGCTGCCCTTTGCTTCTTGCAGAGCCTTCAGATTACTCCTGCCCCCTTGGTAAAAGAGTAGGAGCCAACAGAGAATGTGTATTCTAGAAAGTATGCAGATTTTGAGAATGAGTGAATGACTCAGACCTCCCCCATAAAAGAGGGAATGCAGTATAAAAGGATGACAGCACCATCCTGGAAGCTGAGGATTCCAGGCTCAGAACTCTGTTCTGCTAAGAACTTGCCTTGAAACTTTGCATTTCTTGACCTCAGTTTCTCCAGTTATGAAATCAGGAATATGCCAGGTCTTAACTTTTTTTTTCCCCCTTGAGCATTAGGAGAAGTTACTAGATACAGAAGTACATTGATGGCATTCTTTAACACAAGTTTATTTTCCTATGATTTCAAATTGCCTATAAAAGATGAGATGGCAATTTGCCTTCATTAACTATATCCTTCAAAGAAGGCCTATCTTTTTAATATGGAAATATATTGAAAATATCTGATAATGACATTATTAAAATTGATTATACCCTTCAAGTTACCCCTCCCCATTACAACCAAAGAATATTAGAATTGGAAAAAACCTAACAACAACAACAAAAAGTTAGAGTCTAACAAACATCTATTAAGCCCCAATTATATTCAAGACACTATGATGGGTGTTGAAGATACAAGGATAAAAAATGAAGCTACTGACCCTTACCCTCAAGGAGCTTACAATCTAATAATGAGAAAACAAGTTCTGTAAATTGAGAGATAGTTATATCTTCTCTTTCTTTAATTACACTCACGTGATGATCTTAACAAACAACTTTACAATTGTTTGTTAGTCTTAATGAACTTTAACTACTTGCTACAAGAAAACTTGGCTGCCTAAAGCAGATGATGTCTTCTGAGAAACAATGGGGGAGAGGGAAAGGCACAAGGCATATTTACATTGCCTTAACTTTTCCCAAACAACTATTTTGTACATTAGGGCAAAGGAGAGCAAGAATGTACACTACCTTATCCCCAGGATAATAAGCATATGTGATGCTTAGTGCTAGTCTCAAAGTTGAAAACAGAATGTTGGAACTAGAAGGAGCCTGAAAGCTCATCTAGTCCAGTGCTCTCCTTTTTACAGATGTGGTTTGGTCAACTTCATTAAGCTAGTTAGTGGCAGAGCTGGGTCTTAGCACAAAACCAGGACTATATCTTCTGACTCACAATTAGATATTCTTAACACTCTATGTCCTACTTTCAACCCAGAGCTGTATATGACCACATCAAAGTTTAATCATTGACCCAGGCTTCCATCCTGAACTTTTTGGGACTTTTATGTGCATCTTCTGAAAAATACTCCCCACCTTACCTCCCCCTCCTCCCACCTGATCTATGCTAGTATTTAACTATGAAAATAGTATCATGAGAAATAAGGACTTTTCATAAAGAATAATTGAAGTTATGCTAGAAAGTACAGTCTTTTTACAGCAAATCCATGTAATATATATTAAGGGGAAAGGAAAAAGGAAGGTTTCATTGTTTATGCAGGAGATATATGTGTATATATATATATATAGAGAGAGAGAGAGAGAGACAGAGACAGAGACAGAGACAGAGAGAGACACAGATGGAGAAACAGAGAATGAGACAGAGACAGAGAGAAACAGAGACAGAGACACACAGAGAGACACAGACAGAGAGACAGAGATGCAGGATGGAAATAAACACATACACACACATTCATGGCAGTGTAGCTCACTTGAAAAGAACAAAGTTTGAGACAAAAATATCTTGGTATTTATCTTGCCTCATTTGCTGTGATAAGAATACCCCCTTCAGTAATGGAGGAACACATGCTGAGAATTGAAAGGAATCTAAGAGGTCATCTAGTCCAATTGTCTCGTTTTGTAAATGAGGAAACTGAGGCTCAGAGAAGTTAAATGACTCATCCAAGGTTTATATCATTAACAAGTTAACAAATGCAAGATTTGAAACAGGCTCCTCTGGCTCCAAATTCAGTGTTTTTTTCCAGGGCAGCCTACCTCCTGACCAGATTGTCATCAGCACCGACAATAACGATCTTCCTGCAAACTTTGAACTTCTTCAGCTAGAAGGAACTAATTGCAAGATAAAAAGGCATACCAGTATTCATCCTAGCCTCATATGAGATGAAGTAGGATAATGGATGAAAAAAAAACTAGGGGAGAAAAAGGGTAGTGGCAGTAAGGACACTGGCTCTTTCACTTATTTACTATTTATATGAACTTAGACAAGTCACCTCCTTCCAGGATTCAATTTTCTTAACTTTAAAATGAAGAATAGAAAAGGCAACACACCTGTCTTTTCTCAGCAAAGAGATGGAGAACTATGAGACAAGAATTTTGTTGGTTTTTTGGGGGGTGGGGAGGCAGGGCAATTGAGGTTAAGTGACTTGCCCAAGGTCACACAGCTAGTACACGTGTCAAGTGTCTGAGGCC
>CM053625.1:84612759-84663954 GCA_028646595.1 Phalanger gymnotis | reverse complement strand
TTGGATTGTGAGCTCCTCAAAGGCAAAAACCAGGTCTCTATATTTCCTACAATTGTCACTATAGTGCCTTACTTAGAGTGTAAGTTCAGTGTTGATTCATGTATTCATTTAACAAACCTTTATTAAGCACCTACTAGTGTGTATGTAGCACTGTACTAGGTACAGGGGGAGATATGAAATTTAGAAGACACAGTCCATGCTCCTATGAAGCTTATAGCCTAGTAGGTAGATATGACACAAGATATATAACCATAAAAATGATATTATATGAGAAGGGCATTTGTATAGTACAAATCTAAGAACTGTATGAGAGCTGAGGGAGAAAACCTTTACTGGAGAGGGGAATCAGGGAAGGCTTCCTGAAGCCAGTGACATATGAGGCAGCCTTTAAAAGATGGATGGAAACTCAATAGATAAAAGGAGATCATTTGAAGAAAAAAGGACAGAAAAGGCACAGACACCAAGCCACATGGCACATTCCAGGGAAAAGAATAGATTAGTTTTGCTCCAGGGTAGATTACACAGGAGCTAGTAATATGAGGTTAGAATGGCACCAGATTGGGAAGGGCCTTAAATGCCAAGCAGTAAGATGGCATTGAAAATTTTTGAGCAGATAAGTGACACTCTGAAATCTACATGTCAGATTATACATTAAATGCGTTTGCCCTTGCTGTACTTCATTTATTTCATTACCCACTCACCTCCCCATCCCCAAAGGACCCAAATTAATATATTATGAATCTACCGTTTAAATTAAAATGAATAAAAATGCAAGAGCAGAGTTCAAATTGTCCATGTTCTTTCCATGATCTCAATGTCCTAACTGAAGCAGAACCATAAATATTTTGTTTAATGTCTCTTTGATATGGAAGATTAGATCTTCTCCTCCTCCTCCTCCTCCTCCTCTTCCTCCTCCTCTTCCTCCTCTTCCTTCTTCTTCTTCTTCTTCTTCTTCTTCTTCTTCTTCTTCTTCTTCTTCTTCTTCTTCTTCTTCTTCTTCTTCTTCTGCTACAGATTAGTGACATTGTCAGTTAGAAGGGAAATCTGTAGTCGCATGCTGTGGAGCGCTAGCCCTGGCCCTCATCTGTTCAATATTCTTATCTGAGTCTTGGATAAAGACAGAGAGGATTAGCTTACCTAATTTGTGGATGGCACAGAACTGCAAGGGAGGGACATCTTGAATTTCAAATAAATCAACAAGCTAGAATGGTGAGACAGGAGGATGAAGTAAAAATGACATTTATTAAAGATCCAAGTAAATTCTTGTTTCCAGTTTCAAAAATCAATAGCACACTTGTAGGATTGGATAGAGGTGACTGAATGACAATTAATATGAGAAGGATTTAGGAGTTTCAAGTGCCTATAAATTAAATATGACCAAAGAGAGACTAATACTAACAGCTAGCATTTATATAGTATTGTAAGGTTTGCAAAGCACTTTATGTATATGATCTAGTCTGATCTTCACAACAACCCTGAGAGGTAGGTACTATTACTATTATCCCAACTTTGCAGATGAGGAAATTAAGGCAGTCAGAGCTTCAGTGACTTTCAGAGTCAACCAGTAAGTGTCTGAGGTTGTATTTGAACTCTCATCTTCCTGACTCCAAGGCCAGCACCATCCACTCCAACACTTAGATGTCTCATATTAAGACAAATAACATAAGTAAAATATAAATACCAGTAAATATTAATATAAATTAACACTAAGGCAGTATGGGACAGTGGATTAAGAACTTGCCCCAGAGCCAGGAAGACCTAGGTTCAAATCTTTTCTTTAAAACACAATAGCTGTGTGACTGGACAAGTGAAAAAATCTCTCCAGGCAATTACTTTCTGAGACTAAGTTGTAGGACTGCAATGACAGATTTTCCCCACTCTTCTTCTTCTTCTTCTGAAGCTTCCAAAAAGTTCCCAACTTCCTGCTTTCTCAACTATTCTTCAACAAAACAAAGAACATTGTTAGTTAATTCACCATATGTCCATGTCCTTTCTCCCCAGATATCTTAGAACCTCTTTGCGTTCAAGGACAATGCCTTAGGGATACTCCAGAGTGCTTTATGCAGAGTTGTACTTTTTAATATTAAAACCAGAAGATACCATAGAAAACATTTAGTAGAGCCCTCTCCTACCTTTTCCAAACTTCCAATTTTTGATATAAAGAAATTGAGGACTAGAGAGAGGATATGAGTTGTCCAAGGTCATGTCATAATTTAGTGGCAGAAAAAGAACTACAATCTAGGTTTCTAATCACCATGTTCATTCCTTCCATTCTCTTATTATTAAATAAGATAATATGTGCAAATAAAGTATTTTGCAATGTAAAGTACTACGAAGAGGTGAGCTAGCTGTACAAACTCAACAAATACTTGCTGGCCATTGATTGACAAACAATTTCCCAACTTTTAAGGGATTAATTTCAACAGCAGTATGGGGATTTTTATTTTATCCAAATAGGCTCTTTGATCCCTCAACCTATATGCCTTTGAAGAATGACAATTGATACAGAGACAGTACCTTGTCTCTGAGGTGCTATGAAGGCTGTAGATATTATAGCCTACGTCAATAACCTGTACAGGGCACAATTAAATGCTCTGTTGTTCAAAAGCTCCTTTTGTCACTGCCGTTAGCCACATAGCACGCAGTGGCCATGCTAATCTCAGCAGAAGTAAAACTCAGCTACCTTCATTGTGAGCTTGGTATCACCTGACATGACTCCCTTGTTTCTCCCCAGGCAGGAATTTACACATGACTTGACATGACACATTGCTGAAAATAAATGTCCTCTTCCAACAGACTTTGACATTCAGAACTTCAGAATGAGAAACTGCTTCTGCCTGTGGTCAAAGCTAAACTGATGAAGATAGAAAAGGTTTAGTGATATAGAGCCCCTGTTACCCATCAGCCACCAATCTCCTCTCCCATTTAGGAGAGTTCAAAGAGCATTTGCCTTTCTTCTCCTATAGCAAGAACTAATAGAAAGAGCTCAGTTCTAAAAGTTGAGAGATTTAGGTGAGACATACCAAGGTGAGATGGAATGTGTATTCATTTGATGGAAGATGACCTGAGTTCAAATTCTGTTTCTCCTTTTTATTGATGGTGTTACCTTGAGGAAGCTACTTCCCCTCTTTGTCTCTTGATTTCTTTATTTGTAAACTGAGGAGGGATGACATGGATGATTTTTTATGGCCCTTCCAATTCTAAATCATATGACCCTAGGTTTTAGGATTTAGTGGGCAAATTATTTAATGACTCAGTCTTAGCTTTTTTTGTGTTTTCCCTCACACTGGCATTATAGGACTAATCTTGCTGAACTCAGTCTACCTTATAGGGCCAGGGTAAAGATGAAACAAGATAATAAAATATACAAATAAAATAATAGCTCTTCCAGAATGTCAGAGTTTGATAAGACCTGAGGACTTTTAGCCCTATCCTTATTTGAAGAAACAAAAGCAAAATAAAAATTCTAAAATATGGTCAGCCAACCTTCTGAGGCAGCCTATCTGTTCTTTGCTAATTTTAGATAATTAGAATGCTAGGATAATTTTTCCTTCTGTTGAGCCAAAATTTGCCTCTCTACAATGTCTGCCCATTAGTTTGGGAGTTGGTGTTTTTGTTGTTGCTGCTGCTGTTGTTTGCAAGTAAAAGATGTCTACATAAACATTAGTGTTATTAATTCCTATTATCTTGGCAACTGAGGTGGTTTCATATTTATCAACTAGATATCTTACAAAGCTGAGAATCTGTCATACTTCAGCATTTATTCAGAAGTTAATCATAGGATCATAGATTTAGAGCTGGATAGATCTTAGAAATTTCCAAGTCCAAACCCATCATTTTATAGATGAGAAAACTGAGGTCAAAGGAAGATAATTGACTTGCCTAGGGTCATACATCTCATAAAGGCCTGAGGCAGGACTTAAACTCAGGTCTTTCGACTTCAAGTTAATTGATCCATCCACTAAGCTTATATGCTTGTCATTATAACTGTGGAAACTAAGGATATTTAAGGTTACAACTCTGACCTATTGGAACAGTAAGGCAATAAACACAACATCAATGGTAATCATGAATATGCCTATGTAGTTCTATATTGCAAAGTATGAGAGACTCTCCATAAAGAAGGTAAAAGAAATATAACATTCATTCAGACACGTGAAAACCATATCTTGTAACCAAATGTTAGGCTCCCTCAGCCAGTCAGCCCACTTTATCATAACAGCAAGGAACTTAAAACACCACATCACAGCCTAGAGCCTGGCCATCCCAAAACCTCTCTGACCCCTTGCTGGGGTCTTCCCCAAAACAAACTCACAGTACATCTAAGTCAGCCTGTTCAGTTCTAACTATCATGAGGACAGCCATTAGCAGCCACCAGCAGCCAGAACATCTTTCTTTCCCTCTCTCTCTCTCTTCACTCTCTCTCTCTCTCTTTCTCTCTCTCTCTCTCTCTCTCTCTCAGCATTTTCTGTGACATAACTTCCTTTTCCTGTCAGGAAACTCCTCCCACCACACATGTCTTAGGCTTCCTGTGATGTAAGCAGGTCACATGGCCCACTAATAGGTGGGAAAGATCTTCAAATCAAAATTGCTAATACATCTATTGAAGTTATTGTTGGGAGGGTGGGGGAGGGGGGAGTTTACCCTGTTCTCACACCATAGGTCCTTCCTTTATCAAAGATTCAGCATCAGATGAGGTTAACTTTGGCTCTGACCCACTGTGATGATTCAGTTGTTCTTAGGAGATTCAAAGACTCAATGAATGAATGAATATGAATGAACAATATATATATATTTAATTTATTAAGTACTTACTATGTGCCAGGTATTATGTTAAGCTCTGGGAATACAAAGCCCCTGATTTCAAGGAACTTTCATCCTAATAGAAGACAATACACCTAAGACAGTAGTGGCCAAAAAGGAGTGTATTGGACTGGAAAGTCATACAGATGGAAGATATGAAAAAGACTGGAGTGCATTGTGGTGGGTCTGAGGGCATCTAAAAATGGTGAACTCTTAATCAGGAGTTCTCAGTCCTAGATTTGGGTAGATCAAAATATTATTGCAGACAGATGACCAGAGTACATTGTGCTGGGTCTGGGGTGCCCACAATATTTTATTGTAACATAATTGATCAACAGGAATGATGCTGTTATAATGGGATAAAACCAGATGCAACCAAATTAATAGAACTGTAGTTCTAGAAAATGCCACATTGGACCTTTAGAGAGCCTTTAAGTCAAATATCTTCATGTTTTAGATAAGCTAAAAGTCAGAGAGGTCTGACTTACCCGAAGTCACGTACCTTCTAAGTGACCGAGCTAGTTATGAACCAGAGGAATCAATGAAATCTTCCCAAATAAAGTGACATGTGGGTTGGGGTATAAAGCATAGGTAGGATTTCAGCTGGCAAAGTGGGAATTCCAGGAATTGGAAATACCATGAGAAAAGAAAATATGAGACTAGAGAGGAATAAAAGGGGTAAGATGTTGTCTAGTTTGGCTGGAGCATAAATTGCATCGAGTGAAGGTTATGGGTAAATGCTGGTACCAGTTTCCAGGTAATAGTGTTTGAACTTTACTTGGAAAGCCACTGAAGATTTTGGGGCAAGCTAATGACATGATCAGCTGTATGCATATTGCATCCCCCCCCCCGAAAAAAAAATCTGTCAAAGCTATGTTGGTTCGATTCAAAGAGGCAAAAATGGAGTCATAAAATGTTGGTGACTCTGCAATATTCTAGGCAAGTGAAAATAAAGGTCTATACTAAGGTAGATATAGTAGAAGTAGGGAATCAGTGATAGATGCAACTGATGCTGTAGAGGTGAAATTCACAGAATTTATAAACTGATTGGACATGAGAGAAGATATTCTCAATGTTCCAACTCCAGAAAGGACAGAAATAATACATTAGGGAGGGATGAGATTTAAGGACTAGACAGGAAGAGATAAAGTTTATCCACAAGGTTTCTTGATAACAAACTATATTTATAATATAGTTATCAACAAGCTGTATGTTATTCACATAGTGCTGGTAGGCCTTGCAAGTGGACATATCTTGTAAGTACTGATAGGAGTGTGCTTCTGTAGTTCTTCTCAACTTAGGAAAGCTCCAGAAGTAGGCATCTGAGAGTCCTCCTTTTACCATAGCATTGTTAGTTGATGCTGTGGGAGTGAATCAGGTCACCAAGAAAGAAAATCTAGAAATGGAAGAGAGTCAATGACTAACACTTGAAGAACATGAACATTAAGGGACTAGGAAAAGGTCAAGGAGGCAGTGAAAGTGGTAGATCAAGAGTATTTAGGGAAGTAGAGGCACAGCCAGGAGAGCTTGGTGTCACCTCTACAATCATGGAAGGTGAAAGTAGCTACCATATGCTCAATAGTATTGAAAGCTACAGAGAGATCAAGGAAGAAGGCAACTTTTAAAAGACTATGGAATTTGATAACATCTTAAAGAACAGTTCTAGTAGAATGGTAGGGGTTGATGGATTGCCTCCTTTTCGGAAAAAAAATTCAAATTAATGTCCAAGCAGTTTGTGTCACTGGAATATAATAGATTTATGTTTACATTTATGATACTTTTAAAAAGATTGTATATACCCTTCAAAATAGGGGAGAATCAAGCTCATTATTATTGATGTTTCTTGTCCTTGAAATCTGGTTATTTTAGCCTTCAAATTTTACTCATGAATGAGCACATTTCTCAGAAAGTTTTGTATGCATGCTTTTTCCCCATTATTTTCCAGGTATATATTTTTTCCAATAATAATAAGCTCTAGACAACACCTTCATGGCCTATAAGCAAGAAATTTGACAGACCTATGTGACATATTATTGAAGGCATAATTGTCTTCTGAGATCATTATAGACTTAATTGACTCCAACCAAAGCTGACTTTTGCCTAGAACCAAGTCAGGATTCCACGAAGGAAGATTGCATGGGCTCCTGATGATTGAGCTATGTTTTAAATCTGTGTGGGCAAAGTTTGAATCTTAATTAAGAATCAAAGACTCATGTTTGTCTTCATCCCTTCGAAAATTAAGCAGAATCATACCTTTTTCTTAGGAAAACTGGCCAATGAAGTTTGCTTCTGTGATTCTCTATGTCAATAGAGTAGAGACTGGGATAAATCAGAAAGTCCCTTAATTGGAGAGAGACTTCCTGGAACTAGAGAGACTTATGTAAATTATGAAAATGGAATGGGAAAAGAAAACACTTAGCTAGAATAAGGTAACTTGGAGAATGAAGAGTTGCTTAGCTAGACTTGTAAGGAAGTTTTGTTTTGTTTTGTTTGTTTGGTACAAGTTATTTTTCAAAAGTTATTTATTTATTTTTATTTTTAGTTTACAACATTCAGTTCCACAGGTTTTTGGGTTCCAAATTTTCTCTCCCTCCCTCTCCTCCCTCCTCACCCCCCAAGATGGCATGTAATCCAAAGTAGGTTCTACATTTACCTTCACATTGAATTTATTTACAGAGTAGTCCAGTTGTAAAGAGGAATTATACCCAATAGAATGAATCATGAGAGAGGAGAAATGAAACCAAAAAAGAAAAAAAAAAGAGAGCAAATAGTTTGCCTCAGTCTGCATTCAGACTCCATAATTCTTTCTCTGGATGTTCATTGCTTTTTCCATCATGAGTCTTTCAGAGCTGTCTTTGAACCTTGTATTGATGAGAGGAGGCAAGTCTATCAAAGTTAGTCCTTACAGAGATGTCTGCAATCGTGTACACAGTTCTTTTTTAAATTTGATTTTCTTTTCATTTCCTCCAAATCACAAATGGAAATCTATAAATTAAAGAAAGAAAAAAATATTCCTCCAAATGAGGGCTTTGCTGCGTGAGAACCATGGATATTGAGATATGATGATGTCAAGGCAATTTGTGCTTCATCCAAACTGAACATCTTACCTCTTTTATTCCTCTCTAGTGTCACACTTTCTTTTCTCATGATATTTCCAATACCTGGAATTCCCCCTTTGCCAGCTGAAATCCTACCTACACTTTTTACTCACTTTATTTAGGAAGATTTCATTGATTTCTCTGGTTCATAACTGGCTCAGCCACTTAGAAGGTGCATGACCCTGGATAAGTCACTCCTCTGACTTTCAGCTTATCTAAAATATGATAATACCTTTTAGGGGTATTAGCACTTTAAGCTTTGCATAACGCAATCTTATGAGACAGAGAGCACAAGTAATATTTTATCTGTCTGTTAGGCAAATTGAAGCTCAGGGAAGTAAAATTACTAGTCTCACATATCTCATTAGAGTCAGAGTTGGGATATGAACTCAATTTTCCTGACTCCCAATCCATGCTCTTTTGTCCCTACTACACCTTATGCCAGGTTCTTACCAGGGCAGCTTTCAGCAATAATGTATAGAGCAAATGAAATGCTAGAGAAGGTGATCACTACATCTTGCCATCAGTTCCAGTGACTGTGGCTGAGCTTTCCATCATCAGGCCGGTCAGATTTGGTTTTGATGGATTATTGTAGGTCCTCAATCTCCCCTTCACTGATTCAATGTGAAAAGATTCCCTGCTACATTCTGAGGATGCAAAGTGTATTCTGTTGCTCTGGAAATACTATAGCAATAGTCCATCCAGCCTCTTCTTTAATTCTGCTTTTCATGTGCCACTTATCACATCATAAGTTGCTGTAAAGGTCTAAGGTCTAAGTATAGACCAGTCCCTTCATATGACCACACTGCAATGCAAAGAAAAGAGGGCATCTCATGAATTCATTCAGGGGTATAACTCATTTGGTGAGATATTTGACTATCATGTGAGTTATTTTCTCTGCAAGTGTTTGCTGACCAAGGTGCTTTTTAGACTCTTTTAGTCTTTTTTTTGTTTTTGAAAATTGATTTATAGATCATATGTATTAGAATTAAAACTTGAGTCTATTTCTTTTTACCCCCCAAGACCAGGGTTCTTCTACCACATCAGAGATTAAGCTTGTTCTATTTTCCCCTACAGGGCAGAATTAAGTACCTTGCTACTTAGTAGTTGGAATATACTCTCTTTATACCTACATTTCTATATAAAGAACAAAATTCGCATCCAAGTACTGCAAGTGAAATGAGAAGATAGAAGCAAATTCCAGTTGAAGGAGAACTCACAGTTCTTCTTAGAGATGTGAAGAACAGAGTTAATGGAATTATTTTTGTCATGTGTCAAAACCAACAAGATATATCATCTCAGAGATTACATGCTCCAGGTAAATATTTGCAAAAGGATCAATATGGAGAAAAAAATTTAGTTTAGGTACCAGCAATTATTGCAGAAGATGAATAGGTAGAGAAATTCTGCTAATAACTCACTAAAACCTTCCACACTTAAGCAACATGTATGACAATACTCAATGACTTCAATGCAAAGGTGGAAATAGATGAATCCTGTAAAAAGCTGTTGGAAAACATGGATTAAGAATAAAGAATGGATCTGGAGGGAGCAAGAGTTGAAGACTCCATCAAGAAATTCACAGGTTGGTTGGGAACTCATGGGAAGATCTGAGAAGGTACTGAAAATGACAGCATTCAAAATGAGATACCCGAGTACCAAGAACTCCGAGATTCATAGTACTTTGTCCTGAGACACCACTGAGGACCGTGAAAATCAGTGTGCTGAACCTTAAAGTCTGGGTGGGGTGGTGGTGGTAGGTAATCCTGAGAGTTATAGGTTAGTGCAGAAATCCAAGTGACCTGGGTCAAGATCAATCACCCCACTCAAAAGCACAGCAGAGGGCAGAGCCTGACTCGGGCACAAATCCTCAATTCCAGAACTAAAGCTGGATAAGTCAATATTTTTTAAAAAATATATCATTATAAATAATTATAATAGATCCAAAGAGACCCAAACATTTAGCTTTAGTAGAACAACTCCATAGCAATTACAAGCAGAGAATCAGAGTAAAAGATGGTATTTATCTTAAGGATCTGATGAATACCTGGAAGAAATGAAGTGCGAGATTAATGAATTTTAAAAAAAAAGCTCTAGAAGAAAGAATTAGGAAGCCTAAGTAACTTAGAGCAGAAAGTGGTAAACCTTACCCAATGAGCAGACTCCTTGTTAGAATAGATACAATAGTGGACCAAACAAAAATCAATGACTTCATGAGATGGCAAGAAATATTAAAACAGAATAAAAAGATTGAAAAATAAAAGAAAACATTAGGTATCTGTTATCAAAAACAACTAATCTGGAAAACAAGTGGAGGTGAAGGAGAAATAATTTAGAATAATTAGACTCCCTGGAAACCACAATCTCATGCCCCATCCCCACCAAAAAATCTGCATACCACATTTTTAGAAATTATAAATAAAAACTGGTCAGACCTACTAGAACAAGAGGGCAAAATGAAAATAAAAAGAATCTACCTGTCACCTACAGAAAGAAACCCTAAGATAAAAAGTACAAGTAATATAGACAAAACCAGAGCTTCCACATCAAAGAAAAGATATTGCATGCACATAGACTTAAAGAAAAAGTTCTAGTGTAAAGGAACCATGGTGAGGATCACACAAGACTTAATATCATCTATAAAAAACAAGAAGAGATCTTGGAATACAACATTCCAAAAGGCAAAAGATCTAGGCTTACAACCAAGAATAGTCACTTATCTAGCTGAGTATAATATGGAGACAGGGTAGGGGATGTAATATTTATGAAAGAAGGGATTTCCAAGCACAAAAAGTGAAAAAAAAACAGTTCGATAAGAACTTTGAAATGTGAAAAGAACACTCAAGAAACCTAGAAAGATAAATTTATTTGAGCAATTGGAGGGGCTCTAAAATGATGTAGGGCTACCATCCTGATAGAGGGATGTCTAGGACACTGTTCTACATTTTATTCAGTGGATCACTCAGAGCTTTTGTTCAGAGCAGGAGCAAGAGGTCCCCTTGCCCTGAATTAGCAGCTTAGGCAGTGATGATGGCAGTGGCATTTGGATAGTACCAGGAGCAGCAAGATGGAGAAAGCAGTGGTGCCCCAACCTTCAAGATAATTGCTTCAGTAGCAGTGATAAGCTCCTCAACAGCAAGATAATAGGAAAACAGTGGTGCCTTGGCCCTGAAAGTGTTGGCAAAATTGAGACAACGACCTTGGCAAGGATACCTAGCTTTCAAGCAGCCACTTTAATATCACCTGAAGCATGAGAAGGAGCAGTGGTCTACTTGTCTGCAGAATTTTATCATGTAGGCAGATAGTAGTGTAGGCACCAGCCACCTGTGAGTGCATGAGGCATATGGGACCCAGCTACCCCTAGCCATTTTGGAAGTAGTATGAGTCTTAGCCAGCTGGTCAGGCTAGTGACAGGAGGGGGCATTTTTTTCCTGTTTCACTTGGGGACTCTTTAGTTTTGCTGCAAGGTTACAATGTTGTGGACTGTTGTGCTATGGCTTTTGTGAGTTTGCTGGCCTGTGGTATTGGCAGCCAAGATCAAGGTGAGGAGTTTTATTGGTCAGAATACTGGGAGATTTAGGGAAGTAGCCAAGACTGTTGAGAACAAGGAAGCTGTGGTTACACTTGAGGAAGCTTGGGTTGACTTTCCCCTAGGTGGATTGATATGAAACTCAGCTGGGGGCCCTTTGGATATGAAGAGCACAAAAGCAGTTTTTAGGACTTTGGCAAGGAACTTGAGAGCCCATCTACCATAGCTGAATGCTGTAAGTTTGTTGAATATGCTTTTGAAAGTATAACTAAGTAGAACTCCTTTTGTTGACTGTCAAATGATATATAATTATTTCATTTCATTCTAATAAGAAACTTAAAGTACTAGAGGATTATCTTGAGTCAGGCTCAGACTACAACAGAGGCCACATAAATGTAGACAACAGACTAATTCCCTTATACTGTGAATACTTTCTTTGACAAAGTACTCGAAGATATTTGACATGACAAGCCCTTAATAGTCCTACAAAAAAGAAGAAATGACATAGGAAATGATAGCTGGAAAAAGACTTACTACTCTACCAATTGTCTGTGTATATAATGACCACCAATTTGTCTAAACAAAGATCAAAATTAGTACAAAGCTAGAAGAAAGAATAAAAATGGGAAAATTGTAATAAATATGTAATTTAAACAATTCCAACTTGAACTATCTAGCTGAGATATTGACAACAAAAAATAAGGTATGGGTGGAAGAAATGTCATAGATGCCAATTAATTTCATATAAATATTCAACCAGTGTAAATCAAATGCCATAACTAGGCGGCCAAAGGAACCCAAAAATTGCATTAGTCATCAAACACATTACTTATTTGCAAAGTAGGGATATAGGGCAGCCCAGAGAAACATCACTTCAGGATATTAGTGAATTTGTAAAATTTTATGGAGGTTTGTGGAAGGTTAGGGAAAGTATCATTTCATAAGAAAGAGAAACAACAGAGGATAAAATAAGTTCAAAGAGAGTTCACTGAGATAATCAATTAAGCAAAATCATCCCAAAGGTATTAAAGGAAAAAGCCTGGAGGGCAACAAAGAATTGAAAGATGGAAAGGAGCCATAAGGATTTTTAATAAAATATTCTTAAACACAGTTGGACTCTAATCTCATAATCCTAGAAGTGCTACATAAGGAAATAGTAATAGTACTATGGAGGAAAAGATGGGGAAATTAGGTAAATTAGACCAAGTGTAGAGGATTCTGAGATATGTACTAGTGGGAATACAATTATAAAGGTATTTAGGGTTTTCAAGGTATCTGAAAGAAGGGAAGATACTAAAGTCAAAGAGAAATGTCTTGGATTTTATTAATACTAATATAATGTGACCAAGAGAACGTCAACTATTGATCTATATGTCTACTTTCACATCTACATACATTTTTATGAGAATAATATATCCATATATTCAGGTTATCGTTAATGATGCTATTAGTAGAAAACAAGCAGGCTTTCCCAGGTGATATTTTATAGTCCGCATTTTATCTTATTGTGACATACTTGACTGAAAGATGTAGAGAAATCCCATTGTGATTGTTGTCTGCCTACTATAAAAAGAGTTTTTGATTTGGTAGAGCAAAGTGCCACTTTAAACTCTCTTACAACAATGTTTCCTATGCATGTATCAAAATTATACAAAATTCCTTGAAAGATATAACAAAGAAAACTTTCTTCAATGACCCTTTGATTATTAATTCTGAGCAGGGCATAAAAGAGCCAGATGTATGCTTGCCAAGGATGTTCACTACTGTCATGGCAAAGATCCAGTATAAAGGCCAAGATGAAGGGGGATTCCCCAAAGATGATGAGGTTCTCCAGATGCTCCTATTTGTGGATGACATTGTCCCGGTTGCATCAAGTCCCAGAACATTGTAGAGCTTCTTGGACAAGATCCAATATCCACTCAAAGGAGTTTGGCCCAAGCATCCATACATGAAAAATCAAATGGAAAAGAAAAAAAATTATTAAGCACTTACTATGTGCCAAACACTGTACTAAGCATTAGGAATACAAATAAAAAAGCAAAACAGTCCCTGCTCTTAAAGAACACAGTTTCTAAAGGATGAATGATACCTATTGTATAGAATTTGATATGCAGTTAGATGAACAACACCTATAGAGCCTATGCAGCCTATCTATCTGTACATACGACTTGGACAGATATTGCAAATGGACAATGAGTTGGGTCCAGAGCTGAATAGGAAGAGGAGAATTGATTGGATTGCCTTTCACAAATTGCAGAAGATATATATATATTTATATATGTATACACATATATATATATTTCATGTCAATATTCTATTGATGTTGTTGTATACCACAAATCATGGAATGCTACAGTGTGTCAAGAAATAAAATTGAATAGCATTCACAGGGCAATGGAGAGGAACATGATGAATACTAACAGTTCATAACATAAAACAAATAAAGAACTTAAAGAAGAATTGGAGGAAAGGATGCCATCAAAGAAATGTAGAATTGGAAAGCAACTTGGACAGGTTACATGGCAAGAAGGAAGAATAATTACCAGTTAGCCCAATTGCTCCACTGGCGTCCTCATGATTTCAATAAGAAATGAGGAAGGCCCCTAGCACATTGAATGGATGGCCCATGGTGAACTTATGGGAAGACTTGGATAACAAGGCATGGATGGGCATGGATGGGTTACAATGTGCAATACTGGCACAAGAGTACACATTAATGAGATAATAAATTTGTTTTAGTAAGAGTCGCTTTATCAGGAAACATTTAATGGGCTCATTCTCATGCTTAATCATGGAGCAGAGGTGACTCTGGGTTCTCAAAGGCTATGCCAATGGAGCCCAAACTTCTATTAGGTCTCTCTAAACTAGAAAAGCTTTGAGTACATATCCGGCGATGAATTGTATGTCTGTTGTCCCAGAACTAGCTTAGAAGAGTGCAGAAAGTCATCACTACTGTTAGATTAAAAGTGATGAATGATTTGGATAGATAAACACAGAGGGGTTGATATTCTGTGCTGGGAGAGAAGAACCTCTCCCATTTAAATCAAAATTATAGGTCTTTGATACATAGAAACAGGGAGAAAGCATTGCACTTGTAGTAGAAGGACCTGGGTTTTAATTCTATGTCTATTATTTACTGTCTCTGTTGTTCATTTGTCATTTCCAAGAAGACCAGTGACAATGCATGTGGATTAGATTTAAGTGAGGCAAAGTTGCACAAAGTCATCAGCCTCTCTCTTCTAGAGTCATCAAAGTCCAATAGCAAGACAAAAGTCAGAACAACTGGTGATGGCCCAGGATGTAGTGGATAACTTTGGCATCTTCAATGTCTGACCAAGTCCAAGTACTTTGCAGTGCCTGCTTCAGTTGCTTCCATGGCCATTGGAATAAATTGTTCTCATTCATCCATTCCCCTGGGGGAAATCTTCACCTGCTTGGCAAAGACATCTTCCTAAATCACTGAAGAGTTTCAGGCTTGTTGGTTACCCTCAACCTAGTTCAGCCCATCTGTCAACACAGTTTTATTGGGATGTGGCCTCTGTGCATGCTACAGCTTCTTGGAACTGCAGGTAAGAGTTGGGTGAGAGGTGGACACCAAAGGTGGATGAACAGCCCTGAATAGGGCTTGGCAAGCCCTAATACCAGAGGTGCTAGTCTGCCCTGAACTCGCCATATACCCATACACCCGTCTATTCCTGTTCTTTACTGAGCAAGTCACTTCACATCTTTGGGCCTCACTATCTTCATCAGCTAAGATAGGGAGGTTTCACTTACCTAGTCTAACTCTAAAGTCTACAATCCTTTCTATGAACTATGGTTATGGCCCTGATATTTAGACTACTTCTTTGAGACACAAAAATCACATAATCCTTTATCCACCTTCTCTCATTTGAGAACACAATATAAACCTTCCTGGGACAGTGGACTTTAACACACTTCATTCTAGGGTATTGATCCTTCTTTTGTATCAATGCAAGAGGAGAGAATAAAGTTGCCATCAGAGTGAGAGTGGGGTGGATGTCTATGTGTAGGAAAGCAGAGACATTGATAATCAGAAATGAATGGGGAGAGAAGATAGAAAAGAAGCTCTCTGATTGGCTCTCCTTCCCAAGATAGTTACCTTTCTTCTCTTCCTGATAACCTTCATTTTTTGAAATTAACACATCTCCACTTAGAGATAACACAAAGCTATTTTGGCAACCCACGAGACAAAGACAATTACAAAATAGCAGTACTACAGAGTTGCTTCCTTTTCTTCTTTTTATTCTCCTTTGTCGTCTTTGGTTATTAAATCACAGCCATTTCTAGATATGATACACCTTATCTGCCAGCCCCCAACCCAGTGAATTTTCTCTTGTAACAGAAAAAAAAATTAAGGAAAACCAATAGATACATTAACCATTTCTGACCATGCGTAATACTCCACACCTTTAATCCTTCTCTCCCATGAAAAGAAGGAGTGCTTCTTTAGTAGAGATTGGTAAATACAATGGAGTCACTACTTATTCAAAGTAGTGGCAGCTGGAGCACTTTGCCAATGGCTCTCCTGCTGTGATTGGTGAGCTTTCAGTAATATGGTCATTCCTTGTGAAGAATATGCCTTTCCTCTTTTCTAGGATGATATGATTTAGAGCCATCAACACTCAAAGTAAATTTGATGTAGCCACTTCATTTTTGTAGATGAGGAAACTAAGGCCCATAAAAGTTTTTCTAATGTCATAAAGTTAATAATTAACTTCAAGGATTGAAACCCAAGATTCATAATTTCAAATCTGATATTCTTTTTCACTCTGTCTCCCTCTGTGCTAGCCTGACATGTCACACAAATGCTGGACCTAATATTAGGTCATATTTCCACAGTGCTTCAGAGTTTACAAAACATTTTCCTCCCAACAGCCTTGTGGGTTATGAAGTTTAAGTATTATTATCCCCATTCCCTGAGACTCAGTGAAGTTAAATGACTTTCACATGTTCATAAGTTAGCATGCCTGAGGTGGCATTTAAATCCAGGCCTCCAAACTCCAAAGCTAGGCAGCGGTCTATGCACCATATCATACTGTCCCCAGCAGTCATGGATCTGTGCTCAGAGAAATATGGAATTTTGATTTGGAAGGTAATTTAGGGAATATTGAATTAAATCCCTTCAATTTATTCAGGAGTAAACTAAGGTCCTTATGGCCCTTATTTAAAGACATACAGCTAGCAAGTAACAGAATGGGGATTTGATCACAGCTCCCTTGATATCAAATGCTGTGGTCTTTCCACCACCCCACAAATTGATGCTTCCCATACGGAATATTGGCTTGCCTAGTTCATCTCTTTCTCTTCTCTTTCCTTCTAGTCAGGTCTATGTGAACACAGTTGAAAATATGGATGTAGCTCCCAAAGTATAATAACAGTTGACATTTACATGGAACTTTAAGATTGTCAAGGTGTTTTATATACACCTACATTTGACCACAATCTTGTGAATTTGGCACCATGAGGTGTTTTTGTTTGTTTATGTGGTTTTGTCCAGATCTATTATTTCATCTTCATGTGGAATTCCAGATGATCAAATTTCCTTAAGCAGTGCAGGTTGACATAGATTTTGTGATTTATAGGGGTTGCTTAGATAACTGAGAAGCAAAATGATTTGCTGATGGTCACACAGCCAGTAAAGAAAGACCTGAATCCAGGTTTTGCTGCTATACTTTAAGGATCGTTTGTTCTTTCCATGAACTATACAGCAGATGACCCCTATTATATGTGTTTTTTCTCCCTATTAGAATGTGAGCTCCTTAAAAGCAGGGACTATCTTGCTTTTATATTTTTATTCCCACAATTAAGCACAGTACTGGTAAGTAGTAAGTTATTAAAAAAATGCTTTCACATTCATCAATTCAGAAACCCTATATTTATCACACAAAGGGAGGTGGGGAGGTTTGGAGGGTAAATACTGAGATCCACAGTACTCTGAGGGATAGACAGGTGGCATATACCTGGCAAGGTTGAATGACACATCTATCCCTTGGCCCTATTGATGGAAGCTGCCTGCGTAAGGATTGGCTACTGAGCTAGGAAGAGCTGCCCTCTCAGTAGATCTTAAAAAGTTACTCCACTCTTTGGCTCTCCCTTTCTTCCTCTAGTATATAGAGTGAGTAACTTTTTTCTTTCTTGGACTTCTGTAACAATAATGTTACTTGCAGCTACTGTGGATGTATAAAGCCACTAATACCAGCACACAGGAGGGCTGCTAGCACAGGTTCTTTGATCTGCTTTTCTAAAGGAAAGTAACTTTACGAGGTTAACAAACTTACTTTAGTTAAAAATACATATATCATTCACTTAGTTTTGGGGAAAAAGTCAGCACCCAAAACTTCAGAGCAAATACAAACAGAGAAAATAACACAAATCAACAGACAGGCTTCTAACTGTCTGACCATAGCAATACATACATAGTTACCAGAGAGAGAAGCACCAACATCTGGGTTTTCAAAGCTAGGAGCTCCTTAATGGCTACCCAGAGTCTCATCTAGCCAAATCACAGGAACACTCTCCCAATGAACGAACCCTAAAGCAAAATACTAACCTCAGAGTATATATACACTTCTTCAGAGTCAGAGGGCATCACAGCCACGTGACTCCAAATCATGTGATTTAAGCTTTCTTGTGACTCAAGCAGGTCATCAAAGACTCTTAATTCAAACAAAGACTTTTGATTCAAACAAAAGCAAGGCTCACCCAAAAGCACTTGATTGCCTTAGTGCTGAGAAGCACTCCAAAAGTAAAAGCAGCAAAAAGTCCCACTTTACTTGCCATTACAACTTCCCATTAGCAGTGGGGAAAGGGCAGTTATAGTGGCTTTACATGTGGTGCTTAAGCCATCCCGAATCAGGATCCTGAGGTCCTGGTTGCTTCTCTTACTTTATGTTTCTTTCTCTAAGCATGGGTGCCAAGACAGTAGTCCTGAGAGATTTTTCAGGAGTGGCAACCTCTGGAGTTTGGTAGATCCTAAATTTTTAAATTGGTACTGGCATTTCTTGGGAGGGGTGTATTCTGAGTAGAAACTCTAGATGCTATGAGCATATCTCATACTCCCCACTTCCCCCCCCCCCATAATGGCAAGCATAATGGGACTTTTTGTTATTTTTTCCTTTTGGAGTGCTTCTCAATACTAAGGCAAATCAAGTGTCTTTGATTAAGCGTTGCCTTTGTTTGAATCAAGAGTCTTTGACGGCCTGCTTAAGTCACAAGAAAGCCTAAGTCACATGAGTTGGAGTCACATGGCTGTGATGCCCTCTGACCCTGAAGAAGGGTATATATACTCTGAGGTTAGCATTTTGCTTTGGCGCTCACTCACTGGAAGAGGGTTCCTGTGATTTGGCCAGATGAGACTTTGGGTAGTTGTTAAGGAACCCCTCTCCAGCTTTGAAAACCCAGATGTCGGTGCTTCTCTCTCTGGCAACTACGTATGTATATATTACTATGGGACAGACAGAAGCTCTGTCTGCTGATTTGTGTTATTTGCTCTGTTTATATAATTTCTGCTTGTAATTTCTATTTGTGTTTTCTCTGAAGTTCAGGGTGCTGACTTTTTCCCCTGAGCTAAGTGAAAGATATATCTATTTAATTAAAGTGACATTATAAACCCCTTAAAGTTGCATTCCTTAGAAAAGCAGATCAAAGAACCTGTGCTAGCAGCCCTGCTGAGTGCTGGTGTTATTGGCCTTACACAGCCACAGTAGCTGCAAGTAACATTGTTGTTACACCCCCATCCTATACTTCTATACTTCTAGTAGTTTGGTACAGTAAGGGGTCAGTGGTAGCAAATGCTTATGTAGGAAATTCATGGCAACAAGACCTTGCTTATAGTCTCTATTTGTAAAAGAGAAGGTAACTGTAGATCACTCATATCCAAGGCATTATGAGTTCAGGGAATAATGAGTAATTATTCGAGTGTTTAAGGAATTGATTTCTTGATTCAATTAGCCCAGAACACCTAGACTATAGTTGATTTGCCTTGATGAAAACTGTCTACCAGGGAGTGATTGTGTTGACTGCTCCTTCCTTTGGTGCTTCAAGGATATATAACTTTGTTTTCAGCATGGTACTCCTTCCAATGGTGTGCATTTTTACCTTCTAGGACTTAGTGGATTGTCATTCCGAGTTCCCATGATTCCAAAATTCATCATCTTGTGGCCAGAAGTGACCACATCAGGCTAACTAGAATCAGGGTACTTAGAGATGAAAAAGGGCTTTGGATACTATATAGTTCAATATCTGTATTTCACAGATAGGGAAAGCCAGACCCAGTTTTACCCTGGGTTTGAACTCAGGTGTTCTGACTCCAACTGAAAGGCTCATACTTTTCAGTTTTAAGTTCATTTGCTCATATCCTACACCAATTTTACTTCTGCATTTCATTTTCTTCCTATTCTATTTTTCCCCTTTTTTCTTGCTTTGTAATGTTGTGTAACACAGTATTCCTTAAAAATGAGAGCACTCCATAGAATCTCCCACCTTCTCATACCCAGACCAGCTTAATCAGTCAATGAATAAATATTTATTAAGGACCTACTATGTGGCAATCACTGTGCTACGTTCTGGGGATACAAAAAGAGACAAAAATAGTCCCTAACCTCAAGGAGCTCACGACATAATGAGAGAACCAACAAACGAACAAATGTATACCAAAAAAACCCAATATGCAGGATAATCAGGAAATAATTAACTGAGGGAAGGAACAAGAATTAAGAGAGGTTGGGAAAGGCTTCTTGTAGAGGATGAGATTTCAGTTGGAACTTAAAGGAAGCCAGGCAAGCCAGTAGACAGAGATCAGGAGAGAGAGCATTGTAGGCATAGAGGACAGTCAGAAGAAAAGTCCTGAGTGGAGAGATAAAGTGTCTTCATGGAACAGCAAGGAGGCCAGTGTCAGTATTCTTGATTAGAAAAATCTTTTCTATGTAAAGAAACTGCTGATAGTTTCAATAAACTGTAAAAAGTAAAAGTACCTATAAAAAGATAAAAAGTACTATATGTACAAAAATATTTATAGCAGCTCTTTTCTGGTAGCAAAGAATTGAAAATTGAGGGGATGCCCATCAATGGGGGAATGGCTGAACAAACTGTGGTGATTATGATGGAATGCTATTGTGCTATAAGAAATGATGAGCAGGATACTCTCAGAAAAACTTGCAAAGACTTACTTGAGCTGATGCAAAGTCAAACGTATTGTGTACAAAGTAACAGCAATATTATAAGATGATCAGCTGTGAATGACTTAGCTATTCTCAGCAATACTATGATCTAAGACAACTCTGAAGGACTTAATGAAAAATACTACCCAGCCCTAGAGAAAGAACTGATTGCATCTGAACACAGATTGAAACATACTTTTTAAACTTATTTCTCTTGAAGTTTTTTTTTGGTCTATGTTTTCTTTCACAGCATGACCAATATAGAAATGTTTTGCATGATTACACATGTATAACGTATATTGAACTGTTTGCTTTCTCAATGTGGGGGGATAAGGAGGGAAGAAGAGAGAGAATTTGGAACTTGAAGTTTTAAAAACAAATATTTAAAAAATTTTTACATGTAACTGAAGAAAAATTAAATACTAAATAATTTTTTAAAAAAGATATTGACGATAACATTTGAAGACAAAGATTTAGTCATTAGCCTTAAGGGATCATCTGTATAATGCTAAACTGTAAGGATTTAAAAAAAAAAGATTAGTTTTATTATCTGGATGCTTTGTTTACAAACACCAAACAGCCATATATTTGGAGACATGGGGAGATTAAGGGTTGCATCTCAATTTTGAGCAAGTTTCTTTTTTTTTGTCTTTAACACTTTTTTTCTTCTTCATTCTTAATATTTTACCATTCACTAAATTCCATCAAGTTTTCTGCACAAATATATTGTAGATTCACTTCTCTCTTTTCCCTGATATCACCTTCTAGTATTCTATGGGAGTGAAAAACTAAGGGAAGGGCAAATCCTCTTGTTTGCCAGGACCACTGTGCTGGAAAGGAAGCAGTGGGAGATGACACTGAAAAGGTATGTAAAGTCCAGATTCTAGAGTTCTACCAAATCCAGGATGAGGTGATTAGACTTCAGATTAAATTATTAATCTATTTATTTAGACCTCTGTTATAGACAGGAGGGAACCATTGGAGATGCTTAAATAAATAAATCAACAAACTCTCATTAAAACTTTATGTAGGCTAAACACTGAGCTAGGCACTGGGGATATAAAAATAAAACAGTTATTGTCTTCAAGGAGCTTACGTTCTGCTAGGGAAATGAAGTATGTTCATAGATAAGCAAATAAAAAAAGACTTGGTGAGGGGTTGCAGTAATAACTAGGGAAATCAGGAGAAGTCTCTTAAAGAAGATCCTATTTGAGATGAACCTGGAAAGGGGCTATGAGTTTTAAGAGAGGGAGATGAGGAGAGAAAGTATGGTAAATATGTGTGAGGTCTGTGCAAAGGCAGGAATGTGGGATTTAAATTAAGGAAACAAGAGATTCCTGGCAGCATGCTCAGGAATGATGAAAGGGAAAAACCATTCAGGAGGAGGAGATCATTTGAACAATAGTCCAGATAAGAGATATTCAAGACCAAAACTGTTGAAGGGTAGAAAGCGGGAAGGGAAAGAAAAGGGAGAAAGCAATGAAAGAGGTGTTCAGGAGGTAAAAATCAGCAGGATTATTTTGACTGATTAGAAGTACATGGGCACGAAGAAGAATGAATCAGAGATGACTGCAAGGTTTCAATTCCAGGTAATTGGCAAAGTGGTGGTACCACTAAAAGATATGGACACCAGGGCTGGATTTTAGGGAAACAAAGATGAATTTCAAATCAGAGTATCTCAGTCTGATATTTAAAGTGTAAAGGTGAGACTGATTGATTTACTCAATCATATCACCCCACTCCACTTCTAGTAAATGATAACTTTAGTCTGGTAAAAACACTCTATTAATCTCAGTCCCTATTACTTTAGTCTGGTAAAAACCATCTATTAATCTCAGTCATGGGCTTTAGTTTAAATCAATCAATCAGTCATAGATTTTAGACTAAGTATGGAAAAGAATCTGGAACTTCAGTGACGTTGCACAGGAATGGGTATCCTGTTATGATAAACTGAGGAAACTTGGTTATGCCCCAGGAGTCCTCTATGAGTTATCAAATGAATTGAGAAGAACTTTTTTAGTCAAGTCCCTGAGGATATCCAGCTTGGGAGATGGTATGTTTTAGGGAGAGTACTCTTTTTGGCCTCATCCCAGGTCTCCTCCCTGCCTACCCCCTCCACTTTTGGTCAGAACCTCTTTTATTGATTATTGACTCCCCCTCTATTGGCCATATTTATAGCTTCAAAATATCTAGAGGATTTTGGACTTCCCATTTTTTTCCCATGGATGTCCTAAAATCATCCCAGGTTTAGCATCCTGATCCCAAGCCAGTATCTGTAATAGGAGTCACACATGGATTGGACATACGTTCATGTAACCACAAGAATCCTAGCAATGAAACTATATCCTGCCCAAGGGGAACTTGTTGAGCATCCAATGAATGGAAAAAAAAGACTTCAGAAACTAGTCATCATTAATTAGTCCTTTGCCACATGTGAATTCTAGGCTGGAGGACTCAATATGTGCTTGTGGGGAGGGTATGTGTGGCTTTTGGAGAGATGATTTGTGCCAACTCAGTAAATACTTCTTTCTAAAAGCTCCTTAGGGTGGTTGACTAAATTGATTCTCAAATGATAATCTTGAAGGGGAAGCACACCAGTGGCTTGAGCCAATGGCATTAGAGGATCACCCTGATCCCTCAGGGATACCCCTTGTAGCTTAGCTCTTGGAACCAAGATTCTCTAGAGGAGTAGGAATTGGAATAAGGATACTCAGTGCTTACATGGGCTACAAAAGCCCTGAACAATCTACCTCCAACCTATGTTCCCAGAGAGATCCCACATCATTCCCTGTCATCCATCCTATATTCCAACAATTCTCATGCTGTATTTTCTGCACTATGCCTTTGTACATGCTGCCCCCTATGCCTAGAATGCTCTCCTTCCTCACCTCTGCCTCAGAGAATCCCTAGCTTCCTTAACAGCCAGCTCATGTGTTACCTCCCACAAGAGGCTTTTCCTTTTCCTTCACTTCTTCATGCTGTCCCCTTCCTTAATTTCCTTTTTTTAAAAATATATTTTGTACATACTTTTTGTGTGAATATACTTTTTTCCCTAATAGAATGTAATTTACTTGGAGGCAAGGACTATTCTGCTTTTGTCTTTGTATCACCAGTACCTAGTATAATGCCTGGCACATAGTAGGCATTTAGTCTATGTTTGTGAATCTCTGGTAGAAGGGAAAGATTTCTGGCTTTGTAGTCAGAGCCTTGAGCTCAAATCTCTGCTTTGTCATTTTTTACCTGTGTGCCCCAAGGCAAACTAATTAATTTTAGTTACTAAGAAGGCAAATTTCTGGGTTTCAGTTTTTTCAGCTGTAAAGTGAGGCAGTTCACTAGACATTTTTAAAGGTTCCTTCCAAATCGAAATCTGTGATCATACGAAATGAGTTGGAGTTTAAACCACCGGCATACAGGCTGTTTTATTAATCTTAAGCCTTTCTCAAAAAGATTGTAAAATTCCTTGAAATCAGGACTGTATGCTTTGATCTTTCTGGTATTTTCCCAGTGCTTAATATAGGATGGTGACTATTGCTTCTTGCTTAGACTTTTGCGATAGTTTCTTAATTGTTCTTCCTGCCTCAAATCAATGTCTTCTCTAATCTATTTTCCACATCATGTCAAAGTGATACTCCTGGAACAAGTCTCCTGCTCAGTAACTCAAGGGGCTCCCTATTACCTCTAGGATCAAATAGAAACTCTTTTGTTTGACATTTAAAACCTTTTACTACCTGGATCCAACTTACCTCTCAAGTCTTATTATACATTATTGCCCCCTCACACATTCTTCTGTTCAGTCAAACTTTTCTTCCTGTTGTTCCTAAAACATGACATTACATTATCTAAGTTTCTGTCTTTAATCAGGTTGCCTTCTGCTTTCATCCTTCATATGAATTCACTCCTTTCCTCCAATTCTTAGAATATCTGTTTTCCTTAAAAACTCATTTCAAGGGCCACCTCCAAAGGAACCTTTCCCAAATTCCCCAGTTGCTTTCCCCAGCAAGCTACTTCATTATAATCTTGCATGTATTTGTATATGGTTGCATATGTACATTTCTCTTGATTACAATGATAGTAATACCATTTATATAGGCCTTAAGTTTTGCAAAACACTATGTGTTTATTATTTCATTTTATCTGAATAAAAAACCTTGTATGGTAGCTACTATTCTTATTCTCCATTTTACAAGTAGGGAATTGAGTTGAGAGAAATCAAGTGATTTGCTTGGTCATGCAGCTAGTGTCTAAGGTAAATTTGAACTCAGGTTTTCTTGACTCGGTTTCCAGAACTGAAAGCCCCTTGGAGGAAGGCTCTGTTTCATTTTTTTTTTTTTTTGGTCTTTGTGTCCCCTGTGCTTAGGATATTCCATGCCACCCAGTAGGTATTTTAAAACAGTAAACATTTGGTGATTGGTTGATCTTAGGCAGGTATTGATTTTTTTTTTAAGTTTTTGCTTTTGATCTACATGGTCTGACATAAAGCAGATGCCCCTTTTGCTTCTCGAACATCATAGCTAGTGCTCTGGCTGTACAGGATCATGGTCAAAGGTCAGATTTTCTTATTGGTTCTCCTTGCATGGAAACGTACTGGTGTTTTGATTAAAGACTCTCTACTCTCTGGAATTGCAATTGTATTCCACATCTTTTTTGTTTGTTTGTTTTTTGGGGGGGGGGTTCAAGGCAATGGGGGTTAAGTGACTTGCCCAGGGTCGCACATCTAGTAAATGTCCATTGTTTGAGGTTGCATTTGAACTCATGTCCTCCTGACTCCAGGATCCATGCTCTATCTACTGTGCCACCTAGCTGCCTCTGGTTTTTTTTTTGTTTGTTTGTTTTGCTATGAATGATTAAAAAACTACAACACAAACAAACAATATTCTTCTTAGTTACAAACTTAACCCTTGAACCCTTCCTCCCACTTCTAGCTCCAGTTCAATTAGCATACCAAAGGCCTCCTTTGTTTTGCAAATCAGGTTTGTGGAAGAACCACTGGGAAGTAAGTTTCTGTTAAGCAAATTTTATTTTCTTCTTGTCTGCCATTTAAAAATGGCAGCTGTGTGCTGATAAGGCAATTAATTTTCCATGGTTAGTGGTGGTTGTTTCACTAGTATTTGAGTGATTGGTATGTTGGAGAGTATCAAATGAAGACTATATAGTTAGACTGGGAAGGCATCTCATGATACAGATGGGGGACTTAGCAGGGACTTTAGAAACATAGCCTGTTAGAGCTAAAAAGGATTGTAGAAGATGGAACATTAGGTAAGAGTTCTACTTCTCTAACCTGACCCAGTCCCACCACCCTGCTCCTCAGCCATCATCATGGCCTGCCATTTCACCCACTCTTACACTCACTCTACTTCTAAGCTCTGAGAACAGTAATCAAATCAGTCCAACCATTTGTAGAAAAGATGTGTCAATAAATTGCTTTTTGACCATTCCTGTGACTTCCCTGACCAAAATGACTCTCCTTGCCACTGTTATCCTTGTATGTGGTTGTCCTGAGTTAGAATATGAGTTTCCTGAGGGTAGAAGCTGTTTTGCTTTTTTTGTATTTGTATCTCCAGGGTTTAGCACAATGTTTGGCACATGGTAAACTCTTAATAAATGCCTCTTTTATTCATCACTTGAATATCAAAGCTAGAAAGGACCTTCAAAATCATGCAGTCCAACCTCATCATTTTGCAAAAAGGCAAAATGATATCCAAAAAAGGGAAGTGACTTTTGAAAATTACACAGAAAGTAAGTACTTACTGAGCTGCTACTGGAATCCAGGGCTCCTGACTCCCGAGGCTATGCTTTTCCTATGGGCAGCTCCTGATATCTGTCTGTATGCACAGGTATCACATAAGATAACTACATGGGGAACAGTGGTCTCTTGGGATAAATTAAATCATCCTCATGTTTAATATTGATATTAATCGACCTTTTGAACATTACTTCTACTGCTGCGATCAAACTAGTTTTAAAGCTCCTGCTGATGGGAACAGAGAAAAGGCAATAACCTGACATCACACCAGAGCTGGAGCTGCCTTTTTACTTGACATTTACAAAAATGGCTTTTAAAAAAACCTATATGATTTTGCCAACTACCAGAAAATCAATTAGAAATTCTCAGGTTGAGTTATCCTTCCTATTACTGAGCCATTGGTTTTTCTGTCAATCTTGCCTATTATGGTCAATGAAGCTGCTTCCAGTCATTAAATAAAAGCATAGATGGACAAATATATGTGCATAGATCTATATGTACACATAATATGTATAGATATTAATAGATACACATGCATATGTCACGGTAGGAAAAAAAGACTGCAAACATAGGTTTAAATATCAGTCGCTAACTACTCTGTGAATCTGGGCAAGTAACTCCTCTCTGTGCCTCAATCTCCTCACTTCTAAAATGCGGACATTGAAAATCTATGAGTCTATGGTTCTCCATTTAAAGTATTGTGGCAGACAACAGCAAAGAGATGTGCTGAGTAGCAGAATAATATCAAGGATAGTAGGTCACAAGGACACTACCTGCCCAACTGCCAATCAGTAAGAAGATCCCTTGTATTTATGTACCACTTTGTATTTATATTGTATTTCGTATATTGTATTGTATTTGCATATTGTATTTATATTGTATTTTGTATTTATATATTGTGTTATGTTGTATTTGTATTTATATACACTTCTCAGGTGCTGACTCCTACTGGATACCTTTATTTCTGCTGCCCTCCTCCCTCCTTCCTTCCCTCCTTCCCACACCAAATTATTAGGGCTTTCTCCTTAAAATTTCTTTTAATAAGATTTATTTTTTAAAAATTGTGTTGCCATCTGTTGTTAGCTCACATTAATTTCTTAATGCATCTCTCTCCCTTCTCTACCCAATTTGTCACATCTTACAAAAAAGATTTAAAAAGACAGGAAACTAGAAGAAAAGAAAAGCAGTTCAGCAAAATCAGCCAATATTCTGTCTGACAGGGTGCATGTTGTTTGCTATAGTACACATGTGTAGCAATGGTCCTCCAGTGTTTGCTTGAAGAGCTCCAATGAGAGAGCATCCCCTCCCTTTTTCTGAAGGCAGCTTAATCCATTCTTGGATAGCTCAGTCCAGAATACTGTTTTCTTTACCTGAAGTTCTTTACCTTTGCGGTGAAAGAGGGAAGTACACTTGAAGTTTGGTCATTGTGATTACACACTGTTTAATTTCATGTTATTGTTCTTTATATTGTTGGAATATTTTATTGGTTCACTTTATTAACTACTGCATCAGTTTATATATAGGTCTTCCCATATTTCTCTGAATTCCTTCTATGTTAATCATTCTTACAGCACAGTAATATTGCATTGCTTTCATGTACCACAATTTGTTTAAGCATTTCTCTATCAGTGGATAATGGAATATGAAGAAGGACTAGATTTGTGATTTCGTTAATATAGAGAACTCTTAGATGAGGAAAATTTCTTAACTTATAGTCTCGGGGAGCTGTCAAAATCAGTAAAATATTAAATGATTTGATCAGAGTCTCTTAGACAGAATGTGTCAATAGCAGGACTTGAACCCCATGTCTTTCTGGCATCAAGATCTAGTCTCTATCCACTATGTCATTTTTCCAGTTCTTTGCAAACACAAAACATGCTGCCATGATTTTTTTTTTGTTTGTGAGACCTTTCTTTCTGTCTCAGACCACCTTGCACTGTTATTGTTTGTCCTTCATTCTCAAAGTTGTCCAATGACATCCAGAGGGTGAGGTCTTGACTTGCAAGTGAATTGGATTTAAGTGAGGCAGGCCTGTGCAAAGTCACCAGCCTCAATCTCTCCTCCAGAGTCATCTGAATCCAGTGGCAAGATGTAGGTCAGGATGACTGGAGATGACCCCCACCTTGCAGTATATGCTTAGCAGTAGGATCTCTGTATAGAAGATTATGCACATTTTAGAAATTAATTTAGCATAACCCAAAATTAATTCCAACAATGGTTAGAAAATTTGCATCTTCAGCATATTATCATAGTTACCTTTACATATTCTTTCAAATATCAACTAGTTCGATCTCTTGTCATCTTCAGCATTTTTATTTGCATCAGGTGAAACCTCAGAGTTGTTTCAATCTGTATTTCTCTTATTATTAGGTGATTATTACATGATTAATAATTAATAATTAGTGATTACTAGTGATTATTATGATTAATGAATGTTTCATATGGTTAATAGTTTGCAATTCTTTTAAGAACTATTTGTTCACATATTTTGACCACTTTTCTAATGGAGAATGGCTCTTAACCTTATATATTTGTGTTGATTCCTTTTTTATCTTGAGTATCAGATCCTTATCAGAGATACCTGATGATTTTCTTCCCAATTGCTAATTTTCCCTTTTCTCCTAATTGCATTAATTTTGTTCATGCAAAAGCTTTTCAAGTTCATGCAATTAAAATTAGCTATTTTGTCTTTTGCTATTTCCTTTACCTTTTATTTGATTAAGAATTCACCCTCTAGCCATAGTTGAAAATGGCATTTTTCTTTTCTAATAAAAAAAATCTAATTTGTATGTACATTTCATTTACTTATTTACATGTAAAGTGCAGTTCCTTGGAGGTGGTAATTGCTTCCTTTTCCAATGCCTAGCACAGTACACCTAGTAGGTACCTAATAAATGTGTTTGAATTAAATTTGAGTCTCATAACTACTCTGTGAGATAAGGCAGATATTACTATCCTAATTTTGTATGTTGGGAAACTGAGGCTTAAGGAGATAAAGTCACCTACCTATGGCCAATTCAATTAAATTTAACAAGGTCCCATTTACTAGAGGTCTCCTGTGTGTGAGGTTCTATGCTATAAGCATCAAGAGATGATGAATAAGACATGATCCTTGGATTTAGAGATTTTATAGTTTAATAGGTCATAGAATCAATTAGAGGCAGAGTTGGGGCTAGAAACCAAGTTTCACAGAACTGCAGAATTCTAGAGTTGGCCATCCAATCCAACCCAGATTAAAAAAAGAAAAAGAATCCCTACTACAATGTGTGTATTGAAGTCATCTAATATTTTCTTGAAGACTGCCAGTGAGGGGGAATCTTTCTCAAGGCTGTCCAGTCCATTCACTATTGGATAGCTCTAATTGATAGGGAGGTTTCTTTTTGTTTTGTTTTCACCTTTACCTTGCACCTAGATTTGCCCTTTTTGCAACTTTCACCCTTGCTCCTAGGGCTGGCCTTGCCCTCTAAGGCCAAATCCAATTAATCTAGTCTCTCTTTCACCGGACAACATTTCAACTTCTTGAATATATCTCTCATTTTCCTTTTAAATCTTCTCTTCTCCAGGCTAAGCATCCCCAATTCCTTCTTTCTATCCACATAGGCATGAACTCAAGGTCTTTCACTATTCCTTTCTCACTCTTGGTGCTCTCTAGATTATTAAAGTCCTCCTTAGAATGCACTCTATAGACCCAGGCTCAATACTCTAGATCAAGGCTGTCTAAAATGTAGCCTGCAGGCCGTTTATGCGAACCGCCTACAAGCCAAGAAATTTCTGTAAATGCTTTAGTAAATGAAGCTGAACTACCACAGAGCTCTTACTAAAATGGCAAATCAAAATATATTGTCTATTGTTTCAATAAAAACCTAAGGTTGGACAGCCCTGCTCTAGATGTACTTCACCAGGGCAAATTTCAAAAGGACCATAACTTTACTATCTTCTCTTTACTCAGCCTAGTCTGTGCTCCTTCCACTTTATGAATGTGCACAACAGGCACATTAATAAACACTTTTTAGTCTATCTTTAGTCTATCTATGTGCTATTAAACCCAGAGATCTTTTGTATGGATACAGTCAATTTTCCATGTCCTATTCTAAGCCGAAACCCATTCCCTTCTTGTTCCTTTTTCTGTAATAGCCTTCTGTTTTTAGGCTGGATGCTAACAGTGACAGGATGCAAGAGAAAATATGCCTGGTCTTATTGCTCTGGGATGTAATCAGGTTTGATAAAGTGGTAGACCTTGGATCAAAGGCAAGATAGTAGTCGTCAGTAGGTATCAGAGAGATAAGGCTAAATGGAAAGTATTTCTCTGAAATTTTCCAGTGAAACCAGGAATTTCCTTCTTCTATGTCATTGGGGGTCCAAAAAAGCAGGGAGAAGAATTGTCAGAGGTGCTATTCCCAGAAACTCAAAAACTTTCCCATGATTCATTTGTCCTGCTTAGTGTTATGAAAACGGTAAGAAAGAATACCCATATGGATGAAAACATGGGATCTTGAACAGTAATAAAGTAAATTATTGTAATTGTTGTTAATATATGAAAGACAGACTATTTTCCTATACTATTTTAGTTGTCCTACCTTGGACAGGTGAAGATTCATTAATAAGAGGCTATAATCCTAATTAATGTCAAATTATAATTATAATAATAACTGGCATGTGTAATGCTTTATAGTCCCACAATGCTTTGTACGTACCTCATTTGAGCCCCAAAGTAGCTTGTGAGGTGGCGGGATAGATACTATTCTCCCCATTTTACAGATAAGGCAACTGAGGCTTGGATAAAACAAGTTACCTAGAATTTTAAAATTGCATAGCTGGAAGGAGACTTAAAGATACCCTAATCTTGGCATCTTTAACCTGGACTTCACTGACCCATGAATTGATTATAGGGGGTTCATGAACTTCATCAAAAATATATCTTTCTTTCTACTAGCCTCTAACTGAAATTTAGCATTTCCTTCAATTATTTAAAAAAAAAAACAACAACATTATTTTGAGAAGGGGTCCATAGGTTTTACCAGATTGACAAAAAGGTTAAGAACACCCGATTTGGTCTAACTCTTAAATAAATAAGTATAAATAAGTAAATAACGTATAAGTAAGTAAATAAATAATGTATAAGTAAGGAAACAGAATCTTCAAGATGTGAACAAGTGACAACAGGATTCCAACTCAGTCCTTCAAGGTGATCATTTACCATCGTACTATGCTGCCTTTCAAATTTAGGAAACAGCATTTTGAGCCCATTCAGGTCACTTAATGTAAATAACTAAATAACACTAAAACATTCTGATCACTTAATCACTAAAACATGAATTTAAATGGCAGGATATACCTAAGAGGTATGCGCACACACATACATATATATACATATGCATGCATATACATACATAAATACACCCCCCCCACACACACATATAGAATGACAGGCAGTAGCACAGTGTTGTGGATAGAAAGCTGACCCTGCAGTAAGATTAGACCCAAGCTTAGGTCCTGCCTCTTGCACAGATGACTGTGTCCAAGTCACTTACCTTCTCAGTGCCCCTCAGTGCCTAAACTCCCTAAGAATTGCAAAGAAGATGCTGACCTGCAGTGGTAGAAGGAGTTCCTCACCTGGATCTCCTTAAACAGATGAAATCAGAGACCTCATCCATCCCTTCTTCTCTTCAAAAACATAAACAGAGGGAACAACTGGACCAGAAGGACAAATATAAGTGCCAGAGTTCAACAAAGTCGATGATACAGATTTCCATTCATGTATTCAGCACTGTATTAGAATACAAAAGACAGAGAAAACACCCTGCCCCCTCCCCCTTCACCACCTCCTCTCCTTGGAAACTTTCAATCTAGTTGGAGAAGCAAGACTTACACACAGGAAGGAAGCATTGCGGCATAGAGGAGAGTACTGGACTGAGAGCCAGAAAGCCAGACTTAGCTTAGCCTAAAGCCTTAGCTCAGACACTGTTTCCCTCCAGAACCACGATTAAGTCACTTTCCCTCCCTTGTCTCAGTGTCCTCTAAAATGAGGGAGTTTGTCTAGCTGAGCTCCAACATGCCTCCTGACTGTAACTTTCTCAGAAAGTCCATCAAATTCTTAACTTAATGATGCCATCTGTAGGTGCTTTATGAATTCAGAGAGAGAGATTTTTCAACTATTCTTAGCTCTAGAATTTTCCATACCTACCTCAACAAACTCTCAGGAGTATACCTCAGGAAGTGGTGCCTGGGAACTATGGAGATGAATTTCAAGGCATAAATTGACTAGGGAGAAAATTTTAAAATGGGTCCAGAACAAATACAGAGAGCAGCAGTACAATTCCCCAGATGCTTGTCTGAATGAAATGAAGGTTTGTTGTTGTTTTTTAACCTTCTGATTGACGCCCAACCCTCCCCACTTCATGCTGTTGTGTGTTAATTTCAGATACTATATTCCCTTCCACCCCTTTTCTCTCAACACTAAGCAAAAAGGTAATTTGTCTTTCCCCCTCTAAATCGCAGCAGGGAACTCTGTGCTTGCACTCTGCTCACCTCTCTATACCCCATCCCCTCACCACCCAGCATCACTCCCCCTCCACTCTCCCCATCAGACTTATATTGTCAGAATGTGGAGAAATTAATTGATTTGTGAAAGGAAAGTGCAAGCAGAACTGTATTAAATCAAAACATTCTTCTCATACCTCCCAAGCTTTCAACAAGGAACAGAGATTCTTCAAAAATGAGGAGGGGGAGCAGGGCCGGGCAGGAGTGGGATGGTGGGGAGGGAACATTAGGAACTGAGAAAGGAACAATCAGGAGGAGCTGAGAAGATCTGAAAGTTGGGTTTAGGGTTCCTATATTAGAAATTTGGCTTCAGCTACTCTGAACTATGTCACTGAAAGAAACAAATACTGTATTCAGTTTTCGAGGAAACTATTGCCATATGTGATGGAGCTGGAAGCCTGCCCACTCTCTTCCCACACCCCTAAAGTCCCCCACCCCTTCCTCAGCCCCTGTTGATTCACTAAAGACTCTGATTAAGTTTTGTGAAATCCATCTCTTTGCCTTCACTTCCATATACATTACAGATGGGCTGAAAGAGAAAGGCTTCTTGCCAGCCAATAGGAAAGAAGGTAGCCCCCACTCAACACTGGGTATGAGAAAGAGCCAGAAGTTCAAGTACTTAAGAACAGGGGTGTGTGTGTGGAAATCCAACCTGACCCTGAGGTTGAGTTGGAAAAGGTAAGAAAACAATAATCCCTTGCTCCCCAAACTCCTTGAAATTCCAAATCTCCAACAAGTCCCAAAGGATGGAAATGGTGGAACAAATCCCACATTTCCTCAACAACATGGGCCTAGACTAGGTCTATGCAAGGGAACCACAGTCAGGAAATCACTGATCCCTAATAATAATAATAATTCACATTTCTAGTGCATTTTAAGTTTTACAAAGTACTTTTCTTACAACAGCCCTGCAAGAGAAGTGGTACAGGAATTATCACCACTTTCTAGATGAAGACAGTGAAACTCAGCAAGATGAAGTGACTTGTCCATCGTTGCTAGGAACAATCACAACTGACATTCAAAACCACATCTCTCAAGTTTAAATCTAGTGCTTGTTCCAGTTCATCTCTATGAAGTAGTCAGTCCATTAATTTATTGATCCGCAAAAATTGTGCTATGTGCAAGACACTGTCCTAGGTGCTGGTGATACAGAGATAGAAATGAAACTGTTCTTGCTCTCAAGGAGCTGTATGCCATCTGGGAAAAGTAGATATGCTCAGATAAGAATATATGAAATAAATAAAAGTAAATAGAAGATAGATTGGGAGGGGAGGGAAGGCAGGAATTAGGAAAAGCTTCATGTTGGAGGTAGTGCTTGAATGTAATTTTAAAGAGTTTTAAGGACAGCTTCCTAGCTCCCCTTTATCTTCTGTTAGATTTCAGGTTTCTTGAAAGTAGACTATCTCATTTTCTTGTATTAGTTTCCCTAGCACTTAGCAAAATTCCTGGCATATAGGTGTTTTTTGTTTGCTTTTAAAAAATTTTCAGTTATCGATTGTCTTTTCCCACACGTATTGGGAAGGCAGAAAAAATAAAACACATTACAAATGTGACGTAATGTAATGTAAAATGTAATGCTTTACAAATGGAATGTAACAGTGTAACCCAAACAAATGTAATTGAAAACAAACCATACCTCTAATATAATGCAATACAATGCAATATAATACAATGTAATATATAGCATAACATAGCGTGATATAACACATCATATCATATAACATAATATGATATGATATAATATCATATCATATCATATGTTGTTACTCAGTATTTTTCAGTCATGTCAGATTCTTTGTGACCCCATTTGGGGTTTTTGTGGCAACAGTTCTGGAGTGGTTTGCCATTTCCTTCTCCAACTCATTTTATAGATTAGGAACTGAGGCAAAGAGGGTTAAATGACTTGCCCAGGGTCATATAGCTAGTAAGTGTCTGGGGCTAGACTTTAACTGATTCCAGGCCTATCTCTCTATCCACTGTACCATCTAGCTGCCCTGTAATGTATACACACAAACACATATGTTCATATATACACATATGTATATATGTATAAATATGTATATATCACATCATCATATGATATATCATCATATCACATAAAACAAATTCTGGCATTAGCCATGTCCTCTTCATTCTATCTTCCTCCCTGCCAAAAGAAAGAAAAAGTATGCTTCAACTGCTTTCTGATCTATCAGCTTTCTATTTGGAGGTGTTCAGTATATTTCATCATGAGTCCTCTAGAATTGTGCTTGGTCATTGGGTTTTCCAGAGTTCCTAAGTCTTTCACTGTCGATTATCTTTACATTATCATTGTTATTGTATATATTTTTCTGGTTCTGCTCAGTTCACTTTTCATTATACAAATTTTCCCATTTTTTAAACTATACCCTTCACCCATCATCATTTCTTATAGCACTTAGTATTCTGCCACATTCACACATCACAACTTGTTCACACATTTTCCAAATGATGATGCCTGGTCCATAGCAAGCACCTAACAAATATTCTCTCTATTATTCCAGATTTCACATTACTCACTGGTACACAGTATAATGTACCAGACAAACTGAGCTACCTTCTGTTCCCTGTACCTGTCATGCTATCTCCTCTCTCAATGCCTTTGTGCAGTCTGTTTACCATGCCAGAGCTTATTTCCTCCTCACTTTTGCCTCTTAGAATTCTGAGCACCTTTCAAAACTTAGTTTTGAATACCCTTCTGCAAAGATATATATAGAGTGCTAGGTGGTGCAGTGGGCAGAGGACTGGGCCTGGAGTCAGGAAGATCTGAGTTAAAATCTGGGCTCAGATATATATTAGGTGTATGACCCTGGGCAAGTCACTTAATCTTTGTCTGCCTCAGTTTCCTCATGTATAAAATGGGGCTGATAATAGTACCTACCTCCCAGGGTTATTGTGAGAATCAGATAAGATAATAATTATAAACTATTAATATGATGCCTGGGACATAGTAAGTGCTATGTACATGTTAGCTATTATTATTATACATTCTATATTTATTTGTGTGTGTGCTTGTTGCATCACTGAGTAGAGTGTAAGCTTTTTTGATGGCAAAGATTTTTTGTTTATTTTTTTCTTTGCAGCCTCAACATAGCACAGTGACTTACACATAGAAGGTGGTAAATAAGTCAATCTGCAAGCATTAACTAAATACTTATTCTGAGTCAGACACTATACTAAGTCCCGGTGATACAAAGAAAGGCAAAAACATGGTCCCTGCCCTCATGAAGTTCACGTTCTAATGGGAGAATCAACATGCAAACAAGTAGGTATATAAATGATGTGTGTAGGGTGGGGAAGGTAATCTCAGGAGGAAGGCCAGCAGCGAGGAATGGAGAGAATTGAGATGGGACTCCTGCAGAAAGGGAAATGTGAGCTGAGTCTTGAATCTCAAAGGAGAAGAGGTTAATAAGTTATGATTAAAAGAGTTTGAAAGTGGAAGTTGGAAACAAGAAGTATTGCAACTCTCCTAGCACAGTGAGTCGGGAGGGTGGGAGTGAGTGGAGGTTTGAGAGAAATTGGACCAAGGCCTGGAAAGGGTGGCCAAGGATACAGTGTAATAAGGAATTTCAGTGACTACAAAGCTATGGACAGAATAAGAAAGGAAAAAATTCAAGATGAAAGCAAGTTTGTTAATTATTGCTCAGGCATTCCAGAAAGCACTTGAGAAGGAGTGGAAGGGTGGTGGAGTTGGAGTGGAACATTTTTGGAGGATGGAGAAATAATGGAGAGGGAAGCAGGGAATAGAATCTGTCCTTCAGCAACTGGCTGTTCAGAATCAGTGGGATGAGGAAAATGGGAGGGAATGAGAATATGTTCATCACTGAGGAATTTGTCCAAGCCAAGTATTGGTGACTGGAGAGAAATCTACCGAGGGAAACAAGTGATTAGATCCTCCCTTAAGGTCCCATCTCACAGCAGGTGGTGATATATCTGTTGAGGCCAACAGAGGCCCACATCGAAGTAGGCAGAAACAGGTGGAGGTATGCAGACAGGAACAGGTCTATGTATGGCTCAGGGAAGTCTGATCAGCAGACAGGAAATGGTAATAGGTCATGAGTCTATCTGATCAGGAAGCACTTACTCACTGAATGGGCGTTGCCTTGGGAAAGAACTGAACTTAGAAAGGCCAAGATCTCCCACTGCATCTGGGGCCATCTCCAGTCATCCTGATCCATATCTTGCCACTGGACTCAGATGGTTCTGGAGGAGAGAACGAGGCTAGTGACTTTGCACAGCCCTGCCTCACTTAAATCCAATTCTCTTGCAAGTCATAACATCACCTTCTCTATGTTGTGATCCTTTTCGAGAATAAAGGACCGAGTACTATAGGAGACCAGAGACCTAGATTGGGGGCAATTAAAGGCCCCTGAGCACTTGGAGCCCCGTTTGACTTAGGGTTCACTGGAAAGGCCCCAGAACGGAAAATCTAAGAGGAAGATAACATAGATTAGTGTTAACGCAGGGATCTCTGAGGAAGTGACTGAGCATATAAGTCTGGAGATAGGTGGATTTGGATAAGAGATGATCAAAGATTTCTGGGAAAATCCAGAAATCCTTGGTTAGTGGGAAGCAAAGGGGGCAGTAGTATGGTGGCATATATTCCAGACTAACACAGAGCTCTCTGGGAAGTCCCTGGAGAAAAGCTTGTGTTTATTCCACTATCTTACAACTGTCTCTCGTCTGCTTGATGGAAAGTAGATTGGATGACTGCATAGGGTCATAGAAGAAGCAGGAACCAGGACCCAGAGATCAGGTTCCCCAATCACCTCTGCCCATCCTTCTTGTTGTGTGGCAGGGAAGCACAATACTATAGGGAAAGAAGCACATTGATATGCCGTTGCTGGACCAATGAATGGGTACAATCATTGTGGAAAATTATTTGGAATTAAACATAAAAAGCATTAAATAGTATATGTCCTTTGGCCCAATTCTACCACTGTTAGACTTATATGCCAAGAAGACTAAAAATTAAAAAAAAAAAAACAAACCAAAACAAACAAAAAAACAACCCCAAAACAGGAAAATGTTCCATATGTACACAAATATTTGTAATAGTTCTTTTTGTGGTGTCAAAAATAAAAGGAAATTGGAAACTTAAGGATGTCCATGAATTAGAGAATAGCTCAATAAGTTGTGTCATGAATGTGATAGAACACTATTCAGTTGTAAAAAAAAATTTAAAAATACATGATTTTAAAGAATTATGGAAAGACTTTAATGAATTGATGCAGAATAAAGAAGACCAGAAAAAAACAATATCAGTATTATAAAATATCAATTTTTAAGATTATAATGATAAAGAACGAAATGAACAGAACCAAGAGTACAATTTATATAACAACAACACTGTAAAGCAAGCATCTTTGAAAGCTATGAGAACTATTATTAATCCAATAACCATATTTGATTCCAGAGACATGATAATGAATATATCATCTGCCATATGACAGAGATTTGACAGATTTAGGGTACAAAATGAGATATATTTCTGTAAATGTCCAATGAGGGAACTTTTTTTTTGCCTGACTATGCTTATTTGTTTCAAGGAATTTGCTTTTCTTTCCTCTTTTTTCCCTGATGGGGGAGGTGTGGGAAGGAGAAAAAAATAGAATTCTCTATTTTTTGAAAATTAAAAATAAAGAGATAGGGTGTGGTACAATGTGAAATGTAGAGTTTCACTTTCAGATGAGTCACTGCATTATTAGTATTAATTTACTTAACTTTTATTTTGTTACATGAAATATCTCACTCAGTGGGAATAATCTATAAGTGTTTGCAATGTAAAAAAAATCATTAAAATGTTAAAAATACGCATATAAAAGGAGAAAAAATAAGTCAAATTCATTCATTCATTCATAGAATTATAGAAACACAAAAATCTCAGAGCTGGAAGAGATCTTGGAGGCCTTTTAGTTCAATCGGAAGTTGGAGAATACCCTCTGTAACACACCCAATGATCGATCATATAGACTTTGTTTGAAGGCCCGTAATGAAGGGAAACTCACTACTTCCTGAGATAATCTATTCTACTTTTAGACAGCTCTAATTATTAGGTTTTTTTCCCCCCTAGAACAGGGTGATAGATTTAGGGCTCAAAGAGAGCTAGATTATCATTTTAGCCATTATTCCTGTATCTTGTCAACAAGCATAGAATGAGGTTTTTTTTTTAATCAAATACTGTAAAAATTTGAGTAAAATATATTTATGTCTTTTTTTAATAGGATGACCAGACTGGCAGATCAGATTAATGTAATAAACTTGTCATAGTTGGATTTTTATGAAAGTATTTGATAAATGTCTCATGCTATATTTATGGACAAGATATAATAACAAAGGGCTAAAAAATAGTCCATTTATTTGGATTAGGGACTAATTGAATGATTGGACTCAAAGAGCAGCCATTCTTGACTTAAAGGAAATTTGGAGGGAGGTCTCTATTAGAGGATTCTAGGTATTTGTCCTGAGCTCTATGCTCTTTTTTTATTATTATTAATTTTTAGTCAACAGTTTAACACATTTTTTTTTTAAAAAGAGTACTTAATTTGGACTTAAATGGATATGTTTAAAGGCCATTTTACTTAAGATTATCTTTAGTCTTTCATCAATTATTCTGAATGTCCTAGTTTCAAACATATTCCTTTCTTCTATAAACTTCTGAAAGAGATGAACACCACCTCCAATACCAAAGTAATGTGCTTTACTTGCTAAAAACACCTGTCCATTTTCATCTAACAAGTTAGCTAAAGTTTAATACAGATAAAATTACAAGGGATTGAGGACCAAAAGAAAAGCAGCCTTCTTTGAAAGTGACCAAAGAAACATGCTGTCCCTGAAGATTTAAAGAAAGTGGTAGAAAATAAAGTTGTAGAAGTTATGCTAGATTTCCAACATGTAAATTTGTCAGCAGTGAAAATGGCCTTTTTAAAAGACAGTTCTTGTGGAGAAGACATAGTATCCAAAACCCTTTCTTCTTACTCTGAGTATATATATCAGTAAGGCAAAATTCATGACCTTGGAGAGGAACATGGGCATGCCTCAATGGTTCAGAATCATCAAGTATAAGGAATTCTCTAGGTAGAAGGCAGAGCAAGTATAACATTTATTTAGACTCTAGAGGATCAGATTCAAGGACTGATTCCCCCAATTTGATATTGTGGCAACAATATTCCAAAACTGATAAGCCTACCTCATTGTAGTAACAAAGGAAATTATAACAAAATATTATAGCAATAAACCGAGTCATACCGTAGCTTCCCCTCAATGCTAGGGCCTCCTTATAAAAAGATCCTCAGTAATCCTAACTCTCTGTGCTCAGCATTCTCTCTTTCAGCTCTGCTGACTTCCATTCCCTTGATCTCTTCTGTTCCCTCTTGTTGAGCACTCTCTGCTCTGCACTCTCGATGCTGGCTCTCTGCTTCTGAATCCTGTCACTCTCCTCTGCTCCCAGTCTTGTTCTTCCAGTTCTGCTCTTAGTCCTCAGTCCTCAGTTCTGCCCTGCTCCAAGTTCTGTTCTCTCTTTTCACACAGTCCTAGATGTCATCTGATTAACTAGAACTCAGTCACATACCATTGGCTCTGGTCTTAGCAACTCGCCTTAGGGCCCTGAGGGCTTCATGCCTTCCTCAAACTAGCAAACTAGTTTGCTAAGTAGCCTGGGGCCTCACATATAGTTAGTGAAAGGGTGTGGGCCAGTCTCTAATCAGGCCTTCCTTTGTTGGCCCCACATGAAGCCTATTCAATGGGAGGGAAAGATCTTTCACTTACTGATTGGCGTTATAGAGCCCTATGCTCCTCAACACTACTTTATCAGTGAAGAAGAGGACATATGTGATATGCTTGTCAGGTTTACAGATGACTTAAAGGATAGAGGGACAGCCAATACTTTGGATGATACAATTTGGATCCTAAAAGATATCAATAGATTAGAATGATGGGTTGAATGAAATTAGATTTAGTTCAATAGACATGAATTTAAATTTCTATACTTTGGTTCAAAAACAATGTCAAAAGTATAGAATTAGAGAAGGATAGATAAACATTTTTGTGAAAAAAAATGTGAATTTTAGTGGCCCATGAACCAAATATTGATCAACAGTGATATGACCGGCAAAAAAGCTAATATAATTCTAGTCTACATTGAAAGGCATAGTGAGTGCGAAGTATGCCCTTTTTTAATAGTCTGCCTAGGTTAGGACATAGTTGTAGTACTGTGTCCAGTTCTGGGAATATCATTTAGGAAATGGAAGCCGTAGAAGACACAGAAGAGGGAAGCCAGCATGGTGAGGGAACCAGAGAACCACACAATATGAGAATAGATTGATAAAATCTGAAGATGCTTATTCTAGTGTAAGATATGCATGTTCACATACATTGTCTAAATGTATATATGTGGCTAATGAATATCATGAGTGTCTCTGTGGAGAAGAGGAGGGTGAAGGCCAATGTCTGCCCCGCCATCATCTTAGCTGGTGGGGGTGGGAGGCAGGGGAAGGAAGTGAAAAGATGCAATCAAATCTTAGAAGTGCTCTCAGGCTGGATGCTCTTTCCTCAAATTTTCAAGAAGGGTATCAGGTTAGAATTATATGCATCTTCCCCTTTCAGATATATCTGTTCTTATGGTATTATGTTAGAGAATTAGAAGGAAACCTTCTTCTGTATTTGCTTTTAAGGGAAAAGTTAGCCCTTAATTTATACTAACTCCCTTAAATAATTCCCAATAAATAACTGGTTACACACACACACACACACACACACACACACACACACACACACACACAAGCAAAACAAGACAAAATCACAAATAGTGGACAGGGAGTAAGCTCATTTACCCAAGCAAAATAAAATAGAAATTAAAGCAATTCTATAGAACGTATGCATGTGTGAGTGAGCTCTTCACCTGGGAGTGAGATGATAGTATCTCAGCAGTGTGAGAAAGGGGAGGGGGGAAAGGGAAAGAGAGAAGGGAAACACATTCATATAATGCTTATTAACTCTAGGTGCTGTATTAAGCACTTTACAAATATTACTCATTTGACCCTCACAAAAACCCAGCAAGGTAGGTACTATTATTATCTTCATTTTAGAGTTGAGGAAACTGAGGCAAGCAGAGGTTAAATAATTTGCCTAGAGTCACACAGTAAGAGTTTGAGGCCAGATTTGAACTGAAGTCTTCCTGGCTTCAAGTCCAGAATTCTATTCATTGTGCCACCCAGTTACCTTAGGAGAAAGTAGCTTTAAGAGAAAAAAAGCTGGAGGTCAGTAACATGTTTAAGCTTCCCTTAAGTTAAGGCTCCCCTACATATCTATGATTTCTCTTTCCATGTGTGTCTCCCAGAGAGTAGAATCACATATGTTTCTTTCCCAAGAGTATGAAGGACCAATTCAATTCAGTTCAAAGTCCCTTAGATTATACAAGAAGTATTGTACTCAACATTCATCCACCATCTAAAAGTTAGGTGTCCCTATATATTCAGCATGCAGAACAGGGCTTCCCCAATGCATCCTCATCCCAACAATATGGGAGCGGGGTTATACTGGAAGAAAAAAACATATACTGTGCATGTGTTTGTGTAATAACTATCTTTAAATATTTGAAGGGCCATCATATGGAAGAAGGAATAGGTGGTCTCTCTTTGGTCTCAGGGGTACAATTAAGAACAATAGGTGCAAGTTGTAGAGAGGAATGCTTAGTCTTGATACAGGGAGGAATTTCCTAGCAATTAGAGAGGTTTAGAAGTGAAATCAACTGCCATAGGGAAGAGTGGGTTTCCTCTCCCTCTTCATTTAAGCAGAGGTTGGGCAACCACTACTTAGGAATGTTGTAAAATGAATTCCTAATTAGGAATGGGTTGGACTCATCTTCTGAAGATCTTTCATCTCTTACATTCTGTGCTATAGATCATGTTCCATGATCAAGTTTAACAATCCTCATCAACAAAAGAAATATGGTTCGTTGGACATAATTTGTTTGTTTTTGATGAAACATTACTAGCTCATAGAGATTACTGATCTCTTTTAAAAGGCTAACTATCCCTTTTATAATCCATCCTAGAATTTTTCCATAAATCAAATTCAAGTTCAATTGAGCTATAGAATGCAAGATGTACTCCTTGTTGTTGTTGTTATTGTTTCGAATTAAGACATTTGCCCATCTCTGGGCCCGCAATACTACTAGATTCTCTACAATACTTCCCAAGATCGCCGACTGTGGTTTGGCAACCACATCTACCAATTTGATCAGTACCATGCACTGTAATTTGTGGGTCCAGTGACTTGAATTCATAAAAAGCAGCTAGTTGCTGTCTTACTATCTTCCATACAAAGTACTTATGTTGGCTTTCACCTCCCTATTAGCCATTTCTGTTTTGTCCTTTCCAGTCCAAAGATCATTGTAGACATCTAAGTGGCACCATGGATAGAGACCTAGACTTGGAATCGGGAAGACCTGAGTTCAAATATTGCGTTACACATTTGCTGTGTGATCCTGGGCAAATCACTTAACCTCTATCTGCCTCAGTTTTCTCACCTGTGAAGTGGTCCACCTACATGCCATGGTTATTGTGAGGATAAAATGAGATATTTATAAAGTACATAATAAACCTTATTCCATTTAGAAGAGAAAGGGAAACAAATCAAAAGTTGAGCAATTCCATCTTCTCCCTGTCATCTGTCACCACTATCCTATCTACCACAAGTAGCTGTTTCATGCCTTTTTGGAAACTTCTCTTCTTCCCTAATATAACTTAAAACAGTGTTCTTTTCAGTGGTCTTCAGCTATCCTTATGAGTAGCCTCATCTCATTCTGAAGGTTAGTACTCCTGACATTATTCTTCAGACTTTGTCACACTTTTGTTTTCGTTCTCCATTACTTGTCCTTGCTTCTACCTCCTATATATGTTTCTCAAAATTTAAGTTGCTCTGTCATTTCCCATTGAAACCATAGAAATTTCATTGCACAATAAGATTGTTTCTTCTTTCCTCTTTGTTGGAATTGTTTTTCTTTGTGTCTTCATAATTTCAATCCTGGTTGTTTCCAATCTCTCCTGAGCTAACTTCCCTCGTAGCATTTTAATCCATAGAATGCCTACTTCGCTTTTCTCTAATCCCTTTGAAATCTATCCTCACAAAATTTATGGTGCACGTTGAATTATGCCCAGTTTTCTTCTCCTGTCATAGATTTTAAGATGTGGCAGGCATTTCCCCTAAGGTTCTTGTTATTTCCATCCAACATCCTCTTGTTCTTTTAAAAGTTTAGAATAACTCTTCCTCTCATTGATTTCTCAGCCTCTTTGAGGGATGGAATTTTCATTAAATAGACAAGCCATGAAGTTATTAGCTTCTCTGCTTTTGAAATCTCCCACCACTATTACATAATGCCTCTGTTCCGGGATTGTGATCTTTCTCTGAAAGTCTAGATAGATAGGTAGATAGACAGATAGATAAAACATTTGCTATGTGCCAGGCACTGTGCTAAGTCCTGGGAATTCAAATAAAAGAATGCATGACAGTCCTAGTCCTCAAGGAGTTCACATTCTAATTCAAGAAGACAACATATAAAGGGGAGCTGAAAAGGGGATGAGGAAGGCTGAATGGAGTGGAGATGGCAAGTAGTGTGGAAATCTGGTTCCTGGTAAGAAAAGGCTAAAATTTGTTTGTCAGAGTCCATAGTCCCAGAGGCAAAGTCCAAGATTTGGGATGATAGAAGGGATAGGGATGATAACCAGAGTGGAGGCACCATAGTGTGGAAATGACTAAAAAGTGGTATGGAGGCCTGATTCCAGGCAAGATCAGGTGCAAATTTGCCCAGAACTTGATGTCCTGATGGTGGTGTCCAAGGTTCCATTGAGGGAGAACATAGGAATGATGCCTTCAGTGGAGACAATATGGTGTAGATTTTATCCAAGGGATGTGTAGCATATTCTAATGACACTATTGTCTCCGTCTCCATTATTACTGAAATATTTCCAACAATGTCTTTTACAGTGTTCTCCTCCTTTTTCATATTCTCCTTCTTTTGAATAAGGTATACTATTTGAGTCATGTGAGTTTCATTATGGGTCTTATTCCACAATGTTTCAATGACATCAAGAGGTCAAATTTTTCTTCATGTTAGGATTTTTAGCCTGCCTTGAGTATTACCCATTCATTATGTATCTTTATATACTTAATTGATTTCTGGTTCCTTTCTTAGATTTTGCCTCTTGGGAATTTCTTATTGTCTTTATTGATATTGTTCTTCCTTCATTATAAATATGCTTTCTAGCTTGATAGAAATTCCTAGGCAGTTTTCTTTATACTCCACCCTTTTCCTTTTAGTTTAAAGTTCTTTTGATTAGATTTATAAAATTCCAGGCAAATACATTTTTATTAGCACGCATTGGAGCACAACTGTCAGGTGTCTATCATTCCTGTATTTTAAGTTATGGTCCAAAAAATACAAATTCTCTTCTTAGACACTATTTTCTTAATCAGCTTGTTATTTCCTAAATCTTCCTTTTTTTCTTCTGAAGACCTACCTGGAACTTGTGAGAGTGAAAAAATGACAGCATCATTCCTACAGTCTTTTCATTCATTTAATCAATCAACTAAATAAAAAAGTATATACTAAGAGCTTACTATGAGTCAGAATCTGTTCAGCTCTGAGAACACAAAGAAAAAGTCCAAACCATTCCTGTCATCAAAGAACTTATATTCTAACAGGGGAAACAACATATATTAAGACATACAAGATAAATACAGACTAAAGGATAGGTAACCTTAGAAGGAAAGATAGTATCAACCAGGAGACCTGAAAAGATCTCCTAGAGGAGATGGCACTTGAGCCAAGTCTTAAAGGAAGCCAGAGACGGTAAGAGTTTGAGATTAGGAGTGAGAATTTTGCAGACCTTGGGAAGAGCCAGTGTAAAGTGACAGAGACAGGCAATGGAATGTCATTTTCAAGGAACAGCAGATAGGCCAGTTGGATGGTGTGTAGCATGCTCAGAGAGGGACAGGAATAAACTGTTAGAATATTGGAAAAGTAGGAAAGGGCAAGGCTGTAAAGATCCTTAAATGCCAAAGGACTTTACATTCAATCCTGGATTGCCATTCAATTTTATTGAGAGACATAGTCAGATCTATGCTATAGAAAAATCACTTTGGCAGCTGAGTAGAGGCTAAATTAGACTGGGAAGACATTTGAGTCAGGGAGTCCACCCAGAAGGCTATTGAAATAGTCCAGGAGAGAAGTTATTTGACTAGAGGGAGAGAAACTTATGTGAGAGATTTAGGAGAGCAGGGGTTCTTCACTCTTTTGGTCTGTCGTAAACCTCTTTAGCAGTCCAATGAAACCAATGGACTCTTCAGGATAATGTTTTTAAATGATTTAAGGAAAAGTCAAATTTTATTTTGGGGTTAGTGAATATGAGTATTTTGCTGAGTACTCCCCCCAAGATTAATAACCCCTATTGTAGAGAAAGAAATTACAATATTTGGCAAATGACTATATATCTGAAGTGGGCAAGAAAGAAGAGTTGCGAATGACACTGAGGTTTGGAATTTTAGTGGCTGGAAAGATGGAGGCACTCTCCCCAATAATGAGGGAATTTAGAAGAATGGGGGGATTTATTCAATAAATATTAGTTAAAAACCTACTATGTATAAAGCACTGTTCTAGAGGCTATGGGAGATATAGTAACGACAATTCATTTGATACAAGAAGCATTTATTAAGCTCCTATTATATGTCAAGCACTGGAGAAAAACAAAATAAAACAAAAAAACAATATTTCTCTTTGAGGGGCTTATATTTGATTGAGGGAAAACAGTATTTAACCATATTTATACACATATTTTTACATGTATGCATATGTGCACATAAAAATATAAATATACATATGTACCATCTCAATTCATATACAGATCTATACAGGGGTGTATGTGTACATGCATGCACAAAGAATATACATATACATACATACACAATATACATATGTATACACACACACAATAAAACCTATAGTCAAGGACCCCTAAATCACCATGATCTCAAAGGGATATGTTTCTCTCTTTTGTCAAATGTTCCTACCTAAAATTGCTTCAGGAAAATCTTTTTATGTTTATGGTATAGCCCCTGTCTATGTTTCCCCAAATACAGGTAAAGGGGTCCCAACTCTTATATGAGGATTCAATATACAAGAAGTTGTTGGACATGGGACAGTCATTATTTTCCTCCACAGAAAATGTAGGATATTCAAAGGACTCTTAGGAGCCTATGAACAGAGACACAAAACCACATAGAACATTCAACTAATCCATTAGTCTCCCTCCTCCTCCCCCACCCCCACAACTCCCTCCAGAAAGGGGAAAGAACATGGGGCTGCTATCAGGGTAACACCCTGACATTCCAGTGAAATCCCTCTCTCCCAAAGGGTCTGCAGTAGGAAGCAATTGATTTGAACACTATGCATGAGACTGGCAACAGCTGATGGAGTTTCCTCCAGATGGGATCATGGGATCCTGAGTGGGTGGACATCTGGAGGGGATGGGCCTCTCTGAAGAGGTAATAGCAGCTGCCCCCATGTTTATCAGGTGCCTCCTCCATCTGGGGTTATTGAGCTGACCTTAGAAGCCTGCAGGGAACTTGGCTAATAGTTTTGGACCTTAGTAGAGGTAGTCACCTGATTTGAATGGGGTGGGGGGGCAAGTGTTCTATTTGTGCTGAATCAGGAAGAACTTTCTCCACATGCTCCAAAAAATTTGGCATAGCTGTAAAATTTCTGATGCAATGACTCCAGATCCAGAAAAGGCAGAAATGATAGTGGGGCCATGCTGTGGGCTCTTCAGAGGGGTAACAATTTGTGCACCAGCTTGACTAGTGATTCTGGAGCCACCATGGGCACAATGTGGATAGCAGCTCAAATGAAGTTTACTAGGAAGTTGTCAAGGGTGAAAGGATGAAAAATAAAAGACTTGTTTGATGAAACTGGAGAAGAAAGGGGTGGGAATTGCCATCATTGGTTACGCTGGTAGTCTAAGACATTGGGGACTAAGGGTCAGGGGGTGGATTACAGTAGGCAGCAATTGACTTGTGCTCTTGCCTGGGCAGATGCCTGGAGAGGTAGGGCTTCCCTGACTGATGCCCTTCAGGAGTTTTTGAGCTGGCGAGCCATAAAGGGTGCATCTATCTAGGATTGTTGAGTCTGTTTTGGAAGGCCACAGGTTGCTGAGCGCATTGTGTAATTCTGTGCGTTAGTGAAGGTAGCTGCCTAATTTGAATACTGTGGCCGACATTCTATTGGTTTCGGATCAGAAGGAACGCATCTTTCATTACCAGTCCCATCTCCATACACAGTCCATTTCAGACTCACATTGTTACCCAGGGGTAGATTAAACACTCTCTTTGAAGGTAAACCCCGCTTGAGTGAGGGAGGGATAAGCAATCTCCTTTCTATGGAACCATAATCACCATTTTACATTACATAAACAGCTTATCGACTTTGCCAATGACATGTTTTCTACCCTCAGAAAATGTATAACCTACCAAGGATGATATGGCAAGTGGACATATAACATGTAACACACTTTAAATATAGAATATTAATGTACAGAAAAGTACAAAAGACTTTGTGAGTACAAAGAATGGAGTGATCATGACTTGCTAGAGAGAGGTATCCTAATTTAGCACTTAATATTAGAGTATCTCATGACATTTCTTTTTTCTGTTGTTTAATAGAGTGTGTTTGTCTAGGTTGTAAACTCCTAGAGGATGGTGATTATATTATCTGTCTTGGTATTCTTTATAGCTCTTCAGTGGTGCGGTGCTCATGGTAGACATTCGAAGTATTTGTTTTTACGAGTGTTTGTCTATTGAATAGCTATCCTGCTCCATGAAGCAACAAAGCAAGGCTGACTGGCAGCTTCCTATTGTCTATCACTTACTCTGGGAAAATCTAGGCTATTTAGACCCCCTGTGTTCTACAGAGTTACACTAAATGAGGATGGGAGGGGTCATATGGATGGACAACTAAGGTTCCATTTTGGAGTCTGGTGAATTCCTTTCCATGTCAGGGTTAATTTTATCCCTGTTCCTTCCAGTTGCAGCATAATTCTATTTGGACCAATATGTCAGAGGAGGAGTTATAGTTCCACTATGTTATAGTAGAAAGCACATTAGATTTGGTGTCAGGAAAACTACCCAACCATCGACATGATTGTTTTGGTCAAGTCTCTTTTCTTTGTTTTTCTCCTTTGTAAAATGAGAGAGAGGGGCTAAATAGTCCCTTAGGTCCCTCTCAGCTCTCTGAATCCCGTAATCTGTAGGGAGGCAATGTATTTTAAATAAGAAACATGTTTTCGTTTTTTACATTTGACTGGTCTGTAAAAGCAGTTTGTAATTTTATTTTAATTTCATGTATTAAAGGGATGCCCTGCAGGAGTATTTCACCAACATAACAATGTAACCTGTCTCAATAAAGAAATGATGAACCAGGAGGCTCCAGCCCATTTGGGAAAAGCAAGCAGACTGGAAGGTCACCGTAAGGAAAGGGATGGGGGACAAACTTAGGTGAATTCTCTATTAACTTCCATTCCTTATTTTGGTTCTTAGTAATTGCTTACCAATATTTCAGAGGCATTACGTAACTGAAATCGGGTAATGTTATTACTACCGACTAAGTCAATAAATCATTAACATTTCGTAACAGAAGCAGCCTAACTGTTCAGGCCATAGTTGTCTTGTTCGCTTTCAATTCAGAGTTTTGGATTAAATATTCATCCAACATTAAAATATTAATGCAGCCCTGCTGTTTCTGTAACAAATATTAATTTCTTATGGCATTTCCAGGCAATGCATAAGTTATAAACTCCATATCCCACAGGACGCTGCTCATCTTTTGCTTCTCTTCGTTATCCTGGTTTCATTCCATAGCAAGAGGGAGTTGGAGGGGGAATGAAAGGGAGGGATAATTGATTTGGAACCTTCATCCCTGTCTAGATGTATTTCTTCCCGCCTCCACATTTTCTTCTTAAATCAGTATATCAGGCTGCTGTGATATCTCCCACCCACAAAATGAGTCATCCATCCATTCAGCAATCTGTATTGAAAAAATGAAGGAAGGCCTTTGCCATTGGAACCCATTACAGAAATTAAACTTTACAAATCATCGAAGAGGTAACATTTAATGTATTTCAGGAATTATTATGTCTCTTCCTCTCTCTGGGGGCCTCTCTGTTCCTTTCTGTCTCCTCTCCTCTTCTCCTCTTCCCATTCAATTTCTCATATCCTTCCTTTCCCCCTTATTTCCTCTATTTCTTCCTTGCTTCATCTTTCCCTATCTTCCTTTTACTCTGTCCCTTTGTATCTTACCCTCCTCACTCTATGTCCCTGTCCTCCTTTCCCCCTTTCTTCTTGCCTTACCCAACTCTCCCTGTCTCTCTTCCTCTTGCTCCCTGCCTCTCAGTCTCCTCATCTTCCTCTCATTTTCATTGTTTTCTTCCCTCTCTCTATCTTCTTCCTTTTAAAAATCTCTCTCCACTTTCTGTCTCCCTTTCTCTTTTCCCTCCAATCTTTTCCTCTCTGATGTGATCTTTCCCTCAATCTCCACCATCCACCCAATCTTTTCTTTTGGTTTCTATATGTAAAAGACCATTTTAATAAGTGGCCTTTAGGCCATCCTTAGATGTTTTCTACTGGGCACAATCTTCATATATTCATGAAAAAGAAGAAAGCAGTGAGACTAGTCTTACTTTTCTCCCAGAAGCTCTTTGCAGAGTGTAGCCTTGGGAAAAGAGGCAGAATGGAGCCAACTCTAATGTATAGAAAGATGATAGCAGCAGGCTTCACTCAGCCCCTCCCCCCGCCCAACATAAGGGTATCCCAGGGATCTAAGGAATTTACAAGAATTGACAGCATATTCCAAAGGGAAACCGTGTAATGGATTAAAGATCTGGAGTTCAGAACAACCTCACAGGAACCCCACAGCATGCCCTATATAAGGTTTCCGGTTTTCAGGATTAATTTACTGAAAAATTCATACTAGGGGAGGGGGGAGAGAGTTCCTTTTTGGCAGATAGATAGAAAGCCTTAAAGAGGTCTAATTTTCTGGGCAATTACCCACAGTTGTTCCAGTTCTTCCTGACTTGCTCTCTGCCCTTCCCTTCCCTCAGAACACTCCAGGTGATGAGTTCTGCCACCCTTTTTGGGGTCAGAGCCCCATAGGGAAATTGGCCAAAGTTGGCTCAGTAAAAATTCTATAGTATTAGAAATGGAAATGTCCTTGGGGCATATAGTGTTGGAATACAAAAA
>CM053625.1:84594610-84612259 GCA_028646595.1 Phalanger gymnotis | reverse complement strand
GGGGTTAAAATAGCACCTACCTCATAGAATTATTGTGAGGATCTAACGAAACCTTTGAAAACCTTAATGCTATGTAAATATGGGTTATTATTAGTATTAGTATTGGTAGTAACCTGAGTAGAGATCCTACACAAAAAATAGTATTAGAGATTGCTAAAGAATCAGTTAGCTACCTTCTCTTTTAGGACTCTGATTTCTCCAATGTCTAAATCTTAGGGTTTCTAAGGATAAAGTCTTACTTTCTTGAGGCATTGACATAGTTCATTTGACTCATAGTTCCACTCTAAAGTTGCGAAGCCATCACACAACCTTCTTCTGATGAGTTCTATTTTTACTCAGGACCCACATGGTCCACATGACTAACTACCAATGAAAGGATAAGTCCAGCTTTTTCTTCTAAGCTGTGGCTCCCTACTTCCCTAACACCACTATATCTAGACCCATCCAGCTTTACTTCATTCACTGGCTGCCGTGTTATTACATGTGTGCCCTTTGCACCATAAAAACCTTCCTTTCCCAGTCTAGAAGCACAACCAAATCAACTGTCATTGCTCCTGGTAAGGGTTTGTAAATGTACTCCCTAATTGCTTCACTCTCCATACCTGTAATTTTCCTTTACAAAATGTCCCTCCCTGGCTACTATACTCACATATGTGCTGCTTCCCACTATGAGAATCTAAGCTCCTTAAAGAGAGGGACTATCTTTACTTTTGTATTTGTATCCTCAGTACTTAAAATTGTGCTTGGCATGTAGCAATCACTTAACAAATACTTTTGCCTGCATGCATTCATCCATCCATTTATGCTTTCGTTTAATGTCTCCATCTACCTACAGTTCTTCTCTCCATCTTATTTCTGATTCTACATAAGTCCACTTCTCCATCTTCTCCCAGATATAAATGGTTCCTTCAAATGGTCTCCTAGACGAAGTCTTTTGTCTAGTAAACCGAATCCTTGTCTATGTGGTCCCTTTTCACATTTTTCTCTCTCTCCCTCTCCATATCTTCCTTTTAAAGCCCTAAACCCTAGGCAGTATAAGGAATGTGAACTGTCTCACCCATATGATATCCACTTTTCAAACCTGGACACTCCAAAGCAGGGAACTTGAGTCAGTGCCAAAACAAAAAGCCACTTCAAGGTGGGGGTAGGTAGGGTGGGGGTAGAAGGGCCAAAGCCAAGGTAAGTTCATATCTTGTAAGAGATTTCACACTTTATTAAGCAGACCCAAGACCGAGGAGGAGCTACTGCTACAAGTGGGAGGGGGGTGGGAAATAAGACTAAAAAAAGAAGAGTCATACCTAAGATTTTAAGCATTTAACAGCAGTGAGAATAAGAGTGATGAAGGAAATACGCAGGAAGTAATTAAAAGCTAGTAGTCAATAAAATTCTAAGTAGCAGTATAGTATAACGGATAGAGAGATGACCTTGGAGTCAGGAAGGCTTGGATTCAAGTCTAGCCATTGAAACCTGCTGAGTGTTATGACCTTGAAAGTGTAACTTTCTTTGTCATGATTCAGACAACTCACTAAGACTATAACAGATCAGGGGTCAGTCTAGATTGGTAAAGAAAGTTCTTCACCTTGAATTTCCTATATTAACAAAATATCAGACTGATTAAAAAATAATAAAAAATAATGAACACAAGAAAATACACACTTACTTAGCTCTACTCTGTTTGAAGTGCAAGACACTAGGGCATGGTGGATGGAGGGCTGCCCTTGGTATTAAGAAGATGGGTTCAAGTACCACCTCTCATACATCCTAGGAGTTTGGCATAGGTCATGCCAGTTCACCTCTCAGTGTCTCAGGTAACTTTCTGAAATAAGAGTAATTGCTACTCTGCTCTGAGGAGGGAGTTTCCATGCTGGGGATTGTCTATAGCAATGAAATCATGGGTCAAGCTAACAAAAAAGTGAAAGATGATGCTAAGTACTAACAAGAGACCCTCACATCAAGAAGCATTTCCCTCTTGATTTGCCTCATTGTGAAAGTCGACTCTTTATTGATTGAATCCTCTGTGACATGCCATGTCATATTTGTATTTGCATTTCTTTCTTAGCAACTGGCACAGGGTCTCATATATGATAACTACTTTCAAAATATTTGTTGATTACATGAATGAATGAAAGACAGCCACTGGGAACTATGTGGCAGCCTTATCAGCTTACCAAGCAAATCAAACAATGCTGTCACTTTAACAAAAGTGCAATAATTCTATTTATTTTGCAGAAGGAAACATCAATGTGATCAAATTATATTTAATTTTTTCCCCTTGGAAAGTCACAGGACTTGGAGTCAAAAGACCTTTAAGTGTCCATTTTACCACTTGGTAGTTGACTTTAGCAAATAAGCTTCTTTCAAATAAGTCATTTCACTTCCCTTGACCTCTAAGGATAATTGAACAAGAATAAAGAGTTCTTGTAGTACCTCTGTTACAGAGTTGTAGTGAGCAGAGTGCTTTGTAAGCCTTGAAATAATAGAAATTCTAAGTAACTAATCCTAACTAGGCTTTCTATAGTGTTCAAAGGTTTGCTGAAACCACCACTCTCTATTTGGTGAAAGAGGAAAGGAAGGATTTCTAGAATGAGAAGAAGAAGAAGAAGAAGAAGAAGAAGAAGAAGAAGTAGTAGTAGTAGTAGTAGTAGTAGTAGTAGTAGTAGCAGCAGTAGAGAGAGAAATGCAATTGTCCAAGTTCATCCACTAGCAATGACGAGAATGTGTGACCCTTAACTGTTAGACCCCTATGATAAAAAGCAGCCAGCTGTATTTGTTTATAAAACATTGAATAGAATGGAATGATTGTCATGGAGGATGACCTAGAATACAACACTCCTATCCAGTGCACATGTTTTGACCGGAATTTAATGGGGGCAGGTGAATTAGTTATTTGGGAACATTCTCATGGGTCAGAACTGGGGTTCAAGCAAAAGAGAAAATGCTTCTCTTATGATAGGATTGCACTGTATATTGTCTAATTCTTCTTCTAGAATTACCAATTTTTTTGTTCCACTTTCTAAGTTATCTTTCAACTATAGCATTTTATGTTTGTGTTCTAAAGATCCTTCAAACCCTTATATTTTATAGCCCAAGTCCTTTTCAACTCTAATATTGTGTTCAGCTCCTTGATTTTCTTTGCTGAATCACCATCAATGTTCCACTCCTTATGAGAAGGTATACACAAATGTGGTATCCTGTTCCTTCTCTTCTTCTCTCTCTACACTTTCTCAATGATCTCATTCGTTCCTGTGCATTCAACTGTCATCTCAATGAAGGCAATTCCCAAACATACACATAGCCCTCACTTCTCTCTTGAGCTTCTGTCCCAATTTTTAATTGGTCACTGGACATCTCCACCTACTTATCTTATAGTCATCTCAAACTCAACATGTCCAAAACAAAGGTCATTATCTGCATTTCTGTGATATATTATGGAAAGCATTCAGTGGAAAGCAAGCAGGAAAGACAACATCTTGTCATTGTAAAATGTGATGATCATTGAAGTAACCGGACTGTATTTGACTTCAGGAAGAGAAGACCTGGGGCCTACATGATAAGTATCTTCATGTATTTGAAAGACACTTATGGGGATAAGGGATTAAACTTGTTCTTTTCTAGTTGGGCAGAATTACAAGCAATGGGTAAAATTTTCAGAGAGATATTTGCTATTTTCAAAAATTCATAAAAAACCTTTCAGATCCTCATTCTCTCCCTCCCACCTCCCTCCACCAAGAAAACAAGAAATATATTGTCTTGATGGAATGAAAAAGTATTAACGATTAGAGCTATCCAAAAGCAGAATCAAGTGCCTCAAAAGTTAGAGAGTTCCCCTTCCTGGAGGTCCTCAAGCAAAGGTGGATTGAGCATGTTATGAAAGGGATTCTTTATCAGGTATGACTTGAACTGTCCTACCTCTGAGGCTCCTTCTAATTCTTTAGGGTCTATAACTTTGTGGTCTCTTCAAACCTCAACATTTTATATGGTTATAACATTCTATAAAGAAATTACAGTTTAATTGAGAAGACAGAATCGACACAATGGAACAAAAACAAGAAAACAATACAAAACACTATAATTGAGTGCTAAATTGTGTGGTTCTGATTGTATGTGCTGTAAGAGTTCTGAGTAGAGAACAGTGTGAGCTGTACTAATTAGAGTACTTTATGGAAGAAATGGGGCTTGAATCAGCTTTGATGGCTAAGAGATTTTGGATAGGAAGGGAAAAGTTAGGAAGAGTAGAAGAGAAGAATATTTCTCAATACAGAGGCTATTGGTATAGGATACAATTGAATTTAGCAGTTGATTTTTTTTTATACTTTGCACCCTGAATTCCAAGTTTCTTATTGAGTTTATATCTTTCTCAAGATTTATCTGTAGGACATAGGATAGTTAACAGAATACTGAAGGGCATAGTTTGGTCCTTGACTTATAATCTCTGTCCCAATTCCTAACCTCAACTCCTGCCCTCACACTGGGAGACTTCAACATATATGTAATTACTCTCTCAAGTACTCTAAATTTCTGGCTCTGCAATCTGTTATACAGAATAAAAAAATCTGCACTCATGCAAAAAGTTGCATGCAACAGATCATCACAAAGATATATGATTGCTACCCACTTCCAAATTAGAAATAATGGATTCAGAGGGTTGATTCAGTTATATAGGCATATGTGTGTATATATATATATACACACATAAGCATATGTATATACATATATACAGACATGTGAATATTTATGTATATGTATATACACACATGTGCTGTGGTGTGGTTTGGTTGTTATCTGCATCCCTGGAGGGAGTACCCACATCAGTGAAATCATGGATCCTGTGAAGAATCGAAGTGTAGATCCCTGTACAAGATGTTACAAAGAAATGACTGGTGTTACTAGATAGTAAAATAATAGATTGAGAGTTAGAAAACCTTAGATACCATCTGGTTCTAATTTTCTTTTTATATATGGGACAGCAAAAGCACAGAAAACAGGAAGCACCTCACTCAAGGTCATGCAGATAGCAAACAGTAGGGCAAGGATCAAAATCCAGGTCCTTTGACTCCAAATTATGTGCCATTTATACTCTATTCTGCAACCAGTCAGCCAATAAACATTTATTAAGCACTTAACTGTTTACCAGTTCCTCTGATAAGTGCTGGGGCAGGAAAGAAAGACAAAATACATGTCCCTTCCCTCAAGGAGCTTAAATTCTAAGGGGGAAGACAACATGTAAATTACTATGTACATGCAAGATACGTGTGATATAAAGGAAAGGTCATCTAAGAGGGAAAGTACTAGAAAGATGGCATACGATCAAGGGTGTATGCATAGGGGTTTGCCTTTGTAAGGAGAAGGGCTATCTCTTTGTGTGATACAGGGGTGAAGGAGGAAATAATTGAATAAGATGTCAAGGAGAGGAGAAGAGGGAGCTTTCCCTGAATGAGCTCATTTCTTTTTTCTTTTTACTAAAATATGAAGCAAAGTTCTCAGCTGAATGGGGAGCAGAAGTGCTATGAGAGGCTTGAGAATAGATGAAGAGGTCCGGAATAGCCACTGTGGAATAACAAATTGATTAGGAAGTTGTAAAAAATGCCTTGCTGCAGTAAGATCCCAGGTTAGATTACGTAGCATCAATTTTCATTGGGCCCAGTCAGCGCAATTTTGTGATTTTTCTGTATCTCTGTTCAGTAGCAAGTAAATTGTATTGAAGGTGGCAACTATGGACACAATCCAACATTGAGTGTGGTAAGGCATGATCTGTGATAGGAAAATGGGGCAAGAGATTAAGTTGTTAGTATAGAGATGCAGTGATTCACCGAGTAGTTGAGATCCAGGGAAAGAGGAGGATATACCCAGTACAGGGGGGATGGCCTGGGACAGAATGGAAGGATTGGAGGTCATGCTGAAGATGAAGGCTAAGGAATATAGGGAAAGATGAAATAATGAAAGATTATGATCAGTTAAGGGATATGAACATAGAAATGGAACACTTGTGGTTAACTGGATCCAAAATATATCTATCTCTATGCGTAGGTAAAGGAGAGGAATAGGTCATGGAAATTAAGTTGATTGTAAAACTGGGAATTTCAAGTACTGGGCTCATTAAAAGCATTATATAATTTCCCAAATGCAGTCTTACCTGTTCATTTCCTTCCAATAAATCCTGAAGCCAATTCATTGTCCAGCTGCAGTATTTGAGTTTTGTAAACTAATAGAAAAAGGTATATGGGTTGTCCATGCAACTATATATTATGGTCTGGTTCAGAAGTATCAAACTCAAATAGAAAGGGGGGCACTAAATAGTCCATAAGGATCCCTGCAGCCTGCATATTGACTTAGCAAAACTGCATATTAATATGATTTATATTCTATTGTGTTTTTGTTTATTTTGATAAATATTTCTCAATTACATTTCAATCTGGTTCCAGACACACAGGTCTCAGAAGCCTATGTTTGACATGTCTGGTCTAAACAATACATATTCCTCATCCAATTAATTTTTCCTGTATTGATAGGCTGACTCCTTTGGATAATTAGAAATTTCATTTAGCAGGTTTTGTCATACACCAGGAGAAGCATTCAGAAGATTTCATCATCTATTGGGAATCTCTTTTCCATTTGGGCTTACTGTAGGACATCTTTCATGACAATGGTAATCATCTTTGGTGCACATATAGCTTCCTATTTTATGCTTTGTTCTATATTAATAATCAGATAATCTTTGAAAAAAGTTCTGTTGTATCTATGTATCTATCGAGGAATGTTTTATAATCTTAACATATGCATAGGTGATACCTTATTGGAGGAGAACATTTAGTACTTCATTTTGCTCCAATGACTTTTTTTTTTGTAGTCAACAAACAAACACAATAGGATCCAGTATTCTTAGTTCCCTTCAGTGATTTGTATGACAGCAAAAATGTGGTCTGCTGTAGAATGTTATTTGTGAAATCTTGCCTATTCATTCTTATATTCATCAGTATGGTTCTAAACTATGCATATAAAGTTTTTATGGAGATGAGAAAGTACGATTTGGGGCTAATCATTATAGATGTCTTCCCAATTACTTTTTAAAAGAATAGTAAAATTTATTATTGTTTTGGTATCTTCCTATATTTTAGATATTCTGAGAGTTCATCCTCCAGTGTGCATAAAATTGTTTTGTCTCTAGCATGGACCTTCTGGGTCTGATCCATTGGTATTCTCATCTTATATTCTTTATTGCCTTTTCCTTCTCATACAGCACATCAGGGAATGTGATATAAAAGGTATGGGCTCCACTCTCATAGATTCCTATTATGAGGCATATCTTCCACTTCTCAGAGCATGGTAGCTTGTGGCTGGCTTGGAGCCCGCATTAGAAGCAGCATAATATCATTGAAAGAGCACTAGATTTGGATTCAGCACACCTGGGTTCAACTACTGCCTCTATTACTTATTAACTGTAACATGGGCAAGTCATCTAACCTTTCCGTTCCCCAGTTTCCCTATCTGTATAATAACCGGGTTGAACAAGATAACCTCTAAGATCTCTTCCAGCTGTATTTCTAATTTCTTATGTATATAATGTTTGGTAGCCAAATAGTGCAGGGGAAGAAGAGACTTGCACTGCTCTTTCTTTTCCTTTCTCCCAAATTTTTAGATGAGATCCACTACTCTTGACCAAGCTTGTAGAAGTTTCCTGCTGTGGAAATAGTGGGTGGTGGTGAATTTTCTTCCTGTGTGATCTCCTAGGAGGGAGGGATTGGGGGAGTCAAAATGGGGGCTTTCTATAATAAGCACCAAATGTATCCATTAAAGTAAGTGCCCTTCAATTTAGTCATTAGATGAACATGTTTTTCAAATAAAATCTTAGATAATACCATGCTTATTCACCTGCAAGTGTGAGATCAGCGATGAGATTTGTCAGCAACTATCCATTATGTTAAATAGTTGAAGAATGACTGGATAACTTTCCACTGAGATAATAAGGTTTAAAATTCTTGAACATCTTGAGGCTCTGACTAATCTTTATTCCTTTTTTTCTTCTTCCTTTAAAAAAGACATTTTCTCTTTGAGGAAACTGAATGCCATAGGAAAAGTCCTAATTCATATCTCTAGGTGTTGGAAAACACAATTCCCTTACAGATCTTCCAGTGGGTGAAATGGTTCTTTCTAGTCTTGCTTCAAAGGGTCACAGAGGCAATATGAGAGTCCAGGCCTAAGGACATTTTCAGGAATTATCTACTTCTGCAAACAGTGGATTCTACCAAGGAAGAAAAATAAAGGCGAACTGCAGGATGGAGATCCATCACCCATTAGTCTCACCAGCATCAACATGGATAAATTATTTGACAATAATGGCATGGAAACTCAGAATTTCCAGAATATATCCTTTCATCTTGCCACCACTGTTTCTCATGGGGAGCTTCTTACATTAGAGAAAGTAAATTCATTTACTAAAGGCCACCCAAAACATCGCATGTAGGCAGAAACAGCGATTCTTAGCCATGTTGATTTAGAATGTGAATAGAGAATTGAAAATGTTCTGGAAAGACCATTGGTCATGTACCAAATTATTAAATCATCCTTCATTCTGTCACAGTGTGATCTGTCCTTTCTTGTGCCTTCCATGTCCCCAAGACTCAATAGAAACCACAGAGGCTTTTAAATGTTTCTTCTAAAATCAAGATATAATGACAAGCCTTCTTAGTTACCCAGCTCCTATCTTTAGGCCACTTCTCTCAGTTTAGAGCTTCTACTCATCCCTAAAGGCTTCTAGACTGATCAGATTGCTCTAAGTGCTCATTGAAGACAAGAGATTAGAGGACGAGGAGGACCCAAGATTCTCTATGTAATTATTCTATGTCTTTGACATTGATAGATTCAAGGACACTAGGAAAAGTAACAAAACTCTCCAACAGGTGAAATCAAGTAGAAAAAAGAAGGTGAAGCAATTAGAAAAAACTGGAGACACCAGGGAAATTAAACCTATTCATCACAAACAAAACTGTCAATCTGAGAATCAATCAGTCACTTACCATTCTAAGATATGGCCCTTCTCACCAATACCAAAGCTTTTGATTTATTCCTAATCCAATCCTTTCTTTTTATGGTTCTCCTCTCTCTTTGATCCTCCTCTCTCTTTAATTTCAAATCTCTCCTTATCTAATGGCTCCTTTCTTGCTCTCTTCAAATGTATTTGGATATTCCCCATTCTAAAAAAAATGACAACCAAAAAACAAACCTCTCAATCCTACTATCTTCTCAAGCTATTATTCTATATCTTTTCTCATTTCCATAGCCAAACTCCTGGAAAAAAAGGTTTTAATATTATTTACCTCCATTTTCTCACTGCCTACTCCCTTCTCAACCCTTTGCAATCTGGCTTTTGTTACACTTCTTATTATAAATTCATTCCAAGTTCCCCAGGAATCTTATAATTGGTATATTCAATGACATTTGCTAAGTTTTTAATCCTCCCAGACCTCTCTGAAACAACTTTGTTAGCCATTTCATCCTTCTAGGTATCATGGGTTTTCATGATACCTCTCTCTTGGTTCACTTTTTATCTATTTGCCACTCCTTGGTTTTCTTTGTTGGATCATTATCCATATTCCATCGCTTATGTGTGAGTATACCCTATTGTTCTGTCCTGGGTCATCTCCTCTTCTCTCTTTATACTTCTCAGTTTTCTTATCAACTCTTATTAATTTAATTTGGGAATTCTAGGCATGACATATCTATGGTCAGACGTCATCTTTCTCCTAAACTCCATTCTCAATCTTTAACTGCCCACGAGACATCTCCACCTGTGTATCCTCTCAAACTCAATACATATCCAAAAGAGAACTCATTATCTTTTCCACCAAACTCACCCTTCCTCTTACCTTTCTTGCCTCTGTCAAGGATATCATGATTTTTTTCACTTAAGTTTGCAACCTAGAAATCAGCAGCAACTCTTTACTCTCATTCCTCTTCTCCTCCACCCAATCAGTTGCTAAGTCTTGTTGATTCTATTTTCTCAACATCTTAGGCATCCATTCTCTCTTCTCGTTCCTATTACCATTACCCTAGTCTAGAACCTCATCATCTCTTGCTTATCAAAATAATCTCCCTGAATCCAATTTCTCCTCTTTCCAATCCATTTCCCACTCAACTGACAAAATTATGCTCTTAAGCAACTGTTCTTACCACCTAACTCCTTTGATGAAAAAGGTTTGATGGTTTCTTATTGCATCTAAGATAAAATACAAACACTTCAGTTTGATATTGAAGTCCCTTAACAGTCTGGATGCAGACTATTTTTTCAGGATGATTATACATCACTTAAAAAATAATTAATTTTTAGTTTTTAACATTCCTTTCCATAAGATTTTGAGTTTTAAAATTTCTGCCTCTCCCTAGCTTCTCCCCACTCCAAGATGGTGTGCAATCTCATATAGGCTATACATATACATTAATATTAAACATTTTTCACATTAGTCATGTTGTAAAGAAGAATTAAAAACAATGGGAGAAGCCAAAAGAAAGAAGGAAAACAAAACAAAACAAAAGAGCAAATAGTATGTTTCCATCTGCATTCCAATTCTAAAGTTCTTTCTCTGGATGTGAATAGCATTTTCCAATATGAGTCTTTTGGAATTGTCTTAGATCCTTGCATCTCTGAGAAGAGCTAAGTCTAGAAAAAGTGGTCATCACATAATGTGGCTGTTACTGTGTACAGTGTTCTCTCTTCCTTCTGCTCACTTCACTATCAGTTCATATAAGTATTTCCAGGTTTTTCTGAAGTCTGCCTGCTCATCACTTCTTATAGCATAATAGTATTCCATTACATTCATATATCACAACTTTTTCAGCCATTCCCCAATTGATATGCATCCCTTCAATTTCCAATTCTTGGCCACCACAAAAAGAGCTGCTATAAATACATGTGGGTCCTTTTCCAATTTTTATGATCTCTTTGGGATACAGACTTATCCATATTCCATTGCTTATGTGTGAGTATACCCTATTGTGGTATTACTGGATCAAAGGGTATTCAGAATTTTGTAGCCCTTTGGGCATAGTTCCAAATTGTTCTCTTGAATGGTTGGATCAGTTTACAACTCTACCAACAATGCATTAATGTTCCAATTATCCCACATCTTCTCCAATATTTATTATTTTCCTATTTAGTCATGTTAGCCAATCTGATAGGCATGATGTGGTACCTTAGAGTTGTTTTAATTTGCATTTTTCTAATCAATAGTGATTTAGAACATTTTTTTCATATGACTATAGAGAGCTTTAATTTATTCATCTGAAAACAGCCTGTTCATATCCTTTGACCATTTATCAATGGGGGAATGACTTGTATTCTTATAAATTTGACTCAGGTCTCTAAACATTTTAGAAATGAGGCCTTTATCAGAGACACTGGTTGTATAAACTGCATCTCTAACCTCTGTGCTTTTGTATGGGCTGTTCTCTGTGTTTTGAATGCTCTCACTCCTCTCTCCTACCTCATAGAAGCTTCCTTCAAAATTCAAGTGTCACTTCCTTCAAGAGGCACCCAATTCCTTCAGCAATTTAGTACACTCTATCAAAATCTCTTTGAATATATTTTGTATGTAATACATCTATGAGCATGTCATATTCTCCCAGCAGATTATAAACTCCTCAGGGCAGAGATTTTCTCATTTTTCTAAGTCCAGCACTGAGCATAGCACCTGGCATATAGTAGGTACTTAATAAATGATGGACTGGGGCTAGATCAGGGGTGTTGTAAAAGAAAACTAAAATAGCTGCACAGATGGGACAAGACTACAGGGGCTTGCTGTTAAATGTTCAACAAATGGCTCCCCTTAGCAACACCAAATGTATGCATGATGCATTTAAATTTTATCTGCATTATTAACATTTTCTCTATCACTTTTGTAAATTTAGATAATCAACAAAACAATAAGTCAAGCCCTGATTCATAACATTTTTTTTTATTTCTGAGGTATAAATGCAGACATTGAAAATATAACAATTTGCAAATTACAAAATAGTGGAGCAATGTTGGAACCCAGATTTTCAGACTCCAAATCTAGCTGTCTTTGTGGTATTATACGCTGTCTCCATACAGGTAGAAAATCCTACTTCTGTCAGAGAAAAGGATGCAAAATTATGGCTGGAAAAATATTGGCCATTTGTGTCCTGGTATCGCAATGGTCATTTCATGTAAACTGAGTCCTTTGAGTTAGCCTTTTAAAAGTATTTCCTCCTGGTGGAACTGTCTGTAGCCCTTCTCCTTGTTCTACATTTGTTTCTGCAGAGTAACCCTAAGTATTTGATTATTATTTACATCTGTACTGAATGCACAAACTTAACAATATACTTCTACTTGGGAACACTAAACAATATTGAAAGGTTACAATATTTTGAGGCAGTGTCAAATAGTGGACAGAATGACAGGGTTGGGATCAAGAGATTTACGTTCACATTCTTCATCAGGTGTTTAAATGCTTTGTTGATCAATCAGGAGCAAGGCATTTCATCTCTCATTAGCTCAATTTCCACATTTATAAAATAGGGAGAATAATACTTAAACTATCTCCCTACCTAAATATCTCATAGGATTATTGTGAGGAAAGTACATTTCATACCTTGAAGCACTATTCCAATGTAACTTATTACTATTGTCATGATGTTTATCCATTTTATTCCTTTGGATCAGCATTACACAAACACTCCTGAGTTCAGTGCTTTTGTTGCATACATTTGTAGAAATATAGTATCTTGTCTGTTTGTTCGTATCTTGCATCCCCTTGTGGAATATGTTTTTGAGAATAGCATATTTCTTTTGCGTTTTAACATTCTCAGGCCTCAAACATAGCAGTTGGTTAATTAAGTGTTTGATGAATTGAACTAAATACCTGAGGTAAGACAGAGGTAGCCTTAGCTTAAGTTGTTTCTACCCATACAACATGAATTAGAGAGTTAAGCAATTATCTGATAATTAGATCAGAGTAGAGAACCAATATGGATAATTTGGGAATAAGTTCTCTCTTAAAAATATTCACCTCCAGGAATGTCAATCAACCTAACCAATCCATCTGCATTCTTTGGCTTCCTATCCTTTGTTACATAGTGAGGTAGAATACAAAGAATTAAAGAACATGTTTCTTTATCCTTAAGGATCTTATACCATAGTTTGGAAGCTTTGAAAACATGTAAAGAATGATAATAGTCAATGAAGAGGTCCCATGGCAGAGTGAACAGACCTGGCCTCAGAGGCAAGCAGATGTGGGGTGAAGGACTAACTCTCACACCTGCTGTCTGTGACGCTGGGCAAGTTTCTTAACCTCTTAATGTCAGATGGCAAATTGTAGATCAGGGATTTTCCTACCAATAAAGAACCATATAATTGACTTCCTACCATGTGCCAAGCCCTGTGCTAATCTCCAGGCTGCAAAGACAAAAATGAAACCATCTGATCTCCAGAAGCTTACAATTTGATCATGGCAGACAATGTGTACATACAAAAGCATATACAAAATAAATGTGAGATTGTTTAGGAAGAGAGGGCATGACTCTGGCTTAAAATAAAAATGGCAATCAATCATCCAATCAGTCTGGGGATACCTATTACAGGTCAGGCATTATGAGCATTCAAAGACAGTCAGTGCTGGACAGATTATCTAGTAGAAAGATTTTAGATATCACAGAGATATTTCAAGGTGTCCATAAATTTGTTTATTTTAAATACTTTGCTAACTGTATTTTAATATGATTCATCTCCTTCATAATACTATGTATTTTATTTCGTGCATTTGAAATGATTATTCTCAGAAGGGATCCACAGGCTTCACCCTATTGTCAAAGGGATTCATCACACATGCATACACACATACTCACACTCATGCACACACATTAAGAATTTCTGGTACATTTTTCATTTGAGGAAACTTTTGAGACCCACAGAAGAGAAATCACTTGCCACAATTTACGTAGACAGTAAGAGTCAGAATTTGAATTCGGGGCCTATGATACAAAATCCAGTGCTCTTTCCACCATAAGACTGATTCCCAAAGCTAAATTGTGGAGTATTGATGTGTCAAATGCTTTTGGAGAGAGAGAGGGGAGAAGGGAAGAGAAAAGGGAAAAAAGAAGAGGGACAGAAACAGAAAGAGACAGGATAAACAGAAAGAGAGAAAGAGACAGACAGAGAATGAGAGAGAGAAAGAGACAGAGAGACAGAGACAGAATGAGACAGAGACAGAGAAAGAAACAGGGAGATGGAGACAGAGATGGAGACAGAGATCATTGAGGTGTTGTGGTTAGGGAAGACTTCAAAGAGGAGGTAACATTTAAGTTGTACCTTGAAGGATAGATAAGATTCTGAAAGGAAAAGAGGAAAAGGAAATGTATTGAAAAAGAATATATATGAAAAGAATTATGGAGGTAGAAAAGTGCATATGACATGTTGAAGGAACAGTGAGGGTACGGTTGGAGTAGAGACCAATGGCAAGGAATAGTGGGATGATAAACCTGGAAAAGCAGGATGGAGACAGATGGTAGAGGGTATTGGTTCAGCACAGAGAAAGGGTGACTAAGGTCTCTGTGTGGAATAACATGTCTGTAGCTAAACATAACCTAAAATTCAAAATAGGAGTTTGGTGACTCAAGACTATGGAGAGATTCCCCAAACAGTGGTGAGAACAAAAACACCAATGGAGAATATTTTTGGGTGGATTAATTATGTTTGAATAAAGTTGTTTATTTTCATTGCTATAAAACAACCTTACAACTCAGCTCTCTCTTCTGGCAAGTTAGGCCTCCATTAGGAAACACCCAGGGATCCTTATGCCTCATGTTGAGTTCCATCTGTTGCTACATTACTCAACTGTAAACTGCACCCACATTTTCCTGAAAGATATTTGTGACTTGGAATGTAAAACTTGATAGAACTTTTCCTTCTTCTCTCCTCCCACCACCCCAAAGTTTGATTTCTTAAAGGAGAAGTGGAAATTTTATTCTAAATAGTCAAAAGATGAATGGCTCTCAAAGATTAAGAAATTATAACAGGTCATCATTTATAGTATATGCCTGGATGAGAGAAGATTCCTAATTTTCTAGCTGGCAGGTATGAAGCTCATCATTGGCATCTGCCCTTCATCTTCTGAGGTCACTAGAAATGGAAAAATGTGTTCAGTTATGGTATCTATAAGGGACTAGATAGAAGGTTGAAGATCAAGTTTTTTTTTTAAAAAAATTTAACTTCTAGTCTCAAATGACATTTTTAAGGAGATGATTTGAAGCCATTGTACCTTTGTCTTGTTCTACACCCACTATCATTTCTCCTGAATATGTCTAAGTATGAATTTCAGGTCAAAAAGGTATTTGTACCAAAATTTTGTATTGATCATCACTTGTACACCAATGACATCAAGTTATATGGCTGCACCGAAAATCACATCTACTAGTTTCTTCTTCTTATGGCAACTTCCTTCAATAATCCCCAGATGTAATTTGAGTTTCACAAGTGCGTGTGTGTGTGTGTATACATACATATATATATATATATATATATATATATACATATATATATATATAAAATGTTTGCCAAATAAAAATATAGACTCCAGGCTTTCATGTGAAGATCAAACAGAACCAATAGGTTGAAGTCATACTTAGTAAGGAAATCCCTTTGCCTTCTCTAGCCAAGACTCATCAAGGAAAAAGTTGTAGCCATAAGATGCGTCAAGACACTTAATGATATACTGAGAGTCAAAGCTCAAGGGGAGGAATAGGTTAAGAGAAATGAACACCTTTGCAATATCAGTCTTTTGGAACAGTAAAATGGATACCAACGAATTTAGAAAGCATTCAAAATTCCAGTTGGACAATATTTATGAAACACAGGCCAAGGCTTACACTATAGAAAGATACTTCCCCATCAAAAGTGAGGATGAGAATTGGTGGATAATCTCATATTGCATGAAAAACAGCTTAGAAACTTAGCAGGAATACTTCTGGAATGAATACTTCTTCACTGGGAAACAGCAAAGTCTGACAATAGGCACACAACATTATGGAATGTTCCTGATAATGGTTTTCCTCTGGATGAAATCTATGCAACATCTAAGATCAAAGAGTGGACTCCATAGGTCCTCCGTGCATGATATCCACATGATCTCAACCAAAAATATTTAAACAAAGAAGAGTCAAAGAAATGACTGAATTTCATAAGTTCGTTTATAGAAATGGACAGACTTACAATAATTAGACAAGGCTGCATTATTGCCCACAGAAATTATGGAGAGGTCATCTTTAAGAAGCCTGCACTTGTGGATAAATGCAGCTTTTTTTTTACATTTTTTGAGGGGGGAAGGCAGGGCAATTGGGGTTTAGTGACTTGCCCAAGGTCACACAGCTAGTAAGTGTGTCAAGTGTCTGAGGCTGGATTTGAACTCAGGTCCTCCTGACTCCAGGGCCGGTGCTCTACTCACTGTGCCACCTAGCTGCCCCTATAAAAGCAGCTTTTACAAGACAAGTGGAAACATCATGCAATCTGTCATGGCAGGTTGTAAAATTTTGGCTCCTACTGATGAATGCCTAGATGGCCATGGCCAAATGATGAGAATTATACACCAGAGGTCCACTTTCCTTCAAAAACTACCATATGACGAGTCTTCATACTGCAAATACTGACCTGAAAATATCCTTGAGAATTCAACAAAATAGACTCTATCAGAATCAGAATCAAGAGAAAACTAGTCCTCAAAATCCCCTGGATAAAAGAACACTGACCCATAAACATTCAGTAATCATGTTTAATAGACATCACTGTATCAAATACTCACTATCTCCAAACTCTGTGGAATGAGTTTTCAAAATGTAGAACTTTAGAAGAAGAAATTGATTAATCTGTTGCAGAAGTTAAAATCATGTGGTAAAAGAATGAGGTTCATAATCCTGCTATCTTCTTGTCTACCACTGGATTTGTTCTATACTTTTATTCAACTACAAAAGGCAGGTATGTTACCCTCCTGCTTAAGAGTTTGCTAACACTAAGCATAAAATAACCATAGCAGGACAGTAACTTGTCCCTATATCATTTCTAGTCAAACTCCACTGAACGAATGTAAGATGAAAAGGATGAAAATATTGATGATGATGACAATATCTGGCAATTAAACGGTGCTTTAAAGTTCACAAATATTTTCATATGTTATGCCACTTAAATTTGCAGTCGTATGTACATTCCTTTTGGGACCCTACCATATTTTGTTTTTTCTTACAGTTTGTTGGATTGAACAAACATTTGTTGAGCTCCAACTATGTGTAATGAATTGTTAGAAGTTATAGAAGTGCCTGATATTTATGCCTGGTGAGGCATAGAAAGAGATACAAAAGCAAATATATGATCCCTGCCCTATAGGAGCTTACAGTCAAATTGGAGAAATATTAAATAATTAATATCAGAGAATCACTTTGAAAAAATTATTTTTCACTTATATACCAAAAAAGAGAACATTTTTACATATACAGAAGAATACAAAAAATTATGTATAAAACAGAATCTCCATTTTGTACTATTTGCTTTAAAAAACAGCACAAAGTAAATTATACACATTGCTTTCCAAACTATCCTACTTGTCTGTACTTTCTTTGAACTTCATTTTGTTTTCTTCTGTGCATTTCAAA
>CM053625.1:84573638-84594510 GCA_028646595.1 Phalanger gymnotis | reverse complement strand
TCAAAGTTAGTTTGCAATCTTGTTGTCCTTATATTAATTGTTCACCTCGTTTTACTCACTTCACTCCAGATTAGTTCCCTGAAATTGTCTCAGGTTCTTCCCCCCCCCTTTTTTATCACATGGTGATATACAATTGCATTCATATAATCAAAATTGGGTCAACCATTCCCCAATTGATGGGCACCTCCTTACAGTCTCTTTCCTTCCTCCCTCCCTCTTCCTTCCTTCCTTCCTTCCTTCCTTCCTTCCTTCCTTCCTTCCTTCCTTCCTTCCTTCCTTCCTTCCTTCCTTCCTTCCTTTCTTCTTCTCTCCCATTCAAGATCAGGAAGTTTGTTTGCTCTCAGCTATTCCTTCTGGGTATTATCCTTCCTTTAAGGCCACATCCCTCTCTATTATTATCCTTCCTTTAAGGCCACATCCCTCTCTATCCTTAATTGTTCTGTAGGCTTTCATTTATTTCTTAACCAGTCTCTGTGTGTGTTTGTCTGTGTGTTCAATCTTCCTTTGTTCATTTTAGATAAATGATGCCTGCACTCCTGCCCTATGGCCCTCTCTTCTGAATGGTAGTTCTCTGGTTTGTACTGCCATATTAGAAATTACCCAGATTATGTTCATTTCACAAATGGCTCCATTCCTCATTCTCTAGACTTCTCCATCTCCCACCCAGGAACCTTTACATTTTCACCCTCCTCTACTTTCTAGTTCTCTTTGTATATCTTTATCTTTCTTCATTAGAATATAAGCTCTTTAAGGTAAGCAATGACTTCTTTTTTTGCTTATTTTTATATCTTTAGTTCTTAGTGTAAAGTCAGGCAAATGGTAAGCATTTAATAAATGCTGTACCAATCTATCCATCTATCTTTCACCATCCCTTCCTCCAAGTTTGTATAATCTTCTTATCCTGTGCGCAAGTTGAGAAATAGTAAATCCTATCTCCTTCTTCCTCATGTTTACCCTACTGCGTGTTTTTAATCATCCCTTCACTTTTCCTTTTTAAAACCCTCAGAACAAAACCAATTTACCCTATTCTCTGTTTTTTATCTAATTCTCTAAATACTCTTTTGAAAATATGAAGGTTCTGAAATAAAACTTGTTTCTTTCCCTCTTATTATATTGCTAATATTATATTATCATATAGCCCCTCCAATTGCTTGAATAAATTTGTCTTTCAATAAATTTGACTCTTTTGCTTTCATTTCAAAGTTCCTACCCAGTTCTGCTCTTTTCATCAGAAATGGTTGAAAGTATCTATTCTGTTTTCCTCCTGTAGGATTATACTTACCTTTGCAGGGGAAGTTACTCTTGATTACAAGCTGATATCTTTTGCCTTTTGGAATATCATATTCCATGATTACTTTTCATTTATGTAGAAGCTTTCAGAGCTTGTATGATATTGACTGTCATTCCTTGGTGCATAACCTACTTCTTTCTACATCCTTGCAGTACTTTTTCTTTGACATGGGAACTCTAGAGTTTGACTGTTATGTTCCTGAAAGAAAATCTTCACTTTGATCTCTGGTTCTAATAGATTTGGACATTTTTCTTTGTGGCTTCTTGAAATAAGGTGTCCAGGGCTGTTTTGTCACTGTTTTCAGAGTCCAACCATTCTAAAATTACCTTTCCTGACTTTTTTTCCTGGTCAATTGTTTTTGATATCAGATATCTTAGCTTTTCTTCTGTATTTTCAATCTTTTGATTTTGTTTTAATATTTCTTGCTGTTTTGTGGAATAATTGATTTCTGTTTTGTATATTCTAATTTTCAGACAGTCCATTTTTTTGGCTAAGATTTATCGCTTTTTCTCCTAAACTATTTATATTTCTTCCAATTCTTTCTTACAGAGATTTTATTTAATTTTAAACCTCTTGTTTCAGTTCTTCTAGATATTCATGTAGTCTCTACAGAAAATTCATTTTTTGATCCTTCGATCTCTGCTTGCAGTTGTTACAGAGTTATTCTTCCCTTTTGTGGATCATTAGATCTACAATAATTGCACATAATGGTTAATGTATTCTTGCTTCCCCCCCTCCTCCCCATCTTTCCAGCCTTAGTTCCTGAACTACAATTTTGTACTAGGGCCAGGTTCTTCCCTCAAATGCCCTTTGGGGTAGGACAATCAGACATACTTAGTCTTTACCTGGGTCACTTGAGTTATTGTGCCAACCTCTGTCTCTCAGGATTAGGCCACCTTGATCTTTGAGATTCAAAGTTCTAGAAGTTCAGGGCCTTCTGTGGCTTCTCAGGACAAAGTTCAAGGAATCTAACAGCACCTGGTTACCAGCACCGTCTAAGTCTGAGTACTGTACTGCATTGACATGCTGATGGTTTCTGTTCTCCCAGAGGTCTACATGGTGGGCTTTCTCACATCTCTAGGACTTTCTCAGGGGGTGAGGTTGGATTGACTCTTACTGACCATAGACACAGGACCTTATTGGCTACATAAGTCACTGGCTCATTTCTAGTTGCCTTGGGAAACTTCTGGCTTGGTTGTTCTTTTGGGAATTGGTCCTCATAGTGGTACTCTTTCCTATGGCCCTTGGACTTGTGGCTGACTTTCTATGCAGTTCCACGGTGGAAGAAGACATTGTAGTTTCTTATTGGATTTCTTGATCATTTTTCAGTTTGGTAAAAATTTCTGGTTTTGCTATAGTTTATTTGTGGGAGTTGGGCAGCCTGCCCCTGTTCAAGCATCCATCTTGGCTGGAAGGCCCCTAAGACCATAGATTTGCATAGCTAGAAGGGACCTTAGAGGGCATCAAGCCCAGCTTCTACCCACATCATGAATATTGTTGTGACATCCCTGACAAGTAGCCATTCATTCCTTTCTTAACTCTAATTAATAGCACAAGAGAGTCCATAATTCCATGACAAAATCATCAAGAAAAATGAATGATTTAGAGAAGTCCTCATGACATGGATTTTGATTGGTAGGTACCACTTCCTTGAGGGAAGGAGGAAAGGCTTCTGAGCTAGAGAGAAGAACATAAGGAAAGGCTTGGAATCAGATATGAACATGACATATTTTAGGGATCATGAGCAACTGTCCAGGTTAGAGCAATAATATGAGTAGGGGAGTAGTGGAAGATAAGTCTGAAAATGTTGGGTGGAATCAGACCATAGAGAACTTTGAATATTGGATTCTCCAGATCAAGGGAAGCCCTCAAAGGAAAGTAATATAATGAAAGTGCCACTCTAGGGAAGATTAATTTAGCACTTGAGAAATATCTTATTTACTTATTTGATTTGGGAGCACCTCAGAGCTAATTTGTTTAACATTCAATAAACATCCGTATAATAGTCTAATAAAAATTTCTTAACCTAGGGTTCATGGACCCCTCAGAGGCCTGTGGCTAGATTTCAAAGAGTTCATAAACTTGGATGGGAAAATACATTTTTATTTCAATATATTTCCTTGGTAATTTAACATAGTTCATAACAGTTTATAACAGATTTCCTTTGTAATTTAACATATTTTAATTTATGCATTTAAAAACATAATTCTGAGAAGAGGTCCATAGGTTTTATCAGACTGCCATGACACATGAAAAAGGTAAGAACCCATGTCTAAGTAGTAATAGGTACTGCGTGGAGACAGAATGATCACTACAACACAATCTCTAGCCTTCATTTGCTACAATACAGTGGGTGACAGAAGGCATTCATCAGATGCTTATGATATATATTACAATATTTCAAGTGGAGAAGAGGAATAAAAAGTACATGGGATTAGATGAGGGAGAGATGATTTTCAGCTGAGGCTTAGGGTATGGGATCAGAGAAGTTTGCATGGAGGAGGGGGCATTTCATCTGTCAGATGTAGAGGCTGTCAGGTCCAATCCTTTCAGTTTACAGATGAAGAAATGAAGGCAGAGAAAGCCTTAGTGACTGGTTCAGGGTCACACAGCTAGTGTAAGTATCTGAGGCAGGACTTGAGCCAGCTTTCTGATTCCATCTCTAGTGCTCTGTTCACTCTTCGTGGCTACACTGAACATTCTCCATTATTCTTTGTCATTTTGATTCCCCTCTTGACTGTTGCTGTTTTGGGACTAACTCAATCAGTTTGCATTCCTTTGTAACCCTTGTCATGATTCTTTCCTCCCTATTGGCTTTCCCTTATTAGTAATGGCTCCCTCCTGCCTGAGGAACTCAGGGTAGTACAACATAGGATCAATGATCCTGGGAGGAGGAAGGGTCGAATATAAGTGTGTGTATGTGGGGGGGAGGCAGTGTAGAAAAAATTCCTGTTGCTACTAGAGCAGCTCAAGTAACATCCCATGTCCTAGGAAAATATACCAGCACATTTTGAGAACTGGAACAGTTTGAACCTCCAAACCATAAATCTTTGACTTCAAAATGTTCCCAGTCCTGTTCATATACATTTAATTTACGAATTTAACAGTTATCCAAGTTAAAGATGATCTAACTAAATAGGACTTTTTTTCCTACAACCTGCCAGGATCCACAGACATCCTCTACTGTGGAACTAAATATTTGATCATCATTCAGTTAAAGCTATTTCCGGAGTCCCTATAATTTAAATGATTTTTAATGGGATTTATGGGCACTTAAGCCAAGGTACAGCCTGTAACAAAGCTTTATGGGCAAAGCCTCTGATACTGGGCCTCTCCCCCTGGTTCCTGTCTGTCCACATAACAAGTGGCTGTGTATCCCAATCAGAGATGCCTCCCACGTACTCCATTTTATTTGGTTGATCCCTAAAGCAAGGGAGAAATGATATAGAGAATGATGAAGCTGAGTGGCACAGAAAGTCAGGAAGACAGGATTGTGTTATCTCTTGGCCGAATGGTGTTTTAAGGAGTCACACAACCACAACCAATGCCCCTTTTGAATTGTGTTGGTGATATTATAACTAACCATCTATTTTCTTTTATTCTTTTTTAATTAAGATTTTTTATTTTTTAGTTTACAACACTCGGTTCTGCATGATTTTTGAGTTCCAGATTTTCTTCCTCCCTCCCGCCTCCACCCCTCTCCAAGATGGCATGGAATCCTATATGTCTTCTACATATAACTTCGCATTAAACTTATTTACACAATAGTCAAGTTGTAAGGAAGAATTATCTATTTTCAAGTATATAAATGATCTTCTAAAGACCAATTCAATTGTCAGCTTAGTTGAACCAGTAGTCAAAGGAATGAGCTAGAGAGTTTTTAGGTGCCCACGGGGTGTCAAAATTTCACTTGAAAAATCACAGCAGGAACATTTCAATGGAGGCTGGATATCTCCACAGATCTCTGGATCTCCTCCTTAAGGAAAAAGCTGTATGACTTTGGACAAGTCACTGAAACCCTGCTTGCCTCAGTTCCCTCAACTATAAAATAAGGATACAAATAACACCTACCTTGCAAGGCTGTTGTGAAGATCACATGAGATAATTGTAAATTTCTTAACACAGTACCTGGCACATTGTAAGTGCTATATAAATGTTCATTCCCTCCCTCTTCCCTCCTTGTTTATAATCTGATAGGTAGTGGGTAATGAAACAGAAAGTTAAACCAATTTGACTTTTATTTATGCATAGTGTGGTATGGAAAGAGCCAGAGAGAGAGAGGTGCAGGGAGAGAAGGAGGAGAGAGATAGAGGGAGACTGAGAGAGAGAGAGAGAAGAGAAATAGACAGGGAGGAGAGAGAGAGAGAGAGAGAGACAGACAGACAGACAGACAGAGATAGAGACAGACAGAGACAGAGACAGATAGAGACAGAGACAGACAGAGACAGCGACAGAGACAGACAGAGAGACAGAGAATTTATTGAGCACTTACTGCTTTCCAGTTCCTGTGCTAAGTGCTCAGGACACATATGCAAGCAAGCAAGACAATCTCTGTCCTTAAGGAGTTTATATTCTAATGGGTAAGACTACATAGAAGAGTGATAGAAATGTGATAAAGTAGGAACCTTCATGGGAACATGATGAAGAGAAGTCTGGAAAGTTGTATGATGGCATGATGAGACAGAAGCTCTCACTATCAGGGTCAAGAGAACCAGGGGTGGAATCCAGGGTTTGATGAGAAGGGGATGAAGATGAATGTCTGAGAGCAGATGGCCTGGTAAGATGGCCTGTCTTAACAAGACAAGTTGAAAGTTTTCCTATTAGAAATAGATTCTGAATCAAAAGTCTTGGGTTCAAATCCTGGATCTACCTCTGACCAGGTAAGGCACTCAGCCTCCTTGGGCCTCAGTTTCCTTGTTTGTAAAGTGAGAAAATTGGACTAGATCATCTCTAAGCTCTCTTTCAACTCTAAAGATATGATGCTATAATTCTATGAATTCTATGAAAATTCAATGTTAATTAAGGGCCTACAAAAGATCAAAATGAGTCCTTTTTTCTTGAAGAGTGCATAATCTTGTTGAGGTACAATAGCACAGTACAACATAGGAAGACACAGAGGCCATGATGTAGCAGGAGCACTGAGCCAAAGACTTATTAGGTTAACATTTGGGCAAGTCAACTAACATCTCGGAGCCTTAATTTCCTTATCCATTAAATGGGCACAAAAACTGCCCTCCCTAACTCATAGTGTTGTCCCTAGGATCAAAGAAACAATACTTGGGAAAGACCTTTGACAACAGTGAAGAATAATTCAAATGTTAGGCAGCAGCAGTACTCCTCATCCTCCTCTTCTTCCTTCTCCTCCCTTTTCTCCTCTTCCTCCTATTATGACCATTGTGGCTCCTATTGGTGATCCAGGTTCCTCCAATTTCTGCCTTCCTTCTTTATCCTCACTCTGCCTAAAGTGGAGATCTTAGAATAATAGAATTTGTGAATCCCTATTTGATGTTGGACATCATCTCGTACAACACAGACATGACGAGGCACTGAGTCACAGAGGAGATGCAGCTTAGCCAAGGCCACAACTAGAATGGCTAGTTTTGTGCATACTCTAGTTCCCTGGGCAAGACCCTCCATCTCCAGACCATGTATTTTTATTGGCTGGCTGAAGTATTTTCCCTCCTCATCTTAAATATCAATCTTATTCAAGAGTGTATGGAAGTCATCTTAAAGCAGCTCAGGAGAGCTGACTGTTAAATTCTCAGTGAAAGCATTTGTACCTCGGAAATTGGCAAATACTACAAACTGGGTCTTGATTTATTGTTTTGTTGATTGTCAAAAGTTAAGAAAGTGATGGAGGGAAAAAAAAGTTAATAAAGTACATTAACCTTAAAAATGTCTTCTGTGTACATTTTGTTTTATGGAGATCTGGTTATTAAATATTTATCAGCACAATGCCTGTGCCTTCCCTCTGAAATTAGCACCGATTTATCTTGTATATATCTTGTTCGTATGTAGTTGTGTGTATGTTGCCTCTCCCGTTAGATTGTGAGCTCCTTGAAGTCAGGGACTATTTTTGCCTTTCTTTGAATTACCAGTGCATAGCAAGCACAGTATTTGGTATATAATCGGCATTTAATAAATGCTTTTTGACTTGACTTAAATCTACCAATATCTGTTTATTACAACATTAAAAAAATCTTGCCATTCCTAATGGTAGCAAAGTAGAATCTGATGTTTCGTGCAGTGAAGAGAAAAGAGAATAGGACTAGATGTAAGAAATTCAGCTTCTAATATTGTCATTATCATTTCATTAGGTGTATAACTTTGGGCTAGCCATTTCACATCTCTTTACCCAAGTTTCCTCCTCCATAAAATGAGGTGATTGGACAGGATGATTTCCAGTGTCTCTTCCAACTCTGATGATCTAGGAGATCTATTTTTAACTGCGTTATATAGCACCCAAAGTGTACTAGTGTCTCATTGTCTAAGGCTGATTGTGAAACATCTGGCTGCCCATTTATTTGAATTCACATTCTGGTGCTGAGGCATGCAGGGGAATTCAATTAAAAGCAACTCTGATCAGAGAAGTTTTGCTGCAGGAAAATATACAGGACACAGAGGGGTGGGGGAAGGAGGGCTGGAGGTTATGAATGGAGGGCTAGGACTCAAAGCTGTGAGAGGAAGGACATATACCATTGCAAAGTTCTCAGATGCAAAAAACCATCCTTATCTGACAAGGTTTGGTGCAGTGGACACCAGGCTACATCATCTGATCTTTGGCCAGTTTTCATTCATTTTTACTTTATGGAGTTTCTTGCAAACTGCAGAGTGAAGAGATGGGTGGAAAATGAAAAGAAACCTCTGTTCTTTTCAGTTTTTGCATGCAAGGACTGAGACTCGGCAATTTTCACCAGATCGGTCAAAAGCAAAGTATAGCGAATTTCCAAAGAAAGGAGATTGATTTCTGCTGTGACAGCATAATTCCATGGTGGGGAAGAGGGGAAAAAAGTCACATGTTTGCCCCTGGTGAAAAGTTGCTGGTTTTTTGGCAGATAAATTTCACCATTTTGGCAGTAGAGTGCTGTGTTTTTTTCTCTCTCGTTCACTCTCTGTGAAAATCTCCTTCTGTTACAGTGGAAAACAGCCAAAGAAGGGGGGGGGGGGAGAACGACATGAAGGCAGAACAGCAACACATTCCATTTTTATCAGAAATGATCATGATCATTGTTCTATGGGTGTCAACAGACTGACTGAGAAGGCCAAAGAGGCCCATTCACTCTCTTGTAGACCATCTCTTATTGTTTGGGAAAGAGGGCCTCATAAAGTAGAGTCATCTGTAATTTTCCTACTTCCTGCTTAAAAAAAATTAGTTAATGTGGATTCTTCTACTTTCCACAGCCTGTCTTCATCTGATGGAAGCCACACTGGACTGTCCAAGTCCGATTTGTTGTGACTATTCTGCATGACTCTAAAGTCTACCAAGCCTGGGATCGTGCCTTATCTAAGAGGCAACCCAAGGCAGTAGAAAGAACAGTGGAAATACTCTGGATTTGGAGGAGTTGGGTTCAAATTTTATCTCCGACACTATCTGTGGAACCACTAATAACTCACTTAATCTCCCCGTGTTCCATTTTCTTCATTTGTAAAATAGCCTCTAAAGTCCCATCTAGATCTATGATTCTACACAATGCATAAAGTAAGTGCTTAAGGAATGTTTGTTTCATTGAATTAATGGATGAATGAATGAATAAATGGGGCCTAGGAAGAAGGGACTCATCTACTCACATCACAATCACATGCTATTAAGACATAACTTTGGAGATTAGGACCCACTATGTGTGATGGCACAATATGACTGTCCCACACCACATAAGCATGGGAAACTTTGCCATTTTACTTTTTCTTTGGATTCTACTTCAAATCGTCCTTACCACCCTCAATGACATCTCCCAAGATGTCCTTTCCAACAGTTATGCAAGCTTTCATGTTCCTTTCCTTTTGTCCTTTTCCAGCTGTAGGCTACATGGGTCCTTCAGCCATTCTATTCTCATAATTCAATCTTTTTAACCTTTCTCCAAAGAGGGATGGCCCTCCTCTCTGCCTCCTCCCCTCCTCAAGTTGATAGAAAGCAGGATATGGGAGCACTGGCTCACTTTAAGGGGAAATTGAGGAGAAGAAAGACTTGGGTTTGCATAAAGATATGGGGAGCTTAACTGCTTCATCAGAAAACATTCCCATGACTCATGTCACATTCCTTGTACTTTCAGCTTCAGGAAGAATTCCAACCAGTACAATTCTGAAGCAAGTGGAGGGTCTCCTAATCCAGAGTGAGCCACCTAATCATTCATGTCCCTTTTGACACTTTCCCTTAAGGAACTGGGTATTTCTGTCCTTGCGCTTTGTCCAATGTGGTTTTAATCAGCCTAGATCACAGGAGCATGACAAGAAGCCAGGGTCAGAATTCTGTGTCTGCAGTCCTAACAACTTTACAGGGACATGCAAAAGACCAGTAAACTGCAACTGAGCAGATGGAGAACATGCAGGTCATGAACTAATAACTGGCCTGATTTTGTATTTCTCAGGCAGGCATAATGCCCATCAAACTTGTCCATGGTTGCCAACAGCTTTGTAGCCTGTGTGTCACAGACCAGTAAAATGTGCCCATATTATGGAGAAAGAAGAAACAACTCCAGCCAACAGGAACTGACCCCAAACCTTGGTGTTGGATTGGCGTCGCCCTGGAATGACTCCGAGGTTTCTTAAAGTTCATTAAGTTTTTATTAACGTTATTTTAACCTTTGGTGGTTGTCAGAGCTAGACATGATGGTAAGCTGAGGTATACCACAATGGGCTGCACCCTCCCGCCCTGTCCATGTCTTCTGTAAAGAGGGGGTGGGGCGCAGGCAGTATGCCCAGGATCAGCCACCCAGCAAACACACTCCTAGCCCCAAATGATAGACTAATATATGACTTCTGGGGGTAAGGTAAACATCAAGCATGTTGAGCTATTTTGGAGAAGACTGAGGATTCAGAGAACTTGGCCATTTTTATATCTTAAAAAAAAAAACAAACAACCATTACACCATCACCCCCTCAGATCTGCTTTATATTCAGATTTTGATAGCTACGGACAATCGAAAATTTCTGACTTTTTATATTTTAAAAAAATTCTGGAAACAGCTGAAACAAAACTATGTTACTTTCATCTTTTATAAACATAGCCAAAATTAGGTGGTATGGAAATAGGAGATAGAATGGTAGATTTGTTGAGTCAGATAGCATGGTGCACTGGATAGATCACTAGAGTTTGGGTTAAAATAGATGTAATTTCAAATCTTGCCTTGGACACCTACTAGCTGTGTCACTGGTAAACCACTTATCCCTTCTGGGCTTCAGTGACTCAGTGACTTTGTCTGTAAAATTAATGGATAGGACTTGAGAACCTCTAGGTTTCCTTCAAACTGTGATTCTATGATTCAGGAGGATTTTAATTCTGATCCCATCGCAGACACTTATTAACTTTGTGAGCCTCATTTGCTCAACCTTTTCCGGAACCTCACTTATAAAATGAGGGTCTGGGGCTCACTGACTTCCAAGCTCCCTTCCAGTTCCCAGTCTGGGATCTCTATGTTCCCCACTGCGGTACTATGGGCCACTGTGCAATGGACCTATCTTTGTAGCCAAGACTAAAAATAGACATTAATCAAAGTCATAATAGAGGCAATGCAAATGAAGGTAACGACATCAGGTATGCAAAGCACAGGAACATAGGAGAAACCGATTCCATCCAACCATCATTACTCAGCACCTATTGTGTACAAGGCACTTAATAGAAATATGGAAAACATCAATCTTCTATTTCAATCATTTCCTAGCATTAGGATGGGGTGGGTATAATTTTATATTCTTGCCTCAAGTACAATATTAGGTGGCCATGGTACTGGCATCAATCACACACTGTGGACCCAGCCCTGTGCTAAGCACTGAGGTGAGGCAGATGAAGTACATGATCTAGTCCCTGTCCTGGAGAAGGTCAGATCCTTGCTTGGTAGACAAGACTCATCTACATGGAACAACAAGACTACAAAAATAGGGTATATGGAGATGTATCCTCTGGCATCTTTGAGAGCATGACGATTTTCCTTTAAGTGAATCATTTTATGATAACCGTCTTAGACAGAAATCTAGCAAAAATGAATTATATATCATTTCCAGAAAAAGAACTAAACATTGTTTTATTTTCCTGTCCCTGTAGCTGTTTGAGCCAATGCTGGATGACCACTTGTAGGGAATGACATAGAGGGGAGTGTTGCTGGTATCCCAGGCTCCTAGATCCCAGATCTCAGATCTTAGTCTTGATCCCACAATGATAAAGAATCCCTCTATAATTAGAACCAATATACTAGCAATCACGATGATGGAGGACAGCAGGCCATGTTTAGATCTGCTTCACAGTTTATAAAACATTTTTCTCATGATGTCCCTGAGAAGTAGGCGGAGTAGCATCATTATTCCCATTTTATGAATGATGAGTTTTAGGCTCATAGACACAGGGTTACACAGCTATGAAGTGGCAGAACATTTTTTTTCAAACTCCAGCTAGTTAAAATATCCAGAAAATTACCTGAATTTTCTACTTTACTTTTCCTTTATAGGCCCAGACTTCATGTATGGCTGTATAAAGAGCCTACCTGGCAAGTACATGCAAAAGGTCTTTATGGCCTTTATCTAAATTCAACTATTTATCTAAATTTGATGCAACCCAGCAAACATCTATTAATTTCCTACTGTGTCTAAAGCATACAGAGATAACAAAACAAAACAAACTAAAACAAAACCCAGTCTCTGCATTCAAATGCTGTGTATTCTACTAGAGAAAAAAAACAGCATGTAAACAGGTAAAAGAATGAGGAGGATCTGGAAAGTCTTCCTATAGGCGATTGTTCCTAAATTTATTCATGATGCAGAGAGCTTGGCCATTTTTATATCTTAAAACAAACAAACAAACAACCATTATACCATCACCCCTTCAGATCTGCTTTATATTCAGATTTTGATAGCTACAGACAATTGAACATTTCTGACTGTTTTTATATTTAAAAAAAAACCTGGAAACAGCTGAAACGAAACTAAGAATCATAAGAATCATAAAGGTATAGATGTGGAAAGAATACATTCCACATACATTGGCCAACCTGTTCAAAGAACTGGAGGTGGTAAATTAAATGCCAAATTAAGGAAATAGAAACTATTCATTTTGGCTACAGATTATAACCTCTGTCATTGGCATTGTTATACCTATACTTTAACTTCTTGTTCCCACCCCCAATCCCCAACCCCCACAAGTTGACCTGTAAGTCAACTTGACTTCACTTACAATTGGTATGGTGCTTCACAATTCTTTGAGGTTTCTCTCAAGAATCTCAAATACAGGGTTTTTGTTTGCTTGATTCTAAACTACCGTGCACAATTATCTGAAGTCTAGCTTCCAATGATCTCTATCTTTAGGGGGTACTTAAAAGAGGAATGATCTCATATTAATTAATGGTATACTAAGCTTGTACCATGAGAACCAAAGAGGCATTAAAAAAGCAAAACAAAACAACACACACCTAACTAATTACCTTGGGTCACAGATCATCTCAGAGAATAATACAGTGGGGTGGGGTAAAAAGAACATTGGATGAGTGCTCGACAGCCCTGAATTATGACTCTGCCTCTTTATGACCTTGGGAAAGTCAACCTATCTTCAGACCTCTTTCCTTTATATGCCAGAGTTAGGTCTCTGAAGTCTTTTCAAGAGCTAACATTCTGCATTCAAAAATTCTGTGCTTGAACTACAACAGATGGAATGCTGGGTTTTGGAATAAAATAGGCTTGGGTTTGAATCTATGCAGATCCAGGGAAGCTACTTAGCTTGCTGGGCCCTGGTTTTTTCCTCCACTAAATTACTAAACTAGATTAGATGATTTCTAAGCTTCCTTCTAGCTCTAGGTCTATGTTGCTCTGAAAATGAGAATAATAATACTTATAGTCCTTACCTCTCTCAGGTGTTGTGAGGCACCAATGATTTAATGTATCATGTAGTACATTAAAAGTCCTTTGCAAATTTTTAAACTCAGTGTAAATGTTGTATAGTTTCTGTCAAAAATTATTTTAAAAATCAATTATGAAGATGACAGTGTGGTACAATAGAGGCACTGTGCAGTAAAAAGCATGCTGGATTGGAATTGGAGGATCTAGGTTCAAATTCTATCTCTTCCATGTGTGACCATAGGTAAATCACTTAATCTTTCTGGACCTCAGTTTCTCTATCTGTAAAATGAGGTGATTGGACTACAGTGCTCCAAACCCTAAGTTACCTGAAAAACAGTAAAATATTCTGTGTTTTAATATTCTATACTTTATGGTTCTTTCCTGCTCTAGGATCCCATGGTTCTAAGTTAATTATTAACCAAAGCAAAGTGTAGTTTGAAGGGAAAGCCTGCCAAAAAGAATTCAGAAAATGTAACCCAAAACTTAATATAAATGATTTTAAATTAATTGATTTTGGGTTTTTATTATTTTATTGTCCATTTGGCACTAAGCCCTTCAATTAGCACCAATAACCTAAAATGGGCTGTGTTCCCTATGCATTCCATAGGAGTGAGAGAGTTACTGAGCCTCATTTATTAAGGGGCTGCTCTCCCCTAGGAAAAGTGCTGGATAAGTATGAGACATTATTATCTTTGAGATTTCTCTTTGTCTCATTGTGTAGCTCATATTCCTGTCACCATAATGAGTCCCAGTGTCTGTCTTCCTATGTCCCCTTTCCAATGCAGGACATATTCCAGTGTCCCCTTTCTGCGGGGAGCCACATATTAAGTAGATAAAACTGAAATAAAGAGGAGATTGTCAGAGGAGGAGTTACATCCCCTACTCTACCATCTCCATCCAATTTGGAAACTGCCCCCCCATCCCCTACGTTCTGTTCTCTTATTGTCTTGCTGATTCATATTCCAAGGTTATATGAAAGTCTGTGTTTGTCTCTGGGCTCTAGAAATGGGGGTTGCAACTGTTTAATGGGATGTTTTGGACCATCATAGTGTTGGATATTTCTAGTAAATTCAGCATCTCAGTCCTTGACTCATTTAGAAGCAAGGTTACTATAGACTTATCATGTCTTCTGTTTATAATAAATGCAAATGTGTGCATAGTCTCCCTCAATCAGTAGTTAATATAAAAGTTAGCATGGGGACATAGGATCAAAGTTCACCATACTTGCTCACTGGTCCTCTCCTGCTGTTTCTCTGACCTCCTGGATTCTGGACCCTTTTTGCCTGTTCCTTTTAGCTTCATTTCCTTCATTAGTTCCATTGCTTGTATGGACCTAAGGCGTTTGCAATATTTTCTTTAATTCTTAAGAGTCTTGACTACCCCTCCCCCTTCTGAATATTTTCTCCTCCCTGCGTTTTCAGGACAATGTCTTGTCCACCTTGTCCACTTCTTGTCCACCTTGTTGGACCAATGCTTCTTTGTCTCCTTTGCAGTTTCAGCAGCCTTATTTCCTTGTGAATGGATTTAGGTACTTTTTTTTTTATTTCATCCCCTCCTATAGTTTCAATCCTTATCTCTATACAAAGGAGTCCCAAACTCTTTTGTGCTCCAATCTCACATCTCTAAGTGCTTGCTTGACATCTCCACTTTGATGTTGCATAAGCTTCTCAAACTCAACAGGTCCAAAACAGATCTCATTAGATTTTCCTCTAAAACTCCTTCTTCTGATTACATCCCTATTCCTGTCAACAGCACCATGATTATCCTGGTCATCCAGGATGGGAACATAGGAGTCACTGTCAACTCTTATTTCTTCCCCCTCCCTTAACACGATGTTCAATTAGTTGACAAGTCTTGTCAATTCCGCCTGCTAATCTAAATCCTTATCCTCTTTCACTTGGACTATATTAATAGATATTAATGTCTTCCTAATTGATCTCCCTGAATCCAGTCTCTCTTCTCTCCAAACCATCCTCTGCAAACTGTCCAATTGAAATTCCAAAAGCACAGGGAGTTTGAACATAGGACTCCTCTGAATGTTCAATGGCTCTTCATTGTTTTTTTTTTAATGCCCCTGTCAGCATTTAAAGCTTCACTATCTGGATTGCTTACCTCTCCAGGATGATTAGACTTTACTTATCCTCACAGAATCTATGCTCCAGCCAACCTAGCTGTTCCTAGTACATGCCATTCCATTTCTAGTCTCTTTATATGCCTTTGCAATGAGACTACTGGTCATTCTTGGAAAGCTTTTGATTCTCCCTACTGTCCCTTGGAAATCTTATCTCCTTTCATAGCTCATCTCAAGTGTCTTTATCCTCAAAGGGCCTTTCTTAATCTACCCCACCCCTAGGTACTCAGTTTATTTGTGTTGTACATAACCTATTCATACTAATCTGTGAGCATGATGAACCCCTGTTACAGAATATAAATCATTTGAGGGGAAGAATTGCCTCACACTTGCCATTGTCTCCAGCAACCAGTACTGTGCTTGACACATGGTAAACATTAAAATTCCTATTGATTGTTTATAGCAAATAGATGCTTCTGGGGAAAGGGCCGAAAGAGGGCTTAAAGCCAATCCCTTCAAAACCTTTGAAGTATATTACTGGAGTAGAAAGGGACCTCTGGGATCATTGATTATTAATCATTCCTTTTACAAAGGAGAAAAGTAAGGCCAGGGCAAAGGGTAGTGACTTGCTCAAGGCCATAGAATAAGACTCACTTAACTATTAAACTGACACTGGGTTGAAGTGGAGTCAAATTGAGTCCAAAGCCCATAGACCAGAAGATGGTTGGAATTGAAAGGAATATGTTCCAATACTGTTACTTTACTGAAGAAGAAACAGAGGCCAAGAGTCAGTCAGAGCAGGTATTGGATCCCAGGCACCTTGTGACTTGTTCAACCCTCTTGTAGCTACTTTGTTGAAATTCAGTTTCCTTGGGGTCATAGGTCCTTTTGAAACAGCAGCCCCATGTCTGCTGGCTCATGAGAATCAGCTGAGTAGAGAAGGAGCCATCCCTGCCCCTTCCCTCCAGCTCTTGCAGGAACTCCCTGGTTCCAAGCTCAATCCTCCCTACCCAAGGAAAGTCAGAGAAGTCAAGGAGAGGAAAGGTATAAGTCCTACACATGGGGAGGCAGAGATATCCCCAAGAAAGTATATCTTTCAGCTAGCCTGAGGCCTTATCTCTATTCCCTGGCCTTCCAAAAGTGTATCTCCTTCTTCCACACAAACACCTCTCCCTTTGGGGAAAGCCATGTTGAAAGTCTATATAAAACTCCTAGGCCTAGATGAGCACTTCCCCCCTTGAGTGGCAAGTCAGCCCATGTCTCACATAAGACTCTGTTGGATTACTGTATAACCTGGCACATTCTCACTAGTATTTTTTTTGAGGGGGGGGGTGGAAGAAGTGGGCAACAGGCTCAATTCAAAGCTTAGAGCCATGGATTGTAGAAGATGCAATGACACAAGTCCTGAATGTCCCCTGCTGCTGATACTGAAAGGAACAGCTGTCTTTGCCTGGACCAGGGCCAGGATCAGGTAACCCTCTCCATTCCCTGGATGGGCCAGAACTCAGGGAAAGTCTGGCATCCATAGACTGTTCTTTATCTTCCTTGTCACCAGACAGATTACTCCCTTGAGACAAGGTGGAGCTGAGGTTGAACATTTCTCCCTTATCCCCCAGGGAATGGGGATCTGGTCCAGTCTCTACACTTAGCATCCTGTTCTAGCCTGTACACTGACAGGAGAATCTGGCCCCACCTCCTCAGGAGAGTACAAGCAGATTCAGAAACCCTGCAAACCCCACTCTGTCCCCCCTCCCCACACCAAACCTACTTCCTCTGATACTGAGCCTTGAGAAATAATCAAAAGACAAAAAGAAAACAATTCCCGTCCTCAAGGAATTTACTTCTTACCAATCCATTGTTTAATGGACCATGTACCCTTTCATTGTTCCTTGTCTTTTTAACTCATTTTAGGAACTTGGGTTTGTTATGGGTCCCATTTTGAGCTCATTCCCTCACTACTAAAATAAGGACTTGGAACTAAATTATGTCTATTTCAAATCTAACATTATTCGTAGCACCACAGAATCTTGGAGTTGGAAGGTACCTCAGAGGTTACCTTAACAAAATATCACAAAATTAGTCAGATTCTATTTAAAACCCTCTAGTAATGGACAACCTTTTAGTTCCTGAGGCTTTAATGGATAGGAAATTGTTTTTTCCCCTTATTTTAAGCTAGTATCTCTCAGTTTCTGATCATCTCCACGACATTATCTTGCCTTATTTTGCTTAGCCTCAGCACCACCATGCCAAACCATATCCATAGCACATCATCTCCAGCCCATTCCCTTTCCAAATCTAGCTCTGAGAGCAATATTAATAAAGTCAATAGTATCATTCCTAGTAAGGACAAGTTAATCCATTGCCTCACGACCATAATCATCATTGGCTTTGATCTGCCTGCTCAAAACACCCTCTTATGTTGTCTTCTTTATTAGAATGTAAGTTCTTTCGGAATAAGAACCATCCCATTTGCCTACCTTCCTTCCTTCCTTCTTTCCTTCTTTCCTTCCTTCCTTCCTTCCTTCCTTCCTTCCTTCCTTCCTTCCTTCCTTCCTTCCTTTCTTCCATCCTTCCTTCCTTCCTTCTTTCCTTCCTTCCTTCCCTCCTTGCCCCCTTCCTTCCCCTCTCTTTCTTCCCATCTTTATTTCTATCTTTTTTTGTATCTTCACACTTAGCACATTGCCTGGCATATAACAACTGCTTGAAAATGCTCAGTCATTCATTCATTGACTCATTCATTCTATGTAACATCCATTGACCATTGCTAATTCTACCCTCTTGAGACAAGTAGAAAAAGTCTAAGTATTTTTCTGTGTGAAAGCCCTTCAAATACTTGAAATCCGCACTCAGATTCCTACGAAGTCTTTTCTTCTACGGGTTAAGGAATTTCAGTTCCCTCAAGTGTTCCATGACTGATGTAGTCTCTATTCAATGACTGTATGCCTGATAAGTAAAATTGTAGGTGTAGTTTTCCCGGATTCATAGAATCTTTGATCTGAAAGAGTATTTAGTGATCATCTAATGTAAATTTCAACTCTATTCCAGAATAAATTCTACGACATTTCTGACAGCATCTGAGGCTCTACTTAAAATAAGTGGGACATATTCATTCACAGGGAAATATTCATCCTTTCCACTGTGGGATGACTCTAGTTATGAGAATATTTTCCTTGTTAAATTGAAGATATATACATACACTCCATCTCCACCTCTCCCTTTTCCTTCTCATCTCTTTCCTTCTCCTTTCTTACTTTCTTACTTTTGCTTTCTGTTTCTTCTCTCTCATTCATCTTCCTAATTCTTCACTCCTTTCGCCCTCTCTGCTCCCTGCCCCACAATCCCAGTCTCATTATTCTCATTTCTTTCAACAGATTCTCACAAGATATGTTTCTAGACAACTTCCCTTTCTTTGGGGTTTTCCTTTGTGTAAGAACCAATTCATCAATATTTCTTTCAATACCCTCTGGGTTTATGCTTTCCGAGTCAGGAAGAAAAGATCAATAGGACAGGAATAGTATAGTGGGGACAGAAAAAAAATATTCAAGGAAAAAGGCCCTGCTTTCCAGCACCTTCCCAATATACCCACATTGAAAAAGACAAAAAAAAAAGTCTTGCATAGTTTCTCCTAGGCTGTCTGCCCCTTTCAACAGCAGCCTTCCCTTACCAAATAATCATACTAAGAATTAACGAATGTTTTTGTTTTTCAATAGGACCCCCCTCAAAGATCTGTTTCTTTGGCTTTTTCCTCATTTATGAGATTCCTATTCTCTGTCATAATTACCACAGATCCACAGTTCAGCAAACTTGCTGTTGCATTCATATATCCAGGGAGACCTTTGATGGGAGGTGGGAGCATGTTAATTCCAAAGGACTTCATGATTAACTAGGTAATCTTATTACTTGTGCCAGGGGCCAAATGTTGGTAGATGAAACCTGATGAATTGAAAAGTCTGAATGCCACTTTGGCTACAGAAGTCTGCTTTTCATTCCAGCTAAACTTTCAATAATAATAATAATCCAGCAAGATTTTTTTTCCATGATGCTTACACATTCTGAGATATGTGTGGCTCCTCTTGGATACAAGGTCCTTTGTTATTTCATTACTTGGAAAGATTTAGCAATGTACCAATACCTCTCTTGTTTAAAGTATATTTGGTTTTTCTCCCCCAAAGACTGAATATTCCATCCCCTCCAAAGCTTTTCAGAGTATACTGCAGGAGTGGGAAACCAGGAGAGGAGGAGAAATATTTCCCACTTTTATTACAATACAGTAGTGAATGGGCATTCTATTTTCTCCATATTTACATGCTCCAACATCCTTTCCAACTCACCATGATATGTTCTAAAGGTCTCTTCAAATTTTTATATGCTGTTTTATAATGTCCCTTCCAATTCTAATATTCCATGTTCTAAGTTCCCTTCTATCTTCAATATTCTAGTTCTAAAAGAATAATTTTAATAGAATTTCATCAATCTAAGCAATGAAAAAAGCTAGTTAAAAACATTATCTCCATTTCTATCTTTTTTCCTTTTTTATTATTTTCATTTAATATTTTAGTTTTCAACATTGATTTCCACAAGATTTTGAGTTACAAATTTTCTCCCCATTTCTACTCTCCCCCCATTCCAAGATGGCATATATTCTGATTTCCTCATTCACCAGTCAGCCCTCTCTTCTTTCAACCCTCTCCCCCCCCCACCCCATTTCCTCTTACTTTCTTGTAGGGCAGGATAGATTTTTATGTCCCATTCCCTAAAAAGCTTGTTTCCCAGCTGTATGTAATAAAATGACTTTTTTTTTAAAGCATCTGCTTTTAAAACTTAGAGTTCCAAATTCTCTCCCCTCTTCCCTTCCCACCCACCTGCCCTAGGAAAGCAAGCAATTCAACATAGATCATACATGTATCATTATGTAAAACACTTCCACAATGCTCATGTTGTGAAACGCTAACCATATTTTCTTCCATCCTATCCTGTCCCCCTTTATTCAATTTTCTCCCTTGACCCTGTCCTTTTTCAAAAGTATTTCCTTTTGATTACCTCCTCCCCCTATCTGCCTTCCCTTCTATCATCCCCCCCTTTTTATCCCCTTCTCTTTACTTTCCTGTGTAGTAAGATATCCAATTGAGTGTGTATGTTATTCCCTCCTCAAGTTGAATCTCATGAGAGAAAGATTCACTCATTCCCCCTCACCTGCCCCCTCTTCCCTTCCAACAGAACTGCTCCTTCTTGCCACTTTTATGTGAGATAATTTACCCCATTCTATCTCTCCCTTTCTCCTCTCAATATATTGCTCTCTCACCTCATAAATTTATTTCATTTTTTAAGATATCAACCCTTCATATTCAACTCATCCTGTGCCCTCTATCTATATTCCCTTCAACTCCCCTAATCCTGAGAAAAACCTCCTGAATTACACACATCATCTTTCTGTAGGAAAGTAAACATAATAGTTCAACTTTAATAAGTCC
>CM053625.1:84547998-84573138 GCA_028646595.1 Phalanger gymnotis | reverse complement strand
AGCTTCATGAGATCTTAGGAAGCACCTCATTTAGATTAATGATTTCCCTCTCAGGTCTTAGAGAACATTTTCACGAAGAAAATATTCTATTTCTTAATGTTCCTTAGCCAGAAAGTTGACCGATCAGGCTGCTTTCTTTTTTAAATTTGCTTTTAATAATTGTATTGATGTCATTTACTTTTTTTCATTGCTTTCATTTCTTGATATATCCTGCTCCCTTGCTTTCCTCAGAGAATCATTCCTCATAACAACAAATGAAAAACAAAAGGAGGAAAAAAAGAGTTCAGGAAAACCAAGCAATATAACAATGTAGTTTAACAGTACACACAATATTCTACTGCCCTAGTCCTCCACCTCTGCAGCTAAGGTTGGGAAGTGCATTTTATCCACTTGGTCTTGGAACCATCACTAATCTCCTTTTGGTCTCACAGAGAGACAGCTGATCAATGAGTGCTCCTACTGTATTCCCAGTGCTTAGCACAGCAACTGTAACTAGTACGCGCTTAATAAATGCTTATTGACTAACCAAATGACTTGCTATTGTGAATGGCACTGATGAGAATTAGATTGTGAATGGTAGTTGTTACTAGAAAATTTGAGAGAAGTATCTAATGTCTAGGAAGATAGTGGTTAAGGTGGCCAGTTAGGGATCAAAGAACGGAGGCAGATAAATTTCCCAGCACAACAGAGTAATATAAAAGAAACCATACACCTTAGTAAGCTTCAGATTATTGATTTTCCTCTTGAGGATAACAAGGTCATATACATAACCACACATACACGCTCACACGTACATTCATAAATGCATATGTACATTGCAGCAGGGGCATGAAATACACACACACACACACACACACACACACATGCTGGCATAGGTTGACTTCTTTTTTCAAATACTACCACACCTCATTTTAATAATTTCTTCCTACCTCTTCTGGTGCTGATCTCATAAAAGATTATACAAATATGAGATACATGAGAACTTAGATGATGTGGTCAGCAAAAACCACTATTTTCAATTCCCTGGAAACATGGGTCACAGGCACTATATTTAAAAAAAGGTTAGAACAATATGGCTGCTGGATTTTTCCACAGTGACTCTCACCTTTGCAGACAGTAAATGCTGAGTAACTCCTCCCGCCAAGGTTCTTGACTTTAGGGCCACACATCCTCCTCTTGTTTACCAAATGTCTGTAGTGATGTCAGGAGAGCTCACAGAGCCTGTCTTTTAGAGAGAGGCCATTTGCTTGGTGTCATAGCAAAGGGAAAAAAAGTGATGAGAAAACAAGGCCAGACATGGCAGGAGTCACCGACACTGGTCAGTGCGGGCTAGGCTATGGTTCCTCAGTTGTTTTTTTTTTTTTTGCTTTGTTTTCCTATGGGATCTAACCTCATCTGACTGAATATTCCCTGCCTAAAATGGCCATCAGAGCAGTGCTTATCAATCAATATCAATCAATCAATCGAAAAACAGGTATTAAACATTCTTAATTGCCAGACACTGTCCCAAACTCTTGGGATACAAAACAAAATCCAAAACAGTCCTCGCCCTCAAGGACCTTACATATTTTTTATTATTATTAGGCATTTTTTCTCCTTCTTACCTTTCTTCCCCTCTGTCCCTTACTCAGTTTCCAGACACCGTGCTAAGACTATGGGACACAAAGAAAACAACACAAAACAAAACAAAAATGTCATTGCTCTCAAGGGGCTTATATGTTTAAACAAAAACAAGCAAAAAAAAGAGCATTTTTTCTCCCTGTTGCTCTCCCCACCCTCCAAGAAAGCAAACAAACCAAAACCTCTGTAACAAATATGCATAGTCAAGCAAAACAAATTTTTGTATTGAACATGAAGAAACTTCCATTCTAATAGAGGATATAACATATAAATAAATCAGTGTATTTCAGATAAATACAGAATATTTTGAAGGTAAACTTCAAAAGCCATTAAGGGGAAGCCATTAAGGGGACCAGAGAAGAGCTTCTACAAGGAAATGATGCTGGAGGTGAGTCAGCTAGAAGTGAATAGGGAGAGAATGCCAGACATGGTGGAACAGTAGATGCAAAGTCAAGAAAGTGGGAGATAGAACATTGTGTGTTCAGAACAGCAAGAGGGTCGATTTGTCTGAATTGTAGAGGTCATTTTGTTGTTCAATCATTTTTAGTAGTGTCTGACTTTTGGGAGTTTTCTTGGTAAAGATACAGGAGAAATTTGCCATCTTTTTCTCCAGCTCATTTTACAGATGAGGAAACTGAGGCAAACAGGCCCAGGGCCACACAGCTAGTCAGTGTCTGAGGCCAGATTTTAACTGAGGAAGATGAGTTTTCCCGACTCCAGGCCCAGTGCTTCAGTCACTGGACCATCTAGCTGCCCAGAGTTCATATAGAGGTCTAATGTGTTAGAAGACTTGGAAAAGCAGGAAAGAGGCAGATTATGAAAAGCCTTAAATGCCAAACATTATGGCAGGGTGGGCTGACATGTTCAGACTTGTGCTTTAGGAAAATCACTAGCATTTCTGTAGAAGATGGATTGTATTGAGGAGATACAAGAGGCAGAAAGTTCAATTAGAAAGGTATGAGGGTCTGAGGCGAGCAGATGACTGTGAATGGAGAGAAGGAAACTATGTGAGAAATGTGGGAGAGCAATTACACAATCTGGCAACTGATGAGATATATGAGGTGAGCAAGGGTGAGGAGCTGATCAGAGATGATGATAACATTGGTGAATCTGGGTGACCGGAAGGTTCCCTTAACACATATAGTAAAGTTTGGAACGGGGACGGCTTTGGGGGAAAAGATGATGAGTTTTATTTTGGACATTTTGAGTTTGAGGTGCTAGATGACATATAGTTCCAAATGTTGAATAGGTAGTTGGTGATGCAGGAAGGCAGCACAGAAGAGACTATGGCTGAATATATGAGATCTTGGAGTCATCTGCCTAGAGGTAATAGTGGAACCCACAGGAGCTTATGAGATCACCGTGTGAGAGATCTAGAGTGAAAAGAGAACAGAGTCTAGGACAGGGTGTTGGAGAACACTGTGGTTAGTGGGTATGACATGAATGAGTAAAAGAAAAGTAGTTTATGGAAAAGGCGTATGGAAATAAAAATGTTAAATGTCATCAAGGAGGGTACTTCTAATTCTGGGCTTCATGCTGATCTGGCTTGGCTTGGATTTGTTTTTATTTTGTCTTTAAAACACTATTTCAATACTTGCTGACCTGGGGAGTGCTGCCTCAGGGTTGAGCAGTTGCTTTCATTCTTAAAACAGGGATCAGTGATGAAACTAGACTTCTCAGAGAGCACAGTCAACAATTGCCATTAGACTTTTTCGTTTTGTTTTTTAAAGCAATCAGGATTAAGTGACTTGCTCACAGTCACAAAGCTAGTAAGTTTCTGAGGTCAAATTTGAACTCAGGTCCTCTGACCCCAGGGCTGGTGCTTGAGCCACTTGGGTGCCCCAGGATACAAATTTGTAAAAGTCAAACTCAGAACCAAAAGGAACATCCTTGTAACTAAAGAGGAAGGTAAGACATTTAGTCTCTGAACCAGGAGTTCAAGGTTGTATCTTTTCATCAGCCACTGACTTATTCTGTAATCTTTGGTCAGGAGATGTCACCTTTCTAGCTCTTCTCACTAGTAACTAGTAAGAGAAGTAGAAGTCAATTTAAGTCACTAGATATGCATTATATACTTCTTGTACATTCATGAATAAAGGGACAAACATTACTCTATGCTCAGTTCTAGTCTCAACACAGGGATTACGAAGGGGTTACACAGTCCCTACTCTTAAGGAGCTCACAATTGATCAGGAAGGAGATGACACATACAAACAGAAGTATTCGGCTAGGTCTCAAGAAGTTCAAATAATGAATGCTGCTGAGTGGTCCAAATATTCAAATTAACACTATTCAAAGTTATAATTATATGTAAAATATGTTCATTGGTTCCAGCCAAACAGAAATATACAATGAAAAGTCAAAGTATGTGACCACTTCACAAGATTCTTAATACAAAAGAAAATGTAATAGCGGCTAGGAGAGGTCCAGACAAAGCACCTAGGAATTAGAGAGAAAGAAAACATCATGACGTAGCTCACAGAGCACTTGAGTTAGAGTAAAAAACCCTAGGGGTTTGAATCCAACTTTTCTATTTACTACTTTATTGATCTTGGTAGTGAGACTCTGAATCTCACATTCCTTATTAGTAAAAACCAGTTGGACAAGAATGGTGGTACCAAACTCAGATAGAAAAGGGCCACCAAACCATACGTAAGGATCCTTGTGAGCTACAAATTAACTTAGAAAACCATGAATTAATATTATCTATGTTCTATTGTATTTTTATTTATTTTGTTAAATATTTCCCAATTACATTTTAATCTGGTTCAGACTGCTGTGGCCTGAAGGCATGTGCTTGACATCTCTGGACCTAAATGATCTCTAAGGTCCCTTCCAGCTTTAAATCCTATGAACCAAGATGCAATCAATCCCAAATGACAAGATCAGAAAAGAACAGAGTAATGCCTTCTTGTCAAGGGTGTTATGAGCTATCGCCTGTGAAGCCTTTGAAACTTTTTAAGGAATGGACCTATAGAAATATAAGCTCTTGTTATATTCAATGGTTTTACCATAAAACATTTTTTCACATTCTGAATAGAAGAGGTTTGTCACTGTTCAGTACTCACATATGTATCACTCAGAAAGCTAGGTGTTCGCATATTTGGGGAATTGTCAGTTCTTGGAGGTACGGTACAGAAATCCCCACTACATTCCTCAGAAGCGGTCATTTACCCTCTTCTTGGATATCTATAGAGATGGAGAGCTCGTTGTGCCATAAAATAGACTGATACGTCATTGAGTAGATCCAGTTAGAAAATTCTTTCTTAAAATTGAGTAAAAGTATGCCTCCCAGTAACTTGTAGAATCTTAGAATTTAGAGGTGGAATCATCTAATCATTTGTAAATAGGTAAATTATTTATAAATCATCTACCTATTGGTATGTTATGATTTTTGTAGTTAACATCTCTCTTAAACATAGTCCTCCAAATATCTGAAGACGATTTCTGTGTCCTCCTTTAGTCTTTGCTCTTCTAGACAATTTTCAGTTCTTTCACTCATTTTTCACTTTACTTTTCTTCCAGATTCCCTCATCATTCTATTTACCCTCCTCTGGAACTTGTGTAGTTTGTCAATAACCTTCTTCAAATGTGGGAATGAGACCCAGACATCACTCCATCAGGCAGGGCAGACTGCACAGGACCTTGGACTTAGAATGAGGAAGATCTGGATTCTAATCTTGCCTCAGACAACCACTAGCTATGTGACACTGGAAAAGTCACTTAACCACTTTCTGCCTCAGTTTCCTTATTTGCAAAATGAGGAGATTGTGTTTAGTGGCAACTAAGGTACCTTTCGGCACTACATCTTTGATCTCATATGACCTGACTAGTCCTGAGGACAATGGAACAGTCAACTCCTTTGATTTGATTTGGACATTTTTTTCATGCAGTTTATACTTGTATTAGCTTTTCCACATCGTATTGTCAGATCCTTTTAAGCTTGAGGTTTACAACACCATCCATATCTTTTTCCCCCCTTCACATTAACTGCTATTGCCCAGCCAGGTTTCTTCCATTCTGTACTTGAGCAATTGGATTTTCGAACCTAAATGTAAGACTCTACCTTGAACCCTTTCAAAGGCCACGTTGGTAGTTTCACCTCTAGTGTTCAATTGTGTTGAGATCATTTTGACATTTGAGTCAATCATGTCTCCTATTAAGTATGCCACCCAGCTTTGTGTCATACAAAGATCTGATGAGTATTTAAACAAACTTAATCATGACAAAAAAGAGTAAAGAAGAGCTAACCTGTCTGGTTCACATGGAGCACCTGCGGAATGGTTACCAGCTGTCATATTTTGATGGATCTTTGCCTTCTATAAATTACAGTGCTGTGTTTTGTTTCCCCCCTCCTCGTTTTGATGATGTGACAAGGTTTGGTTTTCCTATGATGATCCTCTGTGCTCCAATTACAACTGTGCATTTTTTCCATACACACACTCTTCCAATAAAATTTGGAATAAACAATATATTTTAAAGTCGATCCTAGGCCGCAGGGACTATGACACCCTCAATCTGATCTCCCAGCTCTAAGCTGTCCAGTGGCTTGTCCTGTCAGATTGCTGGCATCAAGTCACTCATACACATTACTCTTTGACCTCTGACTGGCAACCATGGTCTCCCTCTTTGCAAAGAAAGACACTTCTTTTTGCCTGACAAATCCAAACTGTCTACTTACTGTTCATGCACAGCTGCAACAGCTGGAAGCATCTGGCAAGGAACATATGGAATTTAATTTCCCGATATTTACATAAATTGAAACTGTTTTTACTCTAGACTTCAGAAGATCTTCTGCACCAGACCTTGAGGCAAGAGTTTTCAGATCATTTCATTCCCTCTCCCTAGTGCTTACTCCCCCGCTTAACCCCACCCCCTCCTACCTCCTTTGCTTACTGTGAATGAGCTGGGAATTGCAACTTAAAGTCGGTTCAGGCTTTAGAATGTCTTAAGACTCAGAAATTCTTGATCTACATAGCTTACTATGTCAGAATTTCTTTTTTGTTTTAGGAAAGTCCAGTAGGACTTCAAAGCCCCTGACTGTTGAAAAATTTACCTGCTTTACGGTGACCTTGACGAGACTTTTATTGTGCCAATGGAAAATCTCCACTGATCCCCTCTCCCTACCGGTGGAAAAAGGCAGTGAAAATAGGCCACAGAATTGGAGAACAGAAAGGTAATATCAGAAGAATGAGTTGTGGCTAAAATAGTACAATTGTTAAAATGATCATTTATTTCCTTGAACCCCTGGAGGGTGGAATTCAGTGAGAAGAGACAAATCAAAGTCGGAGGTCTAGAATCCATTTTGTATTCATTGGGTTCCTTGCTCTATCTCTAACTATACATCTCAAAGCTTTCTGGAAGGCAGAGTGGAAAGTGTAGACCTAGAGTCAGGAAAACCTGAGTTTGAATCTTGACTAAGATAATTATCAGTTGTTTGACTCTAAGTAAGTCAATTCACCTTCTTGAGCTTCAATTTTCTAATCTGCAAAATGGAGATAATCCTTGTACTACCTATTTCACAGGGTTGTTATAAGAAAGGTGCTTTTAAAATTTAAGCACTAGGGGAAGCTAGGTGGATAGAGCATTGACCCTGGAGGTAGGAGGACCTGACTTCAAATCTGGCCTCAGAGCCTTACTAGTTGTGTGACCCTGAGCAAGTCAATTGACCTTGATTGCCTCCAAAAAGAAAATTTTAAAGCACTATCATAGTGGTAATTATTATTATTATACCATAAGGCCATCTATTCCAACCCAATCATTTTACAGATGAGGAAACTGAGTCTCAGGGATATTAAGTGATAAATCTAAGATCACACAAGGAGCAAGAAACGGGTGAGATTTGAACTGAAGTTTTCTAACCCCAGAGCCAGAGGTATTTCTGTTGTACTATAGATGGTGCATTCGTATTTGGTTTTCTTTGGGTGATCTTGCTCTCTTCCTACTTTTTTTTCAAATGAACCCCTCTGCCCTAATGCCAAAAACATAACAAAATGAAAAGATGTGGTTCCTGTCTTGGAAGAAGACACAAACCATGGGGTTATGTCTCATCATTCTGTTCTCTCTCCTTGATAAGCTATACTGTTTTCTAAAGGAGGGAGGATGGGAAAGAGACAGTTAAGAACCATTAGTGTGTAAGATTTACCAGCCACTGATTGCAGAGCTCAGGGCAGAGAGCCACATATTTGGTCCTCTCCAAGCTTCTGAGATAGTCTCTCCTCAACCCTGAATGTTCTTCTCCAGAGGTCCAACTCAAACCAGATGGACAACCTGGGGCAAAAACAATGCTGTAACCAGAGGAGAAAGTACAGGATGGGAACTGGCTCTGTCTTCCAGCTTCTAGAGAGAAATTAGGGTGGTTAAGTTGTTTAAATCCCAAGCCAGAACCTCTGAAACCTCTGATTTAATTTGATTTTATAGTTCCAAGGATTTCCTTGTTGTGGTTTTTCTATATCACATACAGAGCTCAGCTCTTCCCCCCTGCATTGCAGGAAACAAGTAAGTATAAATCTGCTGGCATGGTATGGGGGAACATCCTGCAGAGGCATCTGCTCAGAGTCCCAGGCACAAAGACCCCAGAGGGGACATAGACCATGGCCATGAGCCAGAAGACACACCCAAGCAGGGACTTTTCAGGGTATGCTGAGGACTTCAGTCTAAGAGAGGCGGTACTGTGTAGTGGAGGGAGCTTTGGACTTGCAGTCTGGAAGAACTAGATTCAAATTCCCCCTCACATAAGTACTAGGTCTAAGACCTTGGGCAAGTCACTTAACCAGCCCCTGCTATGCCCTTATCAATACAGTGAGCTGCTAGAATGGTTTCTAATGTCCCATTTAGCTCTAAATCTATGATCCTCTGATCCTTCCTTGAAGGGCTTCCTTGTATCTGTAAAGGAGAACATCACCCAGGTAGTTCATAACACTGAGTATTGGAAATAAGCAGTTTGGAGCTTTGTTGTTTGTCCTTCATTTTCAAAGGGGACCAATGACATCACAGAGTAATATCTTGTCTTGTGGGTTTATTAGATTTAAGTGAGGCAGAGCTGCACAAAGTCACCAACTTCACTCTCTCCTCCAGAGTCACCTAAGTCTAGCGGCAAGACAAAAGTCAGGACAACTGGCCATAGACTGGGATGCAGCGGATGACCATGGTGTCTTCAATGTCTGACCGAGCTCTAAGTGCTCCATGGTGTCTGCTTTGGCCACCTTCATGGCCACTGGAACAAATTGTTCTCATCTGCACATTCTACTGGGGAAAGTCTTCACATGCTTGGGATAGACACCCCACTAACTCACCAACAAGTTTGACATCCATTGGTTACCCTCAACCTGGTGTAGCCTGTCTGCTGAGATGGCTTTACAAGGGTGTGGCTGCTGTACATACCACAGCTTCATGGAACCACAGGTGAGAGTTCAGTGCCAGGTAGACACCAAAGGTGGATAAGCTGCCCTGAAAAGCACTCAGAAAGCCCTCACACCAGAGGGACTAGTCCTCCTGAACACCCAATACATTCCAGTTTAGATGATTACTACTATGTGACCTTGGACATTCATATCAATTAAGCTCCCAAGGCCTTAGTTTCCTCATCTCTAAAGTAAGGGGGTTGAACTAAATGGTCACTTCTATCCTCAGACCTATGCTGCTTTAATTCAAACTCAGTAATCTTTTCATGTTGCCTCAGTGATTTCTTTGATGTAAAGAAATGCCTTGGTTTTGAGATGTTTTGTTATTTTCATGCTTAACTTCATTTTGATTCCTGTTATCATTCTATTCTCTTTAGAATGGTAGAAGTGGATTTACTTTTCCCTTTGCCCCATTGATATGCCTGATTGTAGATCAATGACATAATAATGATATGCAGATGAATAGTGGTGAAGGAAAGGGCTGCTATTTGAAAGTACTAGCTTTGGAGTCAAAGACCCAAAGTTTGAACCCCACTTTGGCTATTTTTAAAGCCAGTTCCAATCCATTACTTCCTCTCCTGGTTACAGTGTTGTTTTTGTCCCAGGTCATCTATCTAGTTTGAGTTGGACCTCTGGATTTGAACATTCAGGGTTGTGGAGAGACTATCTCAGAAGCTTGGAGAGGACATGAGAATGTGGCTCTCTGCCCTGAGCTCTGCAATTAGTGGCTGGTAAAGTGGTAAGGAAGCTGGCAAATGAAAAGTAAGTCACCCCCTTTAGTTACTTTATCTATAAAATGTTGGGAGGAAAGGGGAGGAGATTGCATTAGGCAATATCTAAAGGATTTCTAACTCCACATCCTATGAGCCTATGACTGTATTCAAAACCCATCTCTGATACTTCACTATTTAATATTTGGTTAAGTCCCTCTTTCTGGGCCTCAATTTCTTCTTTTGTGAATATGGATGAGAATATTGGACTAGAGAGTGAGAATATTGGGCTAGATGATGTCTATGACTTCCAGTTCCATTTCCTCCTTAATTCCCTTTAATCATAGTATACCCTACCTGTTTTGTACTGGATCTGGTTCCTGTGTCCCTCTAGAATATGAACCTGGACATTATTTCCTTTCTATTTTTTCTCAGTTTCACCTGAATTTCTCCTCCACAAATTCCACTTCTGACCTGTTTAAGGAGTTGAAACCACATCCAAACCACCTTCATGATTTCCTTCTTTCTCCTCCTCCCATGAAAAACCATAAGTAGAATGGCTTTACCTTTTATTGCCTCTGTTTTCTCATCTGGAAAGGAAGGAGAAGATGATGGAATATGCCATCTCTAAGAATCACTCTGGCTGCAAAATCCTATAACTCTATGGAGGATGCACCAGTTTGACTTTTAAAGTGTTTTGTCTAGACACATGCAACCTAGCTAAGAGATACATGGGTAGACCAGTAAGATGCTTCTTCTCTAACTTATTTAGTGTTCATTGGTGTGGATATATCATGTTCCAAAGATAAAAAAGTTACTTGAGTAAGGATGAGGACAAAAGAATGATAAGTGCCTATAAAAAAATCTGAATTCTCAAAGGAGCTAAGGTTTGCAAAACATGGCTAAGGAGAAAAAAAAGTCTTTTTCTTAAAGTTTGGGACAAAAAGAAAAAGAAGAAAGGGTTTAGCTCATTGCTTAGGACAAATGGTGTGATATTAAGAGACAATTGAGCCAAAGGAAAAAAACTCTATTCTCATTTTGTTTCAATCTCCTTGATCAAGGAGAATGGCCAGCACTCAGTCAGTCAGTCATCAAGTACTTTTTAAGTACTCACTATATACCAAGCACTACGCTAAACATTGGAGACACAAATACAAACAAAAAGAAAGACATTTCCTGCCCCCAAAAAACAGAAAAAATGGAGCTATCATAATGACCAACACACAGTAGGTACTTAATAAATGCTTACCTATTGATTTAAATAGTACTGTAGGCATAAGTCAGAGATATGTGAAGACTAAGGTAAGTGAAGAAAGAGTAAGAGAACACCCAGTTGCCCTAAAGGTGTTCAAGTTTCTCAGCCCAGATCAATTTCTTCCAAGGAAATAGAATTTACAGATGAAATCAGCTATCCGTTGTTCCGCAAAGACTTGTCTAAAGAAGAAAGGTCCCAGGATATTGAAGATGGTCCTGGATCTTCCATTGGTTTGAACTAGCATTTACGTTCCTATTCAGAATCAGCTTTTTAGGGGTACAGATGCATGGAATACCTAAATAGGTGACTCTTATCAATGATGCCTCTTTAACTCCTAAACATCATCTGGTTTGGTCAAGTTACTTGAAAGTCCAAGTCCATTAAAAAAAGTAAATTAAATTAAAGCCACCTCCCCTTACTCATTTAGGAAATCATTTTTATGAGAACAGCTCATCCATAACTCAGTTTCTCCATCATGGTTGAGTGAATGTATGAGTCAGTTCTGCCAAATTGAAGCTTGTGGTCATTGGGTAAGACACAGGGTGTACTTTCTTGGAGAAACACCTCCAATATTACTCAGGTCAGATATCATCAATCTAGAGATGTATCCCATCAGCAAGCCTCATCTCTCTGACCAGACACCACCCCTAGCATTGTGGAAAGAATGATCACTACAGCCACCAATGCTGGACAATTTGGGATGACTAATTTTTACAGCTGAAATGTTCTGTAGAGATGAGAAGCTGGGTAGAGGTTAATTCCTGAAAGTTAAGCTTTAACATAGGTCTTCAGTCAATAAAAAGTGAAGTCACCAGTCTCTGAATTTACTAACTCCTATTCAAAAATTCCAGTTTACCCATCTCTACATTAAAGAGAGTTTTTTGAAGTGACGCTGAATGGATAGTCTTCTTTTGAGAAATGTACTTAAAATCCCCAATGCAACAGCTTTTGACATGATGGTAAAGGATTAAGCCCTGCTTGCCTGTTACTGATTTGGAAACTGGCTTGAATGTATTCCTTACATCCAGATTGGATTACACTTACTCTTAGCTTTGCAGAACTTTGCAGCTCCGCCAGGATGTTTTATTACTAGGAGCTGCACTTGGTCCAGAATGTGGCAATAGGAATTATCTCTGGCAATCATACAGCAAAGTCCTCTTTCCAACCTCTAAATCTCTACCCAGGTTCCTAATTTAAGTCAGAATTGATTGGAAAATTGGCCTTATAATTCGCAAAGGTTCAGATTTGAAATCAGTTAGAATCAGGCTTCTGGAAACATCAGATGCACCCTTCAGCCAGTGAGATGTTTGTAGTTATCCACCTCAGCTGGGGAGCCTTCTGCCCCAATGCACTTGAAGTCACATTGGACTTGACATTCTGTTTTTGATGACTCGGAGTTGTTACAGACTTTTTATTCATAATCCTAGTTTTTGTGGTGAAGCTATGTCGTATCTGGTGTGCTGATTGGTGGTGGTACTCAATACCAATTTTTGTGAAGAGAATCCCAGAATTCTTGATCTGGAAGGAATTTTAGAGACTGTCTGGTCCAACCTCTCTGCATTTTATAGAGGAAGACACTAAGATTCAAAGACATAAAGTTACATCTAGTGATTACAACATGGAATGATTATATGGTCCCAGAGAAGAGATGAGGAAGTATTTTTTTTTGGTAGAGAGGTGGGAGCTTTGGGTACAGAATGCCACACACCCACACACAGACATACAGACACACACACACACACACACACACACAGGATTAGATGCAGGCTGTGTTGCAGGCTATATTTGTTGGTTTTACTTAGCTATTTTTCTTTATTAGAAGAGAAGATGTGTGTGTGTGCATGGGCAGGGGTAGTGGTGGTAGTGGTGGTGGTGGCAGCAGTGGAGACAGATCCATAAGTCACTGATAGTCAAAAGCAAAAGGCATCAGCCAAAATGATGATAACACTAGCAACAATAATAATTGTTATGAAAGATCGCACAGCCAGTTAGTGGAAGAACTGAGATTAGAACCCAGGCTCCTCTTACCATAATGCCTCTGCTTAATAAGCCTGCTTGGAAAAAAATAATTGTAATGGGAAGTATATGAGCTAAGGAACTGACTGCCAATATCATTTCCTTTAGATGGCTCAGATTAGAACGGTACTTAATCTATCCAATTAATCAATCAGTCCCAAGTGTATTCCAAAGGCCCCAAAACTGCCATGCACGCAAGTACTTTTGGTCCCCTGCAGAGTCAATATCACATTCAGTACAAATACCAGCATTTTTTTGAAAATTGCAAGCCCACTGTGGAATGTGTGTGCTCAGTGTTCCAATTGGACTGTGTTCTAAACACTAAAATACTGAAAATCAGAACATTGCTTTACTGGAAGTGAGAGAAGCATATGGGATAAGACTCATTGGCAACCATTCATGTCATGAAATAGTTTTGACTACAGCCTGTCCCACCCTTAACCTGCTGAACTCTTCCCCCATTTTAGATACTGTAGTTGGCCATCCCAAAGGGCCAGCCCTTTAAGTTACAGGTGGGAGAGTGATAATAAAGTTGGATGTATAGAACACAGGTTGGACAGCTGGGGCCTAATACAGGCATGGGTTCTGAGATGACATGGAAGACGTTTTAATTGCACAATCAATATAGGTTGAAGGAAAGCTAAGAAGCCACAGTGACCGAGGTCACCAATATTACTTAAGGGATAAAGTGAAATCTGATGGAAGCAAAACCTGAGATCCCTGCATCAGGCAGCCGATCAATAGCAACCCCGCTTGGTCTGTGTCAAATTTAAAAACATTTGATGACATCTGTGACTGAATAGTGTAAAGGCAATTATGCAAAACATACAGCTGCTTCCTAGAATTTGAAAACTATCTGAGGATCATCTGCCATGAATACACAGAAGAATTCCACCAGGCCCTAAGCAATACGACTCATAAAATGCTACAAACAAACAGATTTCCACATTGGACAGCCCACCACAGAATGTTTCTTACAGCTGGGCAAACTGACCTTGGTATTCTTTATTCATCTCAGCCAACCACTTTGGAAACTCAACTCATCTCCAGACTATGTGTGGGGAGTTTGTATCAAAAAACATTCTCCTTTCTTGATCCTCCATTTGCTCTGTCTGCGGATGATACAAAGACAGTCAAGCTGTCTCATATCTAAGAGGAAATTTCCATGGCACAATGATAAAAAAAAGATTGTGTGGGTATGGTGGCCAGACACTAGACTTCCAGTGAAAAGGCTTGGGTTTGAATCCTGCTCCACCCGTTTACTAATTGAGTGTGCTTGGGGCTAAGTCATTATACTTCTCTAAACTTCAGTAAAATAAGGCTAATGATATTTTGTTTCCTAACTCTTAAAATTCTTGGGAGGGCCATATAAGATTATGTAAAATAAAGCAGAACAAGGGAAGGATTAGGTCTTCTTTATTAAGTAGCCAATCAACAGGCATTTGTGAATTGGCAAATATACAGGGCATAGAGAATATGAAATATAAATAACAAAACTATCCCTACTCTCAAGGAATGTAAAAAACTCAGTACTTCAATGTGTATATGATTTCAGAGGTAATAGGCAGCCTCCCTCCTCTTTAGGGTAGTGAAAATGATCTAAGCGTCGGCAGTACTTGGCCTCAAGTACCCTCTCAGGTAGATATGAGCTGCGTCAGCCTGGGCAGTTCTCTTAAACTCTTAGAGCTCCTTATATGTGCTGGTCAGTGTCCTTTGTGCAGCTTTTCACACAGTTCATTATTAGTAACATGCTGATGGAGCCTGCTTACATCAATACTATGTTTTCCAAAGAGAGAGAGGGAGAGGGCGAGAGAGAGAGAGAGAGAGAGAGAGAGAGAGAGAGAGAGAGAGAGAGAGAGAGAGAGAGAGAGAGGCAAAGAGAGACAGAGAAAGAGAGTAAGAGAGGAAGCATTCAATCTAACTCCTCCAACTCCAACCTCCTTGACAAAGATTAAATTCTGACCCAGAAAGTCAAGAAGTCACAGGGAGTCATTTTTGTAGCCCAGGAAGGCTGAGCTAGATAAAGGTCTACCGATGCTAGGAAGGGGTACTTAAAATTGCAGTGGTGGGGAGCAATCTAGTTCCCAGGGACTGAGAGAAGACGAAGCCCAGGCAACCATAAAGAGATCCCAAGAGGATACACTGGGTGCAGGAAAAGGTACCCTTTAGCAGAGTTGTTACCTGCCTCCAAATATAGGTCAGAGATCCAAGGCAAAGAAGAGTGAGCAGAAATGTTGGCTCTAGGTGTGTAGTGTACAATGATCAAATTCCCAGAAGCAAGCAGTAGCTGCGTGGCTCTGATCTCTGGAGCAGAGAGCAATGTCCCAGACCAAAGGGGAGCCAGCAGTTCAATTACTCTGAACCTGCAGAATCTCCCAGCAGGCCAATAGTGGCTAAGACAAGCAGTAATCTGTTGAAACTCCCAATTAGAATCAAGCCAAACCTGGGTCAAGAACTTTCAGAACTCACACCAGGAGGGCAGCAAACTGACCTTTCTCCAGATAACAACACTTTGGCACCACTGAAAGCTTTCAGTCTCCCTGTTAGAGTTGTGGAAACATCAGAAGAATGCAAAGGGACAAAAGTCAAGGACAAACACCCCCACCTTCACACCCCACCCCCTGAAGTGTGCAGAGTTTAGCACTAACATCAAGTCCCAAATAAAGAGGTAGGCTGGAAGAATGAATAAATCATAACAGAACCTGACCATAAAGAGCTACGATGGTAATAGAGAAGATTAAGACAATTAAGACAGACAGACAGACGGACGGACACACACATACACACACACATGCGTGCGTGCACGAGAGAGAGAATTACTTGAAAAAAATCCACAAGCAAAGCCTCAAAGATAAATACAGTTTAAACACAAGTCCAATATGAGTTCTTAAAAGAGTTAGAGCAAAAGTAAAAGGAGCTAAAAGTGATTTTAAACATGAGAGCAGTGGACAAAAGAATGAGAAAAGAGACAAGTGCTGGGAGAAAAAGTTAAGGAAACAAATTTAATAGCTTGGAAAAATAGGTACAAAACTTTACTGAAGAAAATAACTCCTTGAAAATCAGAATTGGCCAAATGGAAACTAATGACTCTAGGAGATTTTATGAAATAATAAAACAAAGTCAAAAGACTGAAAAAATAGAAGAAAATGTGAAATATTTCATAGGAAAAACAACTGACCTGGAAAACATTTTGAGAAGAGATAATTTAAGAATCACTGGACTAACTGAAGCCCATGAACAAAACAGGTCTTAGACAAAATATTTCAAGAAATTAAAACAGAAAGCTATCCAGATATCTTATAAACAGAGGGTAAAGTAGAAATTGAAAAAATCTACTGTTCATCTCTTGAAAGAAACACAAAATGAAAATCTCAAGTCAAAAAAAAAAATACTGCAAGCAGCTAGAAATAAAGAATTTAAATACCAAGGAGTCATAATCAGGATCACAGAAGATTTAGTAGCCATGACTATAAAGAGGCAGAGAACTTGGAACATTTTATGCCAGAAGGCAAAGGATCTAGGTTTATAACCAAGAACATCTCATTCAACAAAACTGAGAGTTATCCTATGGAGGTGGGGACAGACCTTTAAAATGCAGGATTTCTGAGCCTTCTCGATGAAAAAAGACCAGATCTGAGAAGAAAATTTGATGTAACAAAAACAAGAGTCAAGAGAAGAATAAAAAGGTAAACTTGAATTAAAAATGATGAGACTAACATTCTTATATGAGGAGATGAGTCATGTAACCCTTAGAATTTTATCATCATTACATTGTTGGTGGAGTTGCGAACTGATACAGCCATTCTGGAGAGCAATTTGGAACTATGCCCAAAGGGCTATAAAAATGTGCATACCTTTTCCTTTGACCCAGCAATATCACTTCTAGGGCTGTATCCCAAAGAGATCACACAAGTGGGAAAGGGACCTGTATGTACAAAAATATTTATAGCAGCTCTTTTTGTGGTAGCAAAGAATTGGAAATCAAGGGGATGGTCATCAATTGGGAATGGCTAAACAAGTTATGGTATATGAATATAATGGAATACTATTGTGCTACAAGAAATGGGGAAGATACAGTCTTCATAATAACCTGAAAGACCTACATGTTATGATGCTGAGTGAGAGAAGCAGAACCAGGAGAACATTGTACACAACCACAGACATACTGATTTTGTGATGACTAACTTTGATAGACTTGGCTCTTCTCAGCAATACAAGGTTCAAAAACAACTCCAAAGGACTCATGATGGAGAGAGCTATCTACCTCCAGAGAAAAACTTATGGCATCTGAATGCAGGTTGAGGCAAACTATTTGCTCTCTTTTTTCTTTTATTTCTGGTTTTGTTTCTTCTTTCTCATGATTCAATTCATTGGTCATAATTCTTCTTTACAACTTGACAATTGTGTAAATAAGTTTAATGTGAAGATATATGTAGAAGATATATCAGACTCTATGCTGTCTAGTGGGAAGGGGAGAGGGGAGGGAGGGGAAGAAAATCTGGAACTCAAAAACATGCAGAACTGAGTGTTGTAAACTAAAAATTAAAAAAAAAATTAAAAAAAAGAATTTTGTCATCAGTAGGGGTAATAGAGGGAGTCTAATTAAACAGAGGGCCTGAATTGATTCTGTTCTGTGTGAATGGGAGAGTGGAAAGGGAGAGGAAGAATGAGTAAATTATCTCTCATAAATGTAGCATGCAAAAAGATTATATATGAACAGTAGTTAGGGGGGAATCAGACAATATTTAAACCACTCTTATTTGAACTGGCTAAAGGAAGGAAGACTACACATACATACAACTGGTTACAGAAATACATTTTACTCAACAAAGAAACATGGAAGAAAGAGGTTTAGGGAAAGGGGGAAAATAAGAAGGTCATTAGTCAGAGAAAAAACAGATTTTTAAAGAGGGGTCAGGGGAAAAAAGGGAAGGATAAGAATAAGAGAATGGGGAAATACACAGCATTCATATCTGTGAATGTGAATGGAATGAACTTTTAGATACAATGAAAAACTATAGCACAGAAAGGATTAGAAAAACAGAATCTAACAATACATTATTTACATGAAACACAATTTAAACAGAAGGACACAGAGTTAAAATAAGGGTCTGTAATAGAATCTATTGTGCTTCAATTGAAGTAAAAAAGGGTAAGGGTAACAATCGTGATCTGAAACAAAGCAAAAATTGAAATATACCTAATTAAAAGAGATAAACAGGTGAAGTACATTTTGCTAAAATTTACCATAAACAATGAATTAATATCAGTACTAAACATACATGTACCAAATCACATAGCATCTAAATTCTTAAATGAATTAGAGGAAGAAATAGACTGTAAAACTATAAGAGTAGTGCATTTTAATTTATCCTTTTCAGACATAGATAAATCAAACCAAAAAATAAATAAGAAAGACATTAAGGCCTGCAGTAGAATTTTAGAAATCTTACCTGTGCTAGACATCTGGAGAATGTTGAATAAGAATCAAAATCATTTCTCATCTGTGCTTGCCACATTCACAAAACACAAAACTCATAAACAAATGAGGAAAGTGAAAATATTAAATGTATCTCTTACTAAGCATGATGCAATAAAATTACACTCAATGAAGGGCCTTTGAAACAAGATTAAAAAATAATTGGAAACTAAGTAATTTAACCCTAATTGATAGGTATGTTGTAGATAAAAGTATATAAACCATCATAAAAGATAAATAAATTATATGATGATATAAAATATCATTAAAGATAATAACAATGAGACAATATATAAACATTTGTAGGATGCATCTAAAGCAGTGATAAGGGGAAATTTTATATCTCTAAACTCTTTCATCAATAAAAAAGAGAATGAAATCAATGAATTGGGCATGCAGTTAACAAACCACAAAACACCAACAAATTAAATCTCTCCAATTAAATTCTAAAATAGAAATACTGAAAATCAAAAAACTTTACAAAAATGAATATAAGACCCATTAAATTAATAAAGTTAGTTTTTTAAAAGAAAAAAGCAATCAACAAGCCATTAATAAATTTGATTAAGAAAAAGAAAGAAGAAAATCAAATTACCAGTACAAAAAAAAAATAAAAAAGGTGAATTCACAATCAATTAAGGAGAAATAAAAGCAATTATTAGAAGCTATTTCTCCCAATTATCTGCAAATAAAAGTGATGATCTGAATGAAATAAATGGATATTTATAAAAATATAAATTGCCCAGCTTTATAGAAAAGGAACTAGAATATTTAAATAAACTTTCTTAGCAAAAGAAATTGAACAAGTCATAAATGGACTCCCAAAGGGAAACTCGAAGAAAACCCAGAAAGAGATAGATTTACAAATGAAATCTGCCAAGCATTTAAAGAACAATTAATTCTAATATTATATAAACTATTTTAAAAATAAAGAAGAGATCCTACCAAATTCTTTTTATGACAAAAATTTGATCATGATACCTAAAACGGGGAAAATCAAAACAGTGAGAGAAAAGTATAGACCAATTTCTCCAATGAATATTGATCCAAAATTTTAAAATAAAATATTAGCAAGAAAACAATAGTATAATATCACAAGGATCATACACTATAACCACTATGAATTTATTCTAGGATTTTAGGACTGGTTCAATATTGTAAAAACTATAAGCATAACTGACCATATTAATAATAAAAATAACCAAAATCTATGGTTATTTTGATAGATCCTGAAAAAAAAACCTTTTGACAAAATATAGCACATATTCCTGTTAAAAACACTAGAAAGCATAGAAATAATCTATCAATCAATCAGCAAGCATTCATTAAGTGCCAAGCCATGAGCTTGGAACTAAGAAAATTTATCTTTAAGAGTTCTAATCTAGCCTCAGATACTTACTAGCTATGTGACCCTGGGCAAGTCACTTAACTCAGCCTCAATTCGTCATCTGTAAAATGAACTGGTGAAGGAAATGGTAAACCACTTTAGTATCTTTGTCAGGAAGAAAAATGTGTGAGGAATAGCAAAGAAACCAGTTTGTCTCACTGTAGATTGTGTACATGAAGGTAATGCCTAATAAGACTGGAAATGTAATTTGGAGCCAAGTTTGTGGGACTTTAATGCCAAAAGAAAGGAATTTGTATTTGATCCTAGAGCTAACAGTTAGCCACTAGAGTTAATCAGGAAAGGAAGTTATGTGTCGTGACCTGTGTTTTAAATAATTAAGCCAATTAGATGAGCATTGTAATAGGTAATTGATTATTGTAATTGAAAAGGTCTTGAACTGGTTTATAGTTGGGTAAATAGTGAAAAAGTTTTGTGTATAAGAAATGTTGTCACGATAGAATCAGCAGGTTCTGGTGACTGGTTAGATATGGAAAAGAGGGAGATGAAAGAGTCAAGGATAACTGATGTTGTGAATCTAAGAGATTTGAAGGCTACAACGCCATCAAGAGAAATAGGATGGGGCAGCTGGATGGTACAGTGAGTAGAGCACCGGCCCTGGAATCATGAGGACCTGAGTTCAAATCCTGCCTCAGACACTTGACACATGTACTAGCTGTGTGACCTTGGGCAATTCACTTAACCCCAATTGCCCTGCCAAAAAAACGAAAAAAAACCAACAACAAAAAAACCTGTCCTATTTCTCTGGTGGTGCCAGAGAAGTCAAGAGAAGAAAGAGTATACAGGAGCAGGAAAAGAAAAAAAAATGATGACCTTAAGAAGGCCTTTGGATTTATGAGTTAAGAGAGTATTGATAATGTTATTGAATAGTGGGTTTGGAAGGCAGGTTGCTAGAAGTTGAGAAATACATAGAAGGATGAATTGGAGACAAAAAGTGCAAAGCAAATCTTTCTATGATTCTGCTATGTAAAAGAGGAAGGAAAAACATAGGCCAATAGCTTGGAGGATGTCAGAGTAATGAGAAAGTTGTTCTTTTAAAGATGAGGGAGTCCTGTGTCTTGTTGTAGGCAGGGGCAAAGTCAAATGAAAGAAAGAGGGGGAGGGGAAGGGGGGAGAGAGAGAGAGAGAAAGAGAGAGAGTGAGAGAGAGAGAGAGAGAGTGAGAGAGAGAGAGAGAGAAAGAGAGTGAGAGAGAGAGAGAGAGAGAGAGAGGGAGAGAGAGAGAGGGAGAGAGAGAGAGAGAGAGAGAGAGAGAGAGAGAGAGAGAGAGAGAGAGAGAGAAGGAAAGAGAGAGAAAAGGAGAGGAAGTGAGCAATTTGGGATAACTGAAAGTATTGTAAGGTTTCTCAAATGTGATATGGCTTGCTTTCCTCTTTCTGTTCAGTCCTGGGCCTTGTTCATTGCCCATCTGTAGCTCTTTTCTAAGATACGTATACATACATACATACCTCAGATATTGTGGGTTCAGCTTCAGACCACAGCAATAAAGTGAATATAGCCATAAAACAAGTCACAGAAATTTTTTAGTTTTCCAGTGCATATAAATGTTATATTCACACTATTTTGTAGTCTATTAAGTATGCAATAGTATTATATCTTAAAAAATGTACATGACTTAATTTAAAAATATTTTATTGCTAAAAATGCTACCCGTCATCTGAGTCTTCCGCAAGTAATAATCTTTTTGCTCGTAGAGGGTCTTACCTCAGTATTGATGGCTGCTGACTGATCAGGGTGATGGTTGCTGAAGGTTGGGGTGGCTGTGGCAATTTCTTAAAATAAGACAACAGTGAAGTTTGCTGTATGGATTGACTCTTCTTTTCACTTGAACACTTAGAGGCCTTTGTAGTTTTATTAATTGGCCTAATTTCAATATCGTTTTGTCACAGGGAATACAGAGGCCTAAGGGGAGGGAAAGAGATGGGGAAACAGCCAGTAAGTGGAACAGTCAGAACACACACAATATTTATCCATTGTTTGCTGTTTGCTATAGGTGCTGTTTGTGGTGCCCCTAAATAATTACAATAGTAACATCTAAAGTCACTGATCACAGATCACCATAACAAATGTAATAATGAGAACATATGAAAAATTGCAAGAATTACCAAATTGTGACACAGAGACACAATGTGAGTACATGCTGTGGGGAATATAAAGCCTATAGACTTGCTCAATGTAGGATTGCTAAAAATTTCAGTTTGTAAAAAACAAAACAAAACACACAACTAAGAAGCACAATAAAGTGAGGTATGCCTGTACTAATGAGTGAACTTACTGAGTTTCCTGTCCAACTTCATGTCACAATCTGAGCACTGTGTTTTCTTCATCCACTTTGTTTTTCCTCTGTGGATGACTTGGTCTATCTCTTGAGTGACCATGAAGCTCAATTCAAACTCCCATTTTAGATATTTGATAAATAGTTGTTAACCTGAATTGTAAGCATTATAGAAATTCAAGAGATTGTCATTGTAGAGGAAAAACATAGTTGCCTTTGTAACATAATCAGCTTCACAATCCCCTTCTAGCACTATGATACGGTTCAGGCAGTGAGAGTAGCCAGGAAAAGATCTCTGCTTTGCCATCATCAAGTTCACCCTGCATTCATCTACATTTCTCCAGGACTGCAGATACACAGCCTGCTAAGTATAGGGAAGCTTTTGGAAGGCAGATGAGATGAAGATACCATCGGCCTATTTGTTCACTTTCAGAGCGTGTGTATTTCCTCATTGAAAGGAGACACTCCAATAGTAAGAATGCTAGGAATAAACCCACAGATGGAAGTTGTATTGTTCTCCTGAAGAAATCACCATACTAGAGCCTCTAGTATATTAGTTGTATTTAGCTCCTACTCTCTCTGAAAATGTGATTTTCAGTTAGCTATTGCTTCCCAAAAGCAAGTCCCTACATATGGGGGGCTTAGTGCATTCTAGATCGTGGGTCATGCAATTGGTTTGGAGGCAAATTCCAGGATATTCAAAGAGGGAAAGAAGAGAAGACTATGCTCTCCTTCAAAAGGTCTGCAACCATTTAGTAGATTATTTAATATCATGGAATGCAGTAAGGGCAGAGCCTGGCTCACCTTTCAATATAATTACAGCACTAGCCAGCAATCTCTAAAATTGCTTGAAGTCATTGACACCAGTGAATGCATATGCATCGGGGCCTAGTTAAATACTTAGAGGATAAACCTGTTAACAGAATTAATTTGATATATCCGATATGTTTAAATGAAACATGTGAATGCCCTGCAGAGAGCCCAAAGCTGATGTGAGGGGAACAAAACCTCAGACTCAGACTCCTAAAGGAATAAATCTACTCCTTCCTTTCCTTTCCAGGAGGACACACAATGGCTTTCTTGATAAATGAGCCTGCTGTAAAGATCTTAAAAGAGTCTCTTAGTCTTACATTTCAGTAGTCTGGTGGCAAAGGGGCTCAAGAGTAAAAACTGAGCTTATTCATTCTGTCTCCAGAGCCAGCAGTGAGGGTGGGCAGAAAGACAATGTTGCCATCTATCAAGGATATCATTTCTGAGAAGCAAAGGAAGATGGCATAAGCCCATCTGTGGACAACTTTAGGATACAGTGGAATTCTTTTTTTTTCCTAAGGATCTTATATTCTTTTTTTGTTGTTGTTTTTAGTGTGCAACACACAGTTCTACATAATTTTGAGTTCCAGTTTTTTTTTCCCTCCCTCCCGCCCCGCCCAAGAAGGCATGGAATCCCATATAACATCCATGTATAACTTGGCATTGAATTAATTTACACACTAGTCAAGTTGTGGAGAAGAATTATGACCAATGGAATGAATCATTAGAAAGAAGAAACAGAACCAAAAAAAAAAAAACCACAACCCAACAACAAATACAAAAGAGAGAAAAAAAAGGGGGGGGGAGAGAGAAAGGCAAATATGAAGTGTGCCTCGATCTGCATTCATACTTCATAGTTCTTTCTCTGGATGTAGATAGCATTCTCCATTGTGAGTCCTTTAGAGCTGTCTCTACATATTGTGTTGCTGAGAAGAGCAAAGTCTGTCAGGGTTAGTCATCACAGAATCAATATATCTGTGGTTGTGGATAATGTTCTCCTGGCTCTGTTCCACTCACTCAGCATTATGTCGTGTAGGTTCTTCTAGGTTGTTATGAAGTCTGTATCATCCCCATTTCTTATAGCACAATAGTATTCCATTACCTTCGTATATCAGCTTGTTCAGCCATTCCCCAATTGATGGGCATCCCTTTGATTTCCAATTCTTAGCTACTACAAAAAGAGCTGCTATAAATATTTTTGTACATATGGGTCCTTTTCCCACTTGTGTGATCTCTTTGGGATACAACCCCAGGAGTGGCATTGCTGGGCCAAAGCGTATGAACATTTTTATAGCCCTTTGGGCATAGTTCCAAAGTGCTCTCCAAAATGGCTGGATTAGTTCACAACTCCACCATCAATGTAACAATGTTCCAATTTTCCCACATCCTATCCAGCATTTATTGTTTTTCCTGTTTTGTTATTTTAGTCAATCTGACAGGAGAGAGATGGTATCTAAGAGTTGTTTTGATTTGCATTTCTCTAATCAATAGTGATTTCGAGCATTTTTTGATATGTCTATAGATATCTGTAATTTCTTCCTCTGAAAACTGTCTGTTCACATCCTTTGACCACTTCTCAATTGGGGGATGACTTCCTATATTGGGAGATGTATTCCTATATATTTGGTTCAGTTCCTTGTATATTTTGGAAATGAAGCCTTTATCAGTGGCACTAGTTGTAAAGATTTTCTCCCAATTTTCTGCTTCCTTCCTAATCTTTGTTGCATTGGCTTTTTTTGTACAAAAACATTTCAATTTAACATAATCAAAATTATCCATTTTGCATTTTGTAATGCTCTCTGTCTCTTGTTAGGTCATGAATTCTTTTCTTTTCCATAAATCTGATAGGTAAACTATTCCTTGCTCTCCCAAATTGCTTATAGTTTGAGCCTTCGTTCCTAAATCATGAATCCATTTTGACTTTATTTTGGTATATGGTGTAAGATATTGGTCTATGCCCAGTTTCTGCTCTACTATTTTACAATTTCCCAGCAGTTTTTGTGAAATAGTGAATTCTTAGCCCAGAAGCTGGCCTCTTTGGGTTTATCAAAGAGTAGATTGCTATATTCGTTGACTTCTCCATCTTGTGTACCTATCCTATTCCACTGATCCACGACTCTGTTTCTTAGCCAGTACCAGGTAGTTTTGATGACTGCTGCTCTATAGTA
>CM053625.1:84534374-84547498 GCA_028646595.1 Phalanger gymnotis | reverse complement strand
AAAGGAAGGGAAAAGGGGATGGGAGGGTAGTAAGGTGACAGATGGGAGGGCAGACTGGGAAACGGGGCAACCAGAATGTACGCCATCTTGGAGTGAGGGGGAGGGTAGAAATGGGGAGAAAATTTGTAATTCAAACTCCTGTGAAAATCAATGCTGAAAAATAAATATATTAAATAAAATTTATAAAAAAAAATAAAATCCATTTCTACTTTCTAAAAAAAAAGAAAAGAAAAAAAAAAGAAAAAGAGAAATATCTTCCGCCAGCCTATTCCTTTAGGGATTCCAAACACAGAAGAGTGACAAGTGTGCTAAAATCAAAAGACCTTTGATCTGGAAGTCTGAAGACCCAAATTGGAGTCTTTTACTATCTGCATGACTTTTGGCAAAGCATTTCATGACTGGGCATCTTGAAGTTCTCCACAATCAAATCAAGTTGTTGCACCTGATGACTGCTAAAGATCTCAGAATCTATCTTTCGATGATTCTGTGACGCTAGAAAGAGGTAGAGGAGAAGATTTTGGGGGAGCAAGGTTGATTAGGTTTGTTTTTGTTTGTCTCTGTGCACACGTGATTTCTAATACTATTATCACTGGTTGGCTGACTGACATGCTCTACCTTGGTGACTAATCCCTGTGGATTGATTCTACTCAATATAACAAATTTCAGTGAGATTCTAAATTTTTGGAAGCCTTTCTTGATCCTCTCAATTCTCATGTCTCCCTCACCCTGCCAAGAAAATGACTTGTATTTATTTTGAATATAGACTATAAGCTCATTGAAGGCAGGGTCTTCCATTCTTGTCTTTACATCCTCAGTGTTTTGTATTTCTGCACATAAGCAAAACTTGGCACCTTGATTATAGTAGCTACTCAATAAATATGAATTGACAATCATAGTGGTGGAGGTGAATTGGTCACCCAACTAGAATTTATTAAGCGCCTTCTATGTGTAAGGCACCGTGATATACACTGTGGATGCAAAGAAAGGCAAAAGATTGTCCCCGTCCTCGAGTAGTTCACAGTCTAATGATGAAGATGATGACTTATGAGATACTTTACTACTTTACTAGTGATAGAGGAGAGTTCTCTTTCCCTCAACAGTTTTGTGAATTCACTGTACAACTCCAACAATCACTTATGATGAATCAAACCTTAGAGGTTCATACCTCAGGGTTATTGTAGTTTGGTGGAAAAGGTTATTACAGAATGAGAACATAGTATCATTCTGCAAGACAGCATAAATATGCAAGGTTTCTGACTTCCAGCCCTCAGGAATTCAATTTCTACAATGTCTGGAATGACTTCCTCATGGATAGCCTAATCTGAATGGATGTATCCCTCTAGGCCAGAGTCTCAAGTCTGGGCACAAGGACAACTTGTTGTGTACTGTAGGGAGTGAGGAAATATTGGAATGATAAAATGTGGAGGTGGGGTACCAGTCTTTTTCTTTCTCTGGGTAGCCAGAAGAAAGGGATCAGGGGACATACCTGATCTGGTCAGGCAATAATGACCATTGACAATTTATGAGACCTGGTCTCAAACTAGCATAGTTAAGTTCTTGTCTAAGAACATAACTCTGAGTGTCTTCTGGTTTTTGCTATCAAGAATAAATATTTAGAGTAAACAAAAACAAAGTATTTTTTTATTAGGCCATACTTTAGTCAACTATGCTCCCAGGGCCAGACGAGCATGATACCTATTAGGAGCTTAAAAGGATTTTGTCTGTCATACATTCCAATTTAGCCAATGAGGTGGCTCTAGAGTCCCACTCTTGTCTCAAAAGATGCCACATATGTCTTTACTTCTGTGTGATTAGCTCTGGTTAGTGTTACAAGGTGAAACAAAAAATCAAGTGCTCAAGATATAATAATCCATCAATTCTGAATTGGTTTCATCAGCCTGCTAAGATGTCACAGGAGACAGGGTCCCTGTGAAATAAGTAAACATTTATGTAAATTAACATGCCCTTGAGACAATACTTTTGGAAAAGGACTGTAGCAGTGCTAAGCCAATGCCTCCAAATTGGAAAGGAGCACATCTTTGCCAGGTATTTGAAAACACTTTTTCATGATGCTAGTCTATAAGTCCTCATTTTTTTTTCTAGGAAAGAAGTGATGTTCAGTACTTAGAGGGGTGGGGAGGGCAGGAAAGGACAGCAAAGAGAAACAGCTAAAGCCAGGCAGAGCCTGGCCTGGGGCTGCAGAGGCTCCCCCACTGACATCCCTGCCAAGGCTCAGGCCTGGCTGGTGACAAGCAAACCTCCCAGCATTGTGGTTTGGGTGCTGGCTTTGGGTTGACCTAAATGTGTGTGGTCCTCTAACCCCAAAGACATCAGGTCTTGACTAAAGGAAATCAGTCAGGAGGCCTAATCACAATGGAGGTGGGGGAGTAAAAATGTTTGGATGTTCCTTTCTTTCTGTAAAGTTGTTGAAGACTTCGGTCTGTATTGATCGGGGTTAAGATAGGAGTGGAGTATCTAAAGATGAATTTTTCTGCGTGTCAAGGCATGCGTTTTCTTCTTAGGCCTATGGCAGGCATTAATATATGTCATATGGTAAAAAGAGCATTAGAATTTTTTTCCCCTCTCTCCCAATAACTAGCTGTCTAGCTGTACTACCTTGCATAAGTAATTTCTTTTCTGTAGTCATCAAGACCCAGATTCAAATCCAGCCTTTGATATTAACTTGCTTGACCCTGGGCAAGTCCTTCAACTTCTGTCTCAGTTTCTTCAACTGTAAAAGGAGAACAATAATAGGACCTACCTCCCAGGGTTGTTGTGAGGATCAAATGAGGTAACGTTTATAAATCACTTAGCACGGTGCTTCTTTCACACACAGTCGGTGCATAATCTATGCTTGTTCCCTTATGAAAAAGTGAAAGCATTGGCACAAATCCATATGAGGTGTCATCCGGCTCTAATATTCCAAGTATCAATGAACGCTGTCCTGCACTAAGATGTTAGGAGAGATGGGCAGGAACATGAGCGGTGTGACATTAGGCAAGGTCAGTATTTGTCAGCTGAGAATATTATGGGAAGCACTCAAAAATGATTTAGTGGTTGATTAATGTTTTCAGGAACTAAGTCCTGATGAAAAGGTTAGCATCACATTTTGCTATATTATCAGCTTAATTTTTTTTAATAAAGTACAACATAATTTACCTTGAATTTAGTTCTTTTCTGTTCTTCCCATCTTAGAATGTCTCAGTTAAGCAGTCACAGTCTTGGACTTACTGCTTAAGAGTACAGTCACGATCAGCTTGAATAAGTAATTAGGATCATATTATGGGAAGGGGAAGAGGATAACTATTATTTGCTTTTAGTGGTACTCCTTTTGCCATGTGTCATTTGGTCCTAGTCATCCCCTCCACAGTTCTCTCTCTCTCTCTCTCTCTCTCTCTCTCTCAATAGACCTCAATTTTTCTTCCAAAAATTAGGAGATTGGATGAGGCAATATCTAAGCTCCCTTCTAGCTTTAACATGCTATGTTTCAAAGTTCCTTCTAATTTGGTCTTTCTGTGTTCTACATTCTAATGGTCCATCCTCTATGGTTTCTTCCAGCTTTCATGATCTAAGATTCTATAAGATTGACAAAGAAGTCTCCAGACCTCTGAGTATTTTTAGAATGTCTGCTCTGTCTACTTCCTAAGGAGCTGTGGAAGAGAATGCTTCCACACAATGACAATGACTCTTGCACCCTAGACAATGGTTCCCATGCTTTTGGTGTTTGTACGATGCTCTTTCAGGGTTCTAATCCTTCATTGGGGACTGCTACAGTTTTGAAATTTTTTTCACAGGCCTGAAACATTGAAGGTTCAAATCGAAAGGGGTCTTCAAGGCCATTTAATTCAACCTTTTCATTACACAGATGAGGGCACTTGGGTCAAAGAGGATAAGTGGTCTGTTCCAGTTTATACCAAGAGAGTGTCAGGGACTAGAGTGAAGGGCCTTTCACTCTAGGTTGCCATTAAAATCTCACGTCTAAAATACTCCAAAATGAGAAGAATTAGGTGGCTAGAATGACTCGTCTTACCGTTTGGTGCCTGAGCTGCCCCTCTGCATAGTAAAGCCCTCTGAAGTCCTGGGATGATAGTAGCTCTACACACATGGAAAATGTACTGCTGGTTTTTCCAGCTTTCTATGTATGCATGTTTTCCTTCAGCATCGGGCATCCGTCTTCATTTTCTCAGCACTTTAGTGTTGTGCAAACCTTTACTTTGGCAGGGGTTAGGGAAACCCCACTCTCCATGATTGCCTTCGTTCCTTACCCAGGAAAGTGGAATAGGGATTCAGAGGTGAAGTGCCTTCCAAACCAACTCTGGCTTTCTTTATTTGTTTTCCTTTCGACAGTGAATTTAAGACTTGTGAAAGGCCCCCAGATGGAAAGCACTGGAGACTGAGCCTCTATGTACAGCCACAGGTCAGACAGGAGAGTATTAGGGGCTCTTGAAGGCTTCCCCCCAAAAGTCCTCCTTCTGAGTTTCTGTAACCTTTCACAGATTTTTTTTTCCAGGGAGGACATGGTTGAGTATTTATGGTTAAGAAAATTGCTCATTATATTTATTAAGAAGTTGTTATACACATAGTAGGTATTTAATAAATGTTCATTAGATACCTGAAACACGAAACTCTACATATGTATGTCATATTATGACTTACAAAGACCTTTCAAATCCTTAGGCATTTGATCCATGCAGTAACCCCCTGAGGTAGGTAGGATAGGAACGATCACCCCAATTTTACTGATAAAGAAACCAGCCTTCAGAGAGGCAAAGTGACTTGCCCAAAGTGACATGACCATAACCTAATTCTTTTGCTTAAAGTCCAAGGTTCCTTTGACTGAATGATACTGATAGGGAGTTCTGATGAGAGACCAATGGAATGATCAGGAAAGAAGGCTTCATGGAGGATATGACACAAGTTGAAATTTGAAGGAAGGTATAGCTTTTAAGTACTTCAAGAAAAAAAATAAACTAATTAGGTATCTGTTAATTTAAAAAATAGAGAGGTAAAGGATGCAACAGATGTGAAATATAAGCACTTTCAAACAAGATCACTATATAATTAGTTTTACTGAATTATTTTACTTTATTATAAGAGACCTCTCATAAAATGGGAATAATCTGTAAATGTATGCCATGCAGAAACAAAACACATCAAGAAAATTGAAGATGACAAGAAAATAATCTCAAAAAAAGAGACTTGGAAGATTAATAGGATTTGGTTAGGCAGAGAGGAGAAGGGTAAGCATTCCAGGCATTCAGAGGAGACTATTGCACCGGGGAAAAAGTATTTGTTCTCCTGGCTGGTTCGAAGCTTGCCTTTGATATTCATTACCTATATTCACCACTTCAGTGGATCATATAAACTATTTGCACCTATTTTCCTCATCTATAAAATAAGAAGGATGGACCTCTGTTATATCTTCCAGCTTTAAATTTATCTGGAATCTATGGTTACCTGGATTCTATAGTTGCATGGCACAAGTGAGAATGGATAAATGAGATTAGTGTAAAGTTCTGGTCAGAATTAAATCTGTGTTCCATGTTCATCATTATGACCTAAAACACCACCTAATTTTACAAAGTTCAATGCTCGACCATGTGATAGAACTATTTAGACATAACCCTTGCTCTCTAATTTGTCACTATCTTGGGCATGCATATACACATACATATATAGATATACAGAAGAATGAAGCCATCAAAATAAGACACCCTTTTAAATTAATATATTTAACACCAATTCCAAGTTATATATATCCTACATAGGTTGAAGGAAAATATATTCAGGGATGAAAATAATAGTAAATTGGCAAATATCTAATTCCAACAAAAATGGCAGAAAGGGGCCATGGGAGTTTTGTTTCTGGATGGGATGGAGCAAATGGAAGACCATGTCTTTTTCTGTTTTATTGTGGAAGAATTCATGGGGAAGGAGGAATATCAGAAACTGCATAAATATTGAGTGAGCAATGCTTTGGCTTGATATAGCATAGCAATACCACACATTAAAATATATTCTGTTTTCTTTTATACCCAGGGCTAAAAGTTGAGATGAAATGACTCCTTTATTTCAATAGAGAGAATGGACTTGTAAGTCAAGGTGAACTTGGCATCAGTAAAGACAATATCCTGAGATGTAGTACAGCCAGTTTCTTTAATAGTTGACTAATGATTGGATTGATTAGTTAATGTTACAAACATTGGTATTGCTTAAAGGTCACAGGAGCAGGAAACTGTACAGTCCTGGCACATAGTAAGTACATAATAAGTCTTTGTCGACTAACTCCCTGAGAGCCTTATCACATTGTCACTAAAGGCTCCAGAATAAATAAGTAGGGCTCTAACATCTAAATACGTAAGATTTCTTATGGTAGTGGACTTCAGGGAAATATCTGGAAAGCACTTAACTTTGTTTTCCTTCTCCAAGGAATCATAGAATTTCACAATCTTAAGATGGAAGGGATATTGAAAGGTGACCTCATCTATTTCATGACTTCAGGAAGTTTAATGCCCAGGCTCCTTACATAGTACTTGAGGCCTTGATAGTCTAGTCCATGTATATCTCTTCAACCCTATTTGGAGAAAACAATTGTGTTCACTTAATTATTCTCCAGCTATTATTTCCACAAAGATTATCTTTCCTTTCCATCCTCTTTATCAAAATCCTACTCATTCTTGAGGTGCAAGGCACCACCTTGGCCCTACCAAAACCACTCGCTATAATAGTCTTCATCAACCTCTATCTCCTCTGCACATTTATTTCCATGTATCACTTTGCATATTCTGCCTTGAGGTGTTAATTTATTGATTTCTCTTTATGTCTAGCTAGACAGCTATATTACTACCCTTACTAGAGTTCAAGCCTCTTAAAAGATAGACTTTGTTCAACTTTGTAACCTCATCATCTACAATAGGGCACTGAACATATTAATGTATTTGCTAAAGGTGGTGATGGTGATAATAATTGTATTCTATATGGAATGGGTAAAGCTTAGATCTTAAGTTTTAGATGAAACACTTCCTCCCCCCATATACACCCAGACACCTAAATGCCAGGCTCTGGGAATTTGTCAATCCTTTTTCAAAAGCCCAACATTCCTTATCCTATCCAAACCATTTTTTTCTTCTTTTATTAGGAATGCAGACACTGGACTGATTAATGTGCATATATTCGGAAAGCATCTTCTTGGAACCGTGGTTTCCAGTGATGTGTGCATGCCCAGTGGTAAGCCAATGGACTCACTTTTATCAATCTAAAAATAAACAGTGAGACCCATATTGCCAGGAATGATCTCACCCCCACCATTTGGAGGCAAGTCCCATTCTCGGGACTCTTTGTCTTCTAATTACAGGATGGATGTCCTCTGTGACATTCTCCAATTAACTAAAGGGCTTGGGGATTGACTTTAGTAATATTAGCCAAGGTTTAGAAGTCTAACTGCCCCATCCCCACAGCAACAAAGGCTCTAGTTTTGCTTTCTTTCAGGGGCACCTGCTCTATAGGAGACTAATAATGAAGGAATGGTCAGAAGTATTCATAGCAGGAAAATTGTCCTTTTTCATTTTGCCCTTTCAATTTGCTCCTAATGTAACCATTTCAATGAGGTCTAAATTCATCAACACTCATCCCTCCTGACAACTTCTGGTGGGATTCAGAAAGGAAGCTGAGTTACCTTCTGCTGGGATATTCAGGCCAGGTTTAAATAGCACAGAGTGAGGTGGGAGTCAGCCAGCCATGGCTGAAATGGAGTTGTGCAGGTGGCCAATTTGGATAATTAAGGCTCAGAACCCATGTTTTCTATCAATTATCTTGGAAATTCAGGCAGTATAAATGTGAATGCCTGTAACGTCCATAGGAAGGGGGAAATGAGGGATGAAAGTGAAACTAGACCCACAAGAGTCAGTAAACAGAAATGAGCGAAGACAGAAGATGGCAAAGCATGAGCAGAAAGGGAGAGAAAGACACCATATATTCAGTTTGTAAAGAGCAGGAGGAAGAGCTGAGGTCTCATGGACATTATGATGATTTGAATACAGAGGATTACCTTGTTTGGGAAAATACTTGGGTGTGGGAAGTAAGGAGATAAAGCAGTCAGTCTCTGTGTTGGGAAAACTGGCTGGAGTGCAATGGTGGTGAGAATGCAGGGGCAGTGCCTGGAGAAGCAGACAGAAAAGAACTAAGTACTTCATTGTATAAAAGGAAGGAGGAGAGAAATTACTGTAACTGGACTGGTCCTTCATGAGGCAGGGTGGAGAACTAAGCCAAGCAACTATATTGCTTGGGTGGCCAGACAGGAGAAAGATCTACTCTGGGGAGAGGCTGGTCACTGAAAGGCCCTGGGTAGGAATATTCTGTTGCCTGTTATGAAATGTGTAACACCGCCCCCCCCCCCCCCCCGCCCCGTGACTCCTCAAACAAGAATACAATAGTCTCTTGGACTCTAAACTGCTGACTGACTGGGGTATTGCTCATGACTCACTAATGAAGAAGGCACATAAGAAAGGATATTGGAGCAAAGACTTCTTTGCCAAGGTATATTGTCCAAAGGGAAGAAGGGAAGACCTTTCCTATGTACCCTCTCCCCCCCCCAAAAGGTCTTAGTTAATCATCTTTGTAATTCCTGATACCTCCTTCAAGTTTTTAGGCCCTTAACTATCATGGCAACTCCCAGAGGAGCAAATATAGACCACACTGGAAGACTCTGGACTTAATTTTAGTTCTGGACATGCATATGAATAATAGAGCAGAAATATTACAACATTAAAGGTTATTAATTCTGAGGTTCAAATTCACAGAATGTCAGAGATGCAGGGGATTTTAGAGACAATCTAGTCCAATCTTTTAATTTAAAAAATTCAATTAATGATTTTAAAAAAGTCATTAATTTCTCAATGATTACTCTCCAGTAGAACTTTCCCTTGTAACAAATAACTACAGACAAGCCAAAGAAATCCACATCGGTAATTTCTAAAAGTGTATTCCAAATTCTGTACCTATAGCTTACTAACTCTCCACCAAGAGGTGGAAGCTGTACTTCACTATCAGTCCTCTAAAGTCATGATTGGTCACTGCAATGATTCAAATTCTGAAGGCTTTCACTGTTATTTCCCTTAAACTTATTCTCTTTATCTTGGAAACTGTTCTGGTTCTGGTTACTTAATTCTGTATGATTTCATACAACTGTTCACAAGCTTCTTTGTCACCTTCATATTCATCATTTGTTATGGAATAATAATATTCCATAACATTCATCTACTAAATCTTGTGTACATTTCATAATTGATGAAAATCTGCTTTCTTTCCATTTCTTTGCTGCTATTAAAGCACTGCTATATACAGTTTTTTTTTTCCTTTAGAGAATATTTTTACCTTGGTAGTGTATATGCCTAGTTGTGGCATCAATGAGTCAAAGGGCATTATGTGTGATTTTGGGAATATGGAAGTTTAATTCCAAGCAGCCTTCCAGGAAGGTTGGACTAGTTCCATGTTCCAACAATAGAGCTTTATTGCATGTCTTCCTGCAGTTCCTTTAACATTTACCATTTTTGTCTTTGGTCATCTTTGCAAATCTGATAGAAATGAGATGAGATGTCAGGGTTTGTAAATTTCTTTTCTCTTATTAGTAATTATTTTCAGGAGTCCTTCATATGGTTGTTGATAGTTTGAATTTCTTTTCTTTTTTCCTCCTCATTCTTCTCTATATTCTGGGATCCTTCTACAAGAGATGTTGGTTCAACCCTGGCTCCTTCCCTTGTGTATGCTTCTTTTCCTTTTCCCCTTTCCCATGTATGCCTTTCCTCTAAAATTACCTTACATTCACACAGTATGATAATTTATACTTAGATAGTTATTTTCATGCTGTCTCCCCTGTTAAAATGTGAGCTCTTTGAGGACTGAGGATTTTTGTTATTTTACACACACACACACACGTATATATATGTATATATGTATGTATATGTATATATACACACACACATACGCACACACACTTTTTTTTAATCCCTACTACTTATTAACCAACTCACCACTTATTTATTAGAGGATTACTCTCATTTGCATATTTTTATCAGTCATTTACATATTTTGGATTACAGACCTTTAGCAAAGTTATTTTCTGTGCTGATTTTACTCTGAGCTAATTGTTTCTCTCCTCATATATGGCTGCATTGGTTTTGTTTGTGCAAAAAGTCTTCAATTTTGTAAGAACTAAATAGTGTCTTTTATACTTTATAATCATTTTCTATCCTTTGTTTACTTAAGACTTCTCTCAGCATTCCCCTCCTTTTTTACAACAAAGGTAACTTAAGTTACTTAATCCATAGGAGTTTAATGCATAAAAATTATAAAAATGTTACATAGTTACAAGGAGATTGGAGAAAGGGGGAAATATTTGTGCCTTATCCATTTGATGTCTTCAAAGTATATATTTTCTTAATTGGTAAATATACTTTTAAGGCTTTTGCCTGTGCCAACACTTGGTTTCACTCAGTAAAGGAGATCCGCGGTAAGCAAGGCCATTTGGATACAAAGAAACTAATCTCTTTTGGTCTGGGATATTTGTTTTATTGCTATTGTTAAGCTTGATGCCTTGGATAGGCAAAAAGTACTACATATCCCACAAATACAAACACAAAAGTTTCTACCCTCAAGCAGCATACATTTTATTAAGGGAAAACATATACATAGAAAACTATATATATATATATATATACACACACACGTATGTACATATATACATATACATACATATATACACATACATATGTATACACACACAGAGTAATTTTGGAGGGACAGGACTAGCAACTAAGTGATCAGGATGACCTTCCTGGAGGTGATACTTGAGTGGAATCTTGTGGAACTAAGAATTCTTTGAGGAGGTGGTGAGGAGAGAATTCATTGCAGGGATGGGGAGCAGTTTGAACAAAGGCCCCAAGATGGAAAATGGAATGCCACATACAACGAACAGCAATCAGAGCAGCTTGGCTGGAATAGAGAATGTACGAATGAGAGTAATGTGCAATAAGGCCGGAAAGGTGGGCTAGAGCCAGATTATGAAGGGCTTTAAAATTCAAACAGACAAGTATTGTTTTATACTAGAGGGAATGGAAACTCACTGATTCTTCATAGGCAAAGAAGAGACCTGGGCTTTGTTAACAACTGAACACCTGTGTGGAGGATGGATTGGAGGGAAGAGAGAGCTAACGCAGAGAGACCAATTAGGCGGCTGTTTCAATAGACGGTAGCCTTAGAGGAGAAAAGGAGGGAAGGGGATAAACGTTATGTATCCCCTATGACCTGCCGGTGCCATGTTGAGCTCTTTTTATGGGATATTATCTTGCTTGATCCTCACAAAAAGCAGATGCTATTCTGTTCTTATCTCCATTTTGCAGTTAAAGGGATTGAGGCTGACAGAGGTTAAGTGACTTGCCCAGGGTCACACAGTTAGTGAATATCTGAGGCCTAATTTGAACTTAGATGTTTCTGAGTCCAGGCCCAGTGCTCTACCTCTGGCACCACTTAGTAGCCTAGAGGAGAAAGCATAGCAGCTGAAGGGACCATGAAAGTCCTGATTCAGGAAGTGACTGGCATTCTAAAAGGTGGAGATGAGGAAGGAAGCTGGTCAGGATGGAAGATTTGTAACATGCCGGCAGGACCAGCTGATATGCCAATAGGCCCTAGACTTTAAGTAGATGGTGATAATGATTAAAAAGACAGGGAGGCATCAGGGTACAAGGAACTTTAAAAGCTTCAGAGTGGAGTTTATATTTAGTCCTAAGAAATAATAGGGAGCTGACAGGGTTTATTAAGCTGGAGTTGTTTTTGTTGTTGTTGTTGTTATTTATTTATTTAATATTTTTAGTTTTCAGCCTTGATTTTCACAAGAGTTTGAATTGCAAGTTTTCTCCCCATCTCTACCCTCCCCCCACTCCAAGATGGCATATATTCTGATTGCCCTTTCCCCAGTCAGCCCTCCCTTCTGTCACCCCACTTCCCCCCATCCCCTTTTCCCTTACTTTCTTGTAGGGCAAGATAGATTTCTATGCCCCATTGGCTGTATATTGTATTTCCTAGTTGCATGCAAAAACTTTTTTTTTTTGGAACATCTACTTTTAAAACTTTGGGTTCCAAATTCTCTCTCCTCTTCCCTCCCCACCCACCCTCTCTAAGAAGGCAAGCAATTCAACATAGGAGACATGTATATCATTATGTAAAACCCTTCCACAATACTCATGTTGTGAAAGACTAACTATATTTTGCTCCTTCCCATCCTATCCCACTTTATTCAATTTTATCCCTTGCCCCTGTCTCTTTTTGAAAGTGTTTGCTTTTGAATACCTCCTCCCCCATCAGCCCTCCCTTCTATAGTCTCCCCTTTTTTTATCTCCTTCCTCCTTTCCTGTGGGGTGAGATACCCAATTCAGTGTGTATATTATTCCTTCCTCAGGACAAATCTGATGAGAGCAAGATTCACTTATTCCCCCTCACCTGCCCCCTCTTCCCTTCCTACTGAACTGCTTTTTCTTGCCACTTTTATGAGAGATAATTTACCCCATTCTATCTCTCCCTTTCTCCCTCTCTCAATATATTCTTCTCTCATCCCTTAATTTGATTGTATTTTTTAGATATGATCCCTTCATATTCAATATGTTCCCTTCAGCTACCCTAATACTGAGGTCTCATGAAGTATACACATCCTTTTTCCATGTAGGAATGTAAACAAAACAGTTCAACTTTAGTGAGTCCCTTATGATTTCTCTTTCTTGTTTACCTTTTCATGCTTCTCTTGATTCTTGTGTTTGAAAGTCAAATTTCCCATTCAGCTCTGGTATTTTCACTGAGAAAGCTTGAAAGTCCTCTATTTTATTGAAAATCCATATTTTGCCTTGGAGCATGATACTCAGTTTTGCTGGGCAAGTGATTCTTGGTTTTCATCCTAGCTCCATTGACCTCCAGAATATCATATTCCAAGCTCTTTGATCCCTTAATGTGGGAGCTGCTAGATCTTGTGTTATCCTGATTGTGTTTCCACAGTATTCAAATTATTTCTTTCTAGCTACTTGCAGGATTTTCTCCTTGATCTGGGAGCTCTGGAATTTGGTGACAATATTCCTAGGAGT
>CM053625.1:84511004-84534274 GCA_028646595.1 Phalanger gymnotis | reverse complement strand
GGATAACAGGGCAGTTCTCTTTGATGATTTCTTGAAAGATGATATCTAGGCTCTTTTATTGATCATGGTTTTCAGGTAGTCCAATGATTTTTAAATTATCTCTCCTGAATCTATTTTCCAGGTCAGTGGTTTTTCCAATGAGATATTTCACATTGTCTTCCATTTTTTCATTCCTTTGGTTCTGTATTATAATATCTTGATTTCTCATCAAGTCACTAGCTTCTACATACTCCAATCCAATTTTTAAGGTAGTATTTTCTTCAGTGATCTTTTGGACCTCCTTTTCCATTTGGCTAATTCTGCCTTTCAAGGCATTCTTCTTCTCATTGGCTTTTTGGAGCTCTTTTGCCATTTGAATTAGTCCTTTTTTTAAGGCGTTATTTTCTTCAGTATTTTTGGGGTCTCCTTTAGCAAGTCATTTATTGGTTTTTTTTTCATGGTTTTCTCACATCACTCTCATTTCTCTTCCCAATTTATCCTTTACTTCTCTACCTTGCTTTTCCAAATTCTTTTTGAGCTCTTCCATGGCCTGAGACCAGTTCATGTTTTTCTTGGAAGCTTTTGATGTAGGCTCTTTGACTTTGGTGACTTCTTCTGGCTGTATGTTTCGGTCTTCTTTGTCACCAAAGAATGATCCCAAAGTCTGAGTCTGAATCTGAGTCCATTTTCAGTGCCTGGCCATGTTCCCAGCCAACTACTTGACCCTTGAGTTTTTCATCATGGTATGACTGCTTGTAGAGTAGAGAGTACTTTGTCCCAAGCTTCAGGGGCTGTGCTGTTGTTTTCAGAGCTATTTCTACACAGCAAGCTCTGCCACATGAGTGTTCTTCCTCCCTCAAGAACCACCAACCCAGACCATGACTCAGTTCTGAGCAGGCTCTGCACTCAGGCTGGGACTTGCCACTTAATTCCTCCCACCAGGTGGGCCTGGGGCCAGAAGCAACTGCAGCTGTAATTCTGTAGCTGCACCACCTCTGCTTCCCCCAGGGTGGTGCCCAAATTGGGAGCTCCTTTCCCTTTGTCCCCGCAGTTTTTTCACACTAACCTTCTCTGTTGTCTTTGGTGTTTGTAGGTTGAGAAGTCTGGTAACTGCCATAGCTCACTGATTCAGGGTGCCAGGGCCTGTTCTGCCAGGCTCCCAGTCTGATTGGTCCTGGAGCAGCCCACGCTGGGCTCTGCTCTGTTCTACTCCCAGGTCCGTGCAATAAACCTTACCCAGTGACCATCCAGGCTGTCCTGGGCTGGAGCCCTGTTTCCCTCTGCTATTTTGTGGGTTCTGCAGGTCTAGAATTTGTTCAGAACCATTTTTATAGGTGTTTGGAGGGTCCTGGGGGAGAGCTTTAGGCACGTCCCTGCTTTCCAGCCACTATCTTGGCTCTCCTTAAGCTGGAATTGTTGATGACTCATTTCAGTCATTCTGACTCCTTGTGACCCTGTTGAGGGCTTTCTTGGCAGAGATACTGGAGTGATTTGCCATTGACTTCCCCAGCTCACTTTATAGATGAGGAAGCTGAGGCAAACAGGGTTAAGTGTCTTGTCTAGGGTCACACAGCTACTAAGTATCTGAGGCAGGATTTGGACTCAGGTCTTCCTGATTCCTGGGTTCCATTTAAGTTGGAGGGGGTGGTGAAATTACCAGATGCATACTTTAGAAAAGTGACTTTGGTTGGCAGATGCGTGAAGTCTTTGAAGCAGCGAGGTGGCACAGCTAGAGCTAGGCCTAGAGTTAGAAAGTCAAGAGTCAGGTAGACCTGAGCTCTGGCCTCATACCTTTCCTAGTTGTGTGACCCTGGGCAAGTCATTTAACCCCATTTACCTCAGTTTCCTCATCTGTAAAATGAACTGGAGAAAGAAATGTCAAATCATTCCAGTATCTCTGCCAAGAAAATCCCAAATTGGGTCTTGAAGAATCAGACAGGACTAAACCACAACATAGTCTAGTACTGCTATTCTTTTATACAACACCACAGGTCAACAATCTGTGATAAAAATAAATGATCTTTCATCTTGACTTTCAGCTCATGTGGGAAAAGAACTTCTCTTTTGTCCTAGTTTGTGTTTTACTGTATCTTCCTCTACCCCACCCCCCAAAAATGAATATGGCACCCTTTGCATATAGAAATAATTCACCTGATCTGATCAAATAATTTGGCAGACATAGATTTTTGTTCCTAGACTGGGGACAAAAATATGGGATGATTCATGGTGCAGTAGTGGGCAGAAATGGAAAAAAGTACTGGCTCTGGAGTCTAAAGACCCAGGTTCAAATCTCACCACTGATACTTTCTTTCCATGTGATCATGGATAAATCACTTAATCTCCCTGGGCCTCAGTTTCCTCATCTATAAAATGAGGAGATTGAAGTTGATCACTTTGAGGTCCGTTTCATATCTATTATTCTAATTCTATAGTTCAAATCCCACACCTCAAGGTTACTTCTACATTCAGGACCTTGGGTAACTAACTTAAACTCCTAGAGTTTTAATTTCTTCAGGTGTGGGAAAGGATTTGAAAGCTGCATCAGCCCGTCCATCACCATGTTGGATCATAGTGATAACTGAATGGATCCCCAAAGGGGTAGGAGAACTGGACTGCAGTCTTAGACCTTCTCCTCCTTCTAGGTCACCAGCCTAGCCTCAACTCTTCTACCAATTAGCCATTTGAACTATCAAAAAATAGAATAGGATATTAATCAATAGTTAATAAATATTTGTTAAATCCCTTCTATGTACAGGGTAAAGTACACAAAATGAAGCTGAAAAGCAGGGGAATGGGTGAAGAAGGGGATATGGTGAAGTCAGAGATGTACCAAAGTAGTACAGCCAAGTGAGAAATAAGGAGATATCTGTACTAAGAAGGTGCAGTGATTTCTCCCAAAATAAAAGGTTTGTTTGTTTTTTGTTTGTTTTTGTTTTGTTTTGTTTTCCAGTGTCTGGAAGACCTTTTTCAGAAACATCATAGGTGAAATTTATGATTTGAATAGGAATTTCGGTAATTCTGAGACTCCTTCTAACTTCTATGTTTTAAGATTCTATAATTTCATGATTCTATAAATTAACTGTATGACTTGGGAGAAGTCTTTCCCCTCATTTTCTCATATATAAAATGACATGGGATAGGCTGAAATATGTGATATGTGATTGTATGATTTCATGAAAAATGTTTTGAGATAAATCTAGAACATTCATGGGATCATGGAAGGGACCTCAGAAGCCATTTAGTGCAACTATCTCATTTTATATATTTGTAGGGAAAGTGAGGCCCAGAGAAGTTATGTGACTTTCCCAGGGTCACTTGAGTAGCAAGTATCAGAGGCAGGCTTTGAGCCAAGCTCTTCTGACTACATAGCCAACACTCTGTCTTCTGCATGTAAGAGGAGTGGTAATTTTTAAAGTGAAACTCCTTAGGCTTACCAAGCTGCTATATTAGACTTTATCACACCAGATGAGTGATAATAAACAGTCATTGCCCAAACCAACAACAACAGCAACAAATTAAAACCATTTTAAAGAAACGCTCACAAGTCGCTTAGAATCTATGTTAAATAGCCAGTGTAAATAGACATGTAATAAGGAATTGCAAGTTCAGTCTAGGAGGGCAAAGGGAAATTTCAGGCAGTATCATTCAATCAAAAAACACTAGACTTAGAGTCAGAGGATCTGGATTCAAAGTCTGTATGTACCATTCATGACCTCTGAGACCCTGGGCGAGTCATGCCACCTCAGCAGCCTCAGTTCCTTCATCCATAAAATGAGGGGGGTGGGTTGGACTAGGTTATCCCTATGGTCCACTCCAGCTCTAAATCTGTGACTTCCCATTTCCATAATTGATAAGATACTACTTTTACATGGGACAGGAAAGTTTTCCGGGTCATAGTATAACTACTATTGAATTCTCCAGCTTGGCCTTCCACTGCTTCTTATATAGATTCTTTGTTCCACACAAATAGTCCTCCTTGGTATTCAAGCACTCCGCGTCCTTTCCTATCTCTGAAGTATGGTGCATTGGAGGGAGTGATGGATTCGAAGTCAGAAGACCTGCTTTGATTCCTGGCTCCACTCACTACAGGTGTGACCTTGAGTCACCATGTCACCATGAGTGAGACCCTTTGTGTTTCAGTTTCTTCAAGTGTAAAATGAGGGAGTTGGATTAAGTTACAGGTAAGATTCTAAGATTATGTCCTAGGATATGAGCTTACATTCTCATTATCCCCTCCTTCCGCCTTCCTTTCAACCTATGTAAATATCACATACCCTCTAAAGCTTGACACAAAGTTCAAAGTATCCTTAAAGGATTCCTTGCTGACCTCTGAACTCCAATAGGACTTAGTGTCTGATGCCTGTTTGACACTATATATAAAGATTTGTTTTTTTAGCTATTGGGGTGTGCGTGGGAGGGAGGGGGAGAGAGAAGAGAGAGAGAAAGAGAGAGAGAAAAAGAGAAAGAGAGAGAGAGAAAAGAGGGAGAGAGAGAAAGAAGAGAGAGAAGAGGGAGAGAGAGAAGAGGGAGAGAGAGAAGAGAGAGAGGAGAGAGAGAGAGAGAGAGAGAGAGAGAGAGAGAGAGAGAGAGAGAGAGAGAGAGAGAGAGAGAATGATAGTTTTCTACCTTGGAAGGTACTTGAGGGGCTATTGTCAGGCTTTTTCACATCCCCCATGGTCATTAGCATAGCGCCTGACACACATATTAACACAGTTTGGTGCAATAGGAAGAGCTTTTGTCTTATGGTCCTAGACTTGGTTTTTAGACCAGGTTCTGCCACTCACAGGCTAGATCACAACACTCTGGGACCTTTGTTTCCTCATCTGGAAAAGGAGGATAATATTACTCGCATCATGGAGTTGCTGTAGAAGAAAGAACTTCGTAAACTTTAAAATACTATAATAGAGATATCACCTATTGTTATCATCATATATATCATTGCACACAGTGTGATATTGTGTGTAAAGAGTGGCCTTGGAGCAGGAAGACCTGGGTTTGAGTCTTGCTTCTGATGGATACTGGTAGTGTGACCCAGGGCAAGTCACTTAACTTCTTGGTGTTCTAGGGATTTCTGAAAGATTAAAATTTGCAGAGAATGTGCAGGTCTGCATTGGTAGAGGGAGTTTTCTCATCTGGGAACTCTCGGTAACAAGGAAATCACAGGTCCAGTCCCTATTTTCATCTTTGTTTACATTCTTATTTTCATTGTTATTTTATTATTATTATTATTATTGAATTTGATTTAGATAAAAGAATATAGTTTATGTCTCCTATCTCCTCTATTACAATGGGACATTCCTAACAACAGGCCATTCAGCATATATACAGCACATGGGATTTCAAAGCACTCCCTTGCCATTCTTTCTGTCTGCCAAGGAGAGGTGGGGACCTCAGGCTCAGAGAACCCACAGCTTACTGTGGTTTTTCACCCTATCCTCCTATATGGTGGATAATTTAATTATACAGGGAACAGAAAACCTCACTCCAGACTTTTTGTTTCTTCCTTCAGATTTTGCTGCCCCAAGCAATTTTGACTTATACTCATTTTTTTTGGCTACATTGTTACAAATTTATTATTTAGACTAGATAGTGACATCATCTGGAGAGGGACCAGGGCTGTGGTCATTGGGACCATTTTCTGCATTACATAGGCGGTTTCTTCTCCTTTCAATTCATTAATTTTTAAAAGAGGGCTTGCTCTTTCTGTGCTTTCAGCTGGGAGTCAGAGAAGGTGTCCCCTTTCAGGCCTGACAGCTCATGCCAGCTTTCAGACTGAAGGCTGTATACCCATGTGGGCATTTGAGACCCCCTGAAGGGCCTAAGGCAAACTGCTGGGTCAAAGTCATAATAAGACATTAGTGAAAGCACTTCCTAAATCAGGAGATATGGTCAGGACAAGCAGCATGATGCAGCAGAGAGAGTTGGACCACGAATCAGGAGACCTAGGCATCTACTCCCAGATTTGTCACAGATTCACTGTGTGTGTGTAAAGTTGAGTAAGAGGCAGCCCGCAGGAGTGCAAAAGAGGCTGAATTTGGAGATAGAAGACCTGAGTTTGAAACCTGGTTCTGTGGCTAACCATTGGTATAAACTTGGGCAAATTGTGTTACCTTTATGGACCTCAGTGACCTCATTACCATGATCAGGAAGTGCTTCTTGTAGGAGGTGCCTCATGAGCTGGGAGTCTTGAAGGAATCCACAGGTTCAAAGGTGCTCATAAGAAAAATCATTTTGTAAAGTGCTGCAAAAACTATTATTGCAATCATCAACCCCATGATTATATTCAAAATTGATTATCTCTTCTATCTTTCTAGTATAAGGAAAACTGGAAGAAGAATGTTTGTTTGTTTTAATAAAAGTTTTATTTGGAATTTAGTCATTTGATATAGTATTAATTACTGAAAATTCTCTAGGGTCAAGTTGGAGTCTCTGAGTCCAAAGTTGCTTTGAACCACAGGTTACAAATATCGGAGCCAGAAGAAACCTTAAGGTTCAATTATATTCAGTACCCCCATTCTACAGAAAAATAGAGGTGGGGGAAAGCAAATAGTGGCTAGCAAGGAGAAGTTATTTGCTGAAGGACACACAGCTAGTTAGTGGCAGAGCCTGGGTTTTACGTCTCTTGACTCCCACTCAATACACTTTCAGCCTTCTATACGTAAGTTTGGTCTTATGTCCTAAAGGCTACTGTATGATGGGTTATGACACAGCAGATCATAGGATTATAGATGCTAAATTGGAAGGTACCTTAGAGGCCATTTAGCCTAACTTCATTTTATAGATGAAGAATCTTAGGCACAGAGAAGTTAAGAGATTTTCCTATGGCCACGTACATGGTGGTGGTTGTCCTTCATTCTTGAAGAAGACCAAAATGATGTCACTACGTTGGGGTCAAGGTGCAGTGTGTCTGACTGTGTCTGATCAAATCAGTGCAAGCTCAGCAGGCTCAACCACAGGTCAGCATAAATGGTCCACATGAACATTTAGGGTGCACATGTCTCATTTGTGTATCTCACATTTCTTTTGAGCTACTGCAATTCCGCTTTGCTCATAGAGCACAGCACCTTCTTTGATGTGAGTACTTATAGCTACTAAAAGTCAGGGGCAAGATTTGAACCCAGGTCTTCCTGTCTTCAAGGCCAGAACTCTATACACTATATATCAAGGTCCTTTTCTGAGTGCATGTGAGACTGTGTCCAGATGACTCATGCCTATCTGTACCTCACAGACATTTTGGTGTGAATATCTTTAGAAAGCAGGGCAAGTTAGGTAAGAATTAATGTCCAGTAAAATCCAAAAGAGGAGTATGAAGTCTAAGGAAGCCTGAAATATCCCTAAACCTGGAGAAGTGAACAAAGTCCAATAAAGAGCTCGGAACAGGAAGTGAATCTTCTGAGAGGAGCCTTGTGGTTTGCAGTTTTGATGCTGAAGTCTTCAGACTTCTTGGATAACTAGATGCCCTTAGCCCTACTCAGTGATGCTCATCAAACCAAAGGTCTCTGGACTTCAAATAGGACGAAGTTTTCTAAAGAATTCTGCTGACTAAGACAGTCTCCTGAGGGACATCTAATATCTATAGTACCCCTCACATATATTATAAACTTTCATCATGGGCAGGGCTGAACTAGACCACACAGTAGAGTAGGCCAAACTAATCCTTAAGGGGCCTTTCCTTTCTCTTCCTTATCCTATATGTCCTTAAATAGCTGCTCCCCATTCTTAGATCTTTTCTTTAGGAGAGAGTCAGAAGGAAACTTGGGTTGTAATCAAGTTTATTTGCACATTTTGTCTTCTCTGATAGAATGCAAACTCCTTGAGGGTAGGGACTTTTTCATTTTTGGCTTTATATCTGAGGTGCCTAGCACATAGTAGGCACTTAATAAATAAATAAATAGATAGATAGATAGATAGATAGATAGATAGATAGATAGATAAATAAATAGATAAATAAGGATTGCATCACATCCCCTCTCTGGGTCTATTTCTCCATCTGGAAAATGAAAGGTTTGGATTCAATGATTTCTAGGGTCAAGGAATCTTTAATTAAGTATATGAAGATAGGTAGAGCAGTGGCTGAGTCCTGGGCCTATAGTCGGGAAGACTACTCAGATCTAACCTCAAACATTTACTAGCTATGTGCCCTTGGACAAGTCACTTAACCTTGTTTGTCTCAGTTTCCTTAGCTGTGAAATGAGCTGGAGAAATGCCAAACTACTCCAATATCTTGGCCAAGAAAACCCTAAATAGGAACACAGAGAACAGATACAACTGAAAAATGAATAAAAAAAACAAAATGAAAGGTTTGAATTCAATGATTTCTGAAGTCAAAGAATTTATAATTGAATAAGTGAAGATAGGTACATAAGAAAATTACAATGCAATAAATTGCAATTGCAACAAATGCAATTCAAGAAATTGAGTGATATAGTGGATAGAGATTGGGTCTTGCATTAGGGAGTGTTGGGTGTAAGTCATGCCTTTTATTCATACTGACTGTGTGACTCCAGGCAAGTCACTTAATGTCTGGGTGACCTTGGGCAAGCCTCTGAGACTCTGAAGTACAGAGCAGGTGCTGATCCACATTAGTGTCCTCATTCAAAGTTCCCTCTGTCAATAAAATGGCAAATCAAGTCCAGTGATATGTGGTAGTATGCGTGTGGTGTTATTGTAGGAAAGGGACAAGCCAAGAGTCACAGAGGTGTGGAGGGAACAGGTGCTTCCAGGAAGCCTTCATGGAGAAGGTGTCAGTCAAACTGGGCCCTATAGGAGGGGTAGGATTTCAGAAGGTTGGGATGCGAGGACCTTCCCAGGGATGAGACCAGTGGCCCAAGGCACTTGGGAGAGAAAGTGCTCAGTGTGTTCAGGAAACAGAGTAGTCCAGTTTGTTTGGACCAGTGGAATCTTAAAAGGAAATACCAGGAGCCTTCTTACTCAGCATAACCTAGTCAAAGGCAATTTATACACCTGCCATCCCCTATGCCAGGAAGCAAGTAGCTGAGTTGGAGAAAGCGGCTAATGAAATGGAAGCTTTCTCACTTCATCTTTATTCATAGAGGATGAGGCTGTCACCAATTACATTGTTAATGAAATGTCCCTGTACAATAGCTGATTTGGGGGTGGGGGTGGGGAGAGGGAGAGACGATGGACACAGAATCGCTTAGCAAAGTCACTTTTCTTGAGGATTTTGAACTCAAGGATTCTGTCTTTTGTGATAGAGTTTCTCCCCTGGTGTGCTGGGTCCTGTAGCTCATGGTTAGCCTTCCAGTGGGTGAGGAGGAGGGCAGCAGACTTTTTCATGGTGCTGATGATGTCACTTCTTCCACATCACCATTGATGAGATTCAGCAGGAGAAGGTTGGATCAACCCATGTCCTAATAACTTTTCCAGTAATAAATTTGAAGATATCTCCAGTAATGGATCTGAGCTCAGCTTCCTGGAGCCGTTTTTTCTCAGAATAGCTTTATGGAGAACTGCTTTTTACAGGCAGATGTCCACATTTATAACGCCATATATCAGCCAGTGAATGGCCGTTAAATTCCCTATTTACATTGCCAGCCAAATTGAATAAACAAGCAAATACAATCATCTTGTAGTCAAGTACCATTGACATTTATGTCACTTAAGACAGAAAGAACAATGCGCTGGCCTACGCAGAATGTTAGGTCTGCAAACCAAAACCTTCAGGAAGTTTTCCTAAGACTGTGATTCTAGAGTTTTCTCTCCTTCATCTGGTGTTTATATAGTGGAATTATTCATGTGATTGTTGTTTAATTAATAATACTTTGATTCTCCCCCTGTTTCTTTCCCCTAGACAAATAGAATCATAGGGTGTTAGAGCTGAAAGGGATCTTACAGAGTACATAGTCCAGTCAGCTTGCTTTATAGATGGTGAAACTGAGGCCCAGAAGGGGATGATGACTTGCCTAAGAGCAAATGCAAGTTAGTGTTGGAGCTAAGACTAGAACTCAGATCTATTTGATTTCTAGTCCCATAGAACAAGCCAATTCACCATTATTAACCTACACGTAAGCATATAAATGATATATAGGTAACAGCTCCATCTGCAAAAGACCAGATGGGGCCTTCTCATAGGTAGAGATCCGTTTAAGGCCACTCAAACTGAACTGGAGTGTGAATATAATCTACTAAAAGGGGATTTAATGGTAAAACATATGTCAATTGGTTTTTGATAAGATAAATAGAACAGTGAAAAAAATTAGAAGGTTCTTCTGAAACATCGAGGTTCTGAGGATTTGAGTATAGGAGTTTGCCAGGACTAGTTCACAGTTGACATAGGTTTGGTTCCTACTAAAATCGCAGAGTTGGAGAGTTTTTGAGAGATAATCTACTCTGATTCTGTTTAACTCAAAGTCATACCTAATGATTTTGTATATACCTGCATGTTTCCCTATATTTTCACTCTAGTCTTCAAATGGGCAGGTTTTGTTTTGTTTTGTTTTTTTAGCAAATAGCCTAAATTATTCACAAGCATTCACTCATTCATTCTTATAGACCTTCTCAATGGCATGAGTACCACAATAAAGAACCATCTTCACCTACTGAAAGCATATTCTTTGATTTTAGTTAACAGTTTAGTCTTCAGAGTATGAACATAGAGTTGTATCTAGAAATTTCGGCACCTAGGGCAAGTGGATGGTGGAGGAGGGGGGAGGGGTTGAATGAAGAAAGACACAACAGGCTCCCCTGGGGTAGAAGCTGGAGTGGGAAGAGGAAGTGTTCCCTTTACCTCATGAGGTTACTATCACAGATGCCTTTACGGGGATAGGGTGCACAGGAGAGGAAGTACCCCTGGAATGAGGCAGCTACTGCAATCGAAGGGGCGGGGCAGAGAGAGAAGAAGCACATTCAGGAGAGTATTGTCAACACCTTCTAAATGGTCCACCCTAGGACAAAGTGCTGATCACCCCACCCTAGTTGTGGCTTGGAATACAACCAGAGCAGCTTTTCTTTATGGTGGGGAGGTTGGACAGTGTGGGGAGAGAATAGTTACATTTCTCATGAAACACCTACTCTCTGCTCAGCTCCCGGCAGGATACTTTAGAGTAATAGGGTCATAAAATCCAGGAGTTCCCTACCTCCCACACACACCCTTTCAAATGTAAGAATGGGGAAGTGATCCATTTGCCTCTAAAACTCCCACCACAGATGATTCACCAACAATAACATCCCCTCCCTTCCTGAAGAGTACTTCCCACTTCCTACCTGAGGACTGATTTTCCATAACAGGACTTTCTGATTAGAGGAGCCTTTGTGCAGTGAGTGGGAATTATGACTGAGGTGCTAGGATTCAAATAGCAAAACCTCAAGGGTTAGTGCTAAGCTTAGTCTCATGAAACCTGAAGCTCTTAAGCCCTTATTTCCTGTTGCAGAACTTGCACTGGCCAGAAAGCCCTTTAGTTCCTGAGAGAGATGATGGTCTGTGGTATGGGGGGTAATTATCTCTCTCAAATTAAACCAGGGCCAGAAAGCATGAGGAAGCCTGGAAGACACCTTGTCCAAAACCTTGGCATCAATACACCCATCTAAAATTGGTGCTCGAGATTTCACGAATACAACAGATTTGCTAGATGGGAGTTGGGCATGTTAGGAATCACTACGGATCCAAATATTAAGCAATAAATCCTTCCTCTCTCATTTAGTTTTAAAGCTATTCCATTTCCGAAGACCAAAGGAACAGACCATTGATTTGACCTTACACTTTAATCTCCGTTTGTTAGATTTTATGAAGGCTACACAGTGATCTAGACTGAAACGATTATCCCGCTGTCTTTAAGTAAAGGATAATGGCTGTGTTAATGTTCTTTAATAGAAGGAAACTGCCACAGTCATATAAAAAAGACATTACTTCTCATCTTTTTGGATAATACATAAAATTCAGTCCTTGTGTATTTTAGTCTTCTCTCAAGATGACGGGTCCTGTTCTCATTATCCTGAAGGACAAGACAACGGAGGAACTGAGAAGGTAGTTATGATCTTGGACTCCACTTAGTCAACATGTATCCTCATAAGGCACAGATTGTACTTGGGGAAATTTAACTAAAAATCCAGACTGACCCTAAAACTAGTATCACTACATTTTAATGTCACTTAATTTCTGTCTGTAAATAAAAATGGTGAGTATAGGTTGTAGATAATTAGGAAATAACAGGGAGGAACAATTAACAAGTTGAAGAGTTGAGATTCAATTTGTATTTCTATTATGAAGGAAAGTTTTTTTGTTATTTTGTCATCTTAAATAAGACTCAATGATCATTACTTGTGTCAATGCCTAAAAGTGTTGATTGAATCTTGGTACTTGCTTTGGAACATAAGGTGAGTAGGTATTCAAACATATTTTCATTTCCTCATGGATATGGATGGATTCAATGAAGGTTGAAAATGCCATTTGAAAAAGAAAAAAAGAAGTGACCGAATTAACGAATTTCCTTAGTGTTCTTCCTCAGTGTGGTTATTAACTAGCAGTCATTCTGTAGCCATGATATATGAGTGTATATATATATATATATATATACATATACACACATATATATATGATACACCCAAAGATTACATCTATTAAATGTTCTAAGATCATATATATATATATATGTATATATATTCACAGATGTGTGTGTGTGTTCACATAGGTCCTAGATCCAAGCTTCTATTCAAAGCTGAGCTGATGGTTGTTGGATTGCTTTCTTGCTGTTTTTAAAACTCTAGTCAGGCAGGTTCCTTTTGAATACCGTATGCTTCCTTGATATCACAGGACTGAAAGCTAGAAAGGACTTTAAACATCATCTAATCTAACCCCTTAATTATATAGAAAATGAAACAAAGCCTAGCTTAGAAACCTGAAGTAACTTGACCAAAGCCATGCAGATATCAGCAAATCAATAAATTTCTATTGAACACCTACTATGTGGCAGGTACCGTGCTAAGTGCTAGGAATGCCAAAAGAAGCAAAAAATATGTTGAGAAATAGTGCAAATATCCAAACCCACGTCCTTCTTACTCCAAATATAGTGTATTAGTATTGAAAATCAGCAAACACCCTTGTGGTATAGTAGGTCAAAATTCTGATTATCTTGCAATTTAAAAACAAGGCAGTATCAGTTTGATTTTCCATTACTCATGATTTTCTACCTCAAATTGACACCAGGAGGCACTATTAGTCCTAATTGTAGATACACTGACCTATCATCAGGAACTGACTGGTGTGGCCCATTTCTTCATCATTTAGTCCACTATACCCTCAATGAGGGTTCAACAAATAATTAGTGACTGATTTTCTTGATAAAAATAAGCTATGGTCTGACAGAAATAAAGAAGTGATTTGTTGGTTTGAGACATTTGTAAGACATGGGTCCACTGAATTAATTATATCCCCTTATTCGCTCCCCACCACCTCTACCTCCACTCAAATATGGAATATTGTCCTACTAAATGATATTTTGTGGGTATAAGAGCTTTTGATTTCCTGGCGATGATGCAATTTTGATTTAAAGGCTGTTGTGTGTGTTGGGAGACATGGCTATATATATTTAGATACTCTCTCAATTGAGACAATTTACAAACCAGTCATGTTTCCTCACCTCATGGAATTCTGTTCCATGTTTTTTCATATTTTCTATAAACACTCTCTTCCCAATGTTCTGGAGTCCTTCTCTAAGTTATTTTAGATTTATGGGTACTTGTATGTCAGATTTCTGTATCATTGTTTTGTTGCAACAGAAGGGCTTGTGTAGTTCAGTGAAACACTATGATCTATGTCACACAGGGTTACACAAGATGGAACAGTCATAGTAAAGTGTTCTGACAAAAGCTGATCCACTGGAGAAGGAAATGGCAAACCACTCCAATATCTTTGCCAAGAAAACCCCATGTACAGTATTAAGATGATAAAAGATATGATACCAGAAAATGAGCCCCTTAGGTTATAAGGTGTCCAATACACTACTGGGGAAGAGTAGAGGACAACTCTAAGTAGCTCCAGTACTAATGAAGTGGCTGGGCCAAAGTTGAAAGAAAGCTCAAGTGTGGATGTGTCTGGTGATAAAAGGAAAGACCAATGCTGTAAAGATAAATATTTCATAGGAACCTAGAATGGAGGATCTATGAATGAAGGGAAGCTGGATGCGGTCAAACAGGAGATGGAAAGTTTAGACATTGACATCTTGGGTGTCAATGAACTTATATGGATGGGAACGGGTGAATTTAATTCAGATGATCACTACGTATACTACTGTGGGCAAAAATATAGCCCTCATAGTTAATAAAAGGGTAAAAATCAGTACTGGGGTATAATCTCAAACATGAAAGAATGGTATCTGTTTGAATCCAAGGCAAACCATTCAACATCACTGTAATACAAGTCTATGCTCCAACCACTGATGCCTAAGAGGCCAAAGCAGATCAATTCTATGAAAACCTACACAATCTAGAAATTACACCAAAGAAGATGTCACATTGATCATAGAGATTGGAATGCTGAAGAACAAAATCAAAAGATAATTGGAATAATGAGCAAGTTTGGTCTTGGAGTAGAAAATGAAGCAGGGCAGAGACTAATAGAATTTTGTGAAGATAACACACTGATCATAGCAAAAATTGTTTTTCAACAGCTCAAAAGGCAACCTTACACATGGGCATCACCAAATGGTCAGTATTGAAATCAGATTGGTTATATACTTTGCAGCCAAACTGGAAAAGTTTTACATAGTCATTTAATACAATACTTGGAGGTGACTGTAGCTCATCTCATGAGCTTCTTATTGCAAAATTCGGACTTAAATTGAAGAAAGTAGGAAAAATCATCAGACTATACAGGTATGAACGAAATAACATCCCTTATAAATATGATGTGGAGGTGATGAATAGATTTAAGGGATTAGATCTGATAGATAGAGTGCCTGAAGAACTATGGAGAGAGGTTCACAATATTGTATAGAAGGCAGAAACAAACAAACAGCAATTAGAACAAGAAAGCAAAACAGCTGTCTGATGAGGTTTTACAAATAGCCGAGGAAAGAAGGAAAGGGAAAGGGAAAGGGAAAGAGAAAGGGAAAGGAGAAAGGGAAAGAAAAACCCAAATGAATGCAGAATTCCAGAGAATAGCAAAGACAGATAAGGATTTCTTAAAAGAGCAATGCACAGAAATACAAGAAAACAATAGAATGGAAAAGTCAAGAGACTTATCTCTTCAAGAAAATCAGAGACATCAAAGGAATGTTTCATGCAAAAATGTTCAGGATAAAAGACAAAAATGGTAGGGACTTAATAGAAGTAGAAGAGATTAAAAGGTGACAAGAATGGATAGAAGAACCAAACAAGAAAGACCTTAACATCCAATAACTATGATGGTATAGTTGGTAGATGGCATAGATGGTGATCTAGAGCCAGAAATCCTGGGGAGCAAAGTCAAGTGGGCCTTAGGAAGTATTGCTAACAAGGCGAGAGGAGGTGATGGAATTACAGATGAGTTATTTATTTATTTATTTGTTTATTTATTTATTTATTTTGCTAAGGTACTTCCAGTATTTTACTATTAAAAAAGGATCATTATTTACAAACATGTCCTCCCCTCCCCACTCCCAGTTCCTGTTACTTTAAATTCTGTGGACCACAGAATCAATAATGCAGCTGGTTGCTATAAGCTCAGAGATTCTAAGAAAGTGATATTTACATTACCATTCCAATAAGGTGAGTTGAAATAGTCACTATTGTGGAAAAACCATGTTCTTCAAAAAGTCCCTTACTTATTGTTTCAATTGGGATTACTTCATTTACAGAACTAGGATGGCTGGAATTGAGACACTGACAACAGCCGAAATGTTCGGCATGTCCTTCGGCTGGCTTCTTGCAACTATGCTGAGGGAAGATCCAGTTCTTTCAGACTTGGGTTTATGGGGCAGCCTCGGAGCTCGTCGGGCTTCCCAGGTACGTGGTTCCTGCACAGGGTTTCCCTGTAATTGGGTCGATGACTCTTCCAACTTTGAAGATGATCTCGGCCAATTCGTGTTACATGTGCTTGGTTCATTGCACAGGCAATGCTTTGAGGAGCACAACGTCTCCGACTGTGCACTGCTCTGAAGCATCATGAGCAAAGTACGTTTTGCACTTATTAAAGTACTTGAGTAAGTAGGGGTCCAGAACAAGCCTGTTTACTTGCACTTTGGCAGTTCTCTGCATCGCTGTTCCAACCACCTTCCCCACAATCCATTTGCCATGGACAGTAGAATGAGCAACTGACATTCTGTAGCTTGTGTCACTCTGAAGGAAACAGCGAGGCCTCCACTCACCACCCTGGGAACGTTCCTGCATCTCCGGTCCAGATGAGCTATTTAGAACCCTAGCAGATGATGCTGTTAAAGTGCTGCACTCAATATTCTAGCAAATTTGGAAAACTCAGCAGTGGCTACTGGATTGGAAATGATCAGTTTATGTCCCAATCCCGAAGAAGAGCAATGACAAGGAATGCTCAAGTTACCAAATGATTGTGCTCTTTTCATATGCCAGCAAGGTTATGCTTCAGATTCTGCAAGCTAGACTTCAGCAGTATGAGAACTGAGAATTACCAGAAGAACAGGTTGTTTTTTCAAAGAGGCAGAGGAAATGGAAACCAAATTGCCAGTATTTTCTGATTTATGGGGAAAGTAAGGAGTTCCAGAAAAACAAAACAAAACAAACAAACAAAAAAAACCCCAAAACATTTACTTCTGCCTCATTGACTACTTTAAAGCCTTTGACTGTGTGGATCACAACAAAAGGATCACAACATTTAGAACTGAGCATGGAACAACTGATTGGTTTAAGACTAGGAAAGGAGTATAGCAAGGCTGTGTATTGTCACCTTATCTATTTAACTCATAGGCAGAGTACATCATGTAAAATGCTAAGCTGGGTGAATCAAAAGCTGGAATTAAAGTTGCCAGGAGAAATATTAACAATCTCAGCTTTACAGACAATACTACTCTGATGGTAGAAAGTGAAGAACTAAGAAGCTTCTTGATAAAAATGAAAGAAGAGAATAAAAACACTGTCTTAAAGCTTAACATTAAAAAAACAAAGCAAAACAAAACAAAAAACAAAGATCTAGGCAACTGGTCCCATCACTTCTTGGCAAATAGAGGGAGAAAAAATGGAAACAGTGTTAAATTTTATATTCTTGTGCTCAAAGATCACTGCAGACAGCAACTGCAGTCATGAAATTAAAAGACACTTGCTCCTTGGAAGGAAAGCTATGGAAAATCTAGATGGCATACTAAAAAGCAGAGACATCATCTTGCTGCCAAAAGATCATGTAATCAAAGCTATGTTTTGTGTGTGTGTGTGTGTGTGTGTGTGTGTGTTTCCAGTTGCAATGTAAGCCTGTGAGAATTTGGACTATAAAAAAAAGCTAAGCACCACAGAATTGATGTTTTCAAATTGTAGTGTTGGAGAAGACTTTGAGAGTCTCTTAGGCAGTAAGGTGATCAAATCAGTCAATACTCAAAGAAATTAATTCATACTGTTCACTGGATAGGCAAATACTGTAGCCAAATAAGAAGACATGATTCATCGGAAAAAACACTGATGTTGAGAAAGAAAGGGAGTGGCAGAGGATGAGATGGATGGATAGACATGAGCTGGACAGACTTTGAGAGATGATGGAGGATAGAAGGCCCTAGTGTGCTATGGTCCATGGGGCTATGAAGAGTCAGACATGACTAAATAGTGAACAACAGCAAACACAATATGTCAGATTACATAACTTTTCAAAATGTACCACACTTTAGCTTGCCATTGTTCCCAGTGAGTCTCATTTTTCAACTTGTGGCTTGAGGGCAAAATCTAGAAGTAGAAAGGATCAGAGATTTTTAGTCCTAACTCCCTGATAGGAGTGGAAGATACAGAATTTTTTCTTCTACATGACTTCATTGTACTGTGTTGAGCAAACACGGAAGAATCAGGCTTAAGAACAATAGCTATTTTTAGTGCACTTTTAAGGAATATAAACTAAATTGATGGTTTTGGGGACATTGTTGCTTCATCTATTTTAAAGTACCAGTCAGTACACCAGAAGAGTAATTTACTAAATAGTTGCCTTGTAGCTTCAAAAAATCCAATAACCACGGGACTCAAAGAGTCTTCAAGAAATTGTGTAATCTACCCAAGGGCTATGTGGAATGCTCTCCCTCTTCATTTCTACCTCTTAGTGACCTTATCTTCCTCTGAGACTCAAGACAAATTCTGCCTTCTGCAGGAGGCCTCTCTGGGTCACCTCAGCCTTTACTGCCTTCCACCACTTTTTTTTTTTACTAGCTATATGACCTTGAGCAAGTCATTGAACTTCTCTGGCTCAGTTTCTTAACTGAGGAATGATAATTATACATATCTCCCAGCCTTGCTGTGAAAAAAAAAAGTGACAATATTTATAAAGCAATTAGAAAAATGTCTGGCACATAGTATACACTATATAAATGCTAGCTATTGTTATTAATGTTTGTTCAATTTAGAATAAAAAATGAACAAGACAAGGAGAAGTTAAAGGGTTATGATCTGTCCTTGGTGAAAGGCATTCCCATTTGGATCTATCAAATAACCAATAGGGCATAAGTCCAACTGCAATACTCTAGAAAAATTCTGAAGAAGAATATCTCCTTGCTACCTCCACCCTGCTTCAAAAAAAAAAAAGAAAAAAATCCACTCATATATCTACTACTTATAATTTTCCTTACCATAGTGGCGAGAGCAAGGGAGAAAAGAAAGGGAGTATGAAGCCTTTTTTTCTGCAAACCTCAAACTCTGAACAAATCATTTATTCATTCACTAACATTTATTAAATGCCTTTTTCAGGGCAGAAAACTATGTTGGGAGACAACGTGTAGGTAAGGATGAATCTTCATGGATCTTTAAATTTAGCAGACAGATAAAACACTAACTCAGATACCTGTAATAACAGCTAAATGAATGCCTACTAGACATTTTCACATAGTATATCTAAGAGGAATCCTATGAGGCAGTGTGGTGACGTGATCATAGAGCTGGCCTGAAAATCAGCAAGATGCAACTTTAAGTCACATACTGGCTCTGTGACCCTGGCCAAGTCATTTAACTTCATGGCATTCTGGGCAAATCTCTAAGAGAAGGTTTTGGTGACACCAATATCTCCCTTGTTCATTCTCCTGTCTGTTTGAATGCTTCTCATTCTCCTTTGCCAGATCATTCTTTATATCTCACTCCCAATAGTGGTGGTAGAAGAGTTTCTGATGCTAGTGTCACAAGTCCCTATCCTTTCAGTAGAGATAGAGAAGAGCTGAGCATTCACCTTTGGAGAACTACTGTCTAATTGTGTTTCCAATGTTCTTTTGGCAAAGAATTCTTCTCTTGGTGATCAAGTAAATGCATCCTGTCCTTTTTCCCCTGTGCCCTGTAGTAAGCTAATTGCATCGGGATGCCTCAAGGACAGTAAAGTTCATTCATTAGACAAATGTTTACTTATCTACTGTGGTGCTAACTCTGTAATAGGAACTCTGGGGATGTGAAAAAAAGAAGAAATCGTTTCTGTCCTCAAGAGCCCAGTCTCTTTGGTCAGATAAGACCAGCCTTGAAGAAGGATGGAGAATAATTCAAAGAAGATGACAAAAGCCAGCATGTGGTGGTATGATACAGACCATATACCTGAAAAATAAAGAAATGAAAAAGAAGATAGAGTCATCGTGGGGAGAGGTTAGTTAGAAACGGCTTCTGGGAGTGGGTGAATCTTCAATACTTCCAGCTCAAAACTTCTCTATATAGAATCATAGATTTTCAGAGTTAAAATGGGCCTCAGTGGCCATCTAGTTCAACCAATATCTTAAAAACTCCTAATCACTTCCACAACATACTTGACATGAGGTCTTCTAGCCTATACCCAAAGACCTTCAAAGAAAGTGAATCCATTGGCTCATAAATCACACAGTTGCACGTATGAATAGTAGTAATTATGAAGAAATTGTTTGTTTTCAAGCTTAAGAGTGGCTCTTCACAACTTCTACTCATTGCTCCTGGTTCTGTGCTTTTATGCTAACCAGAACAAGTCGAATCCCTTTTTCACATGATGACTATGCAAATCCTTGAAGACAACTACTATAGCCCAGTCTACCCTCTACCCATCCCAGAGTCTTCTCTTTCTCAGGATAAACATAACCAGGACCTTCTATGGACTGCAATGGCTTAAACTGGAAGCCCATCACCACCCTAGTTGGCCCGTTTTGGATACTCTCCACTTTGTCAATATCTTTCTTACTCTGTTGTGTCTAGAGATAATCATAATAATGTAGTATGACCAGAGTGGCGCACAATGGTACTGCCACATTCTTATTTTTGGAAGTAATGTCTCTCTTCACTTGCCCTAAAATCACATTGGATTTTTGACTGCTATATCACACAATTGACTTCGTATTGACTTTCCAGTCCACCAAAACATCCAAATCCTTTGTTTTTCAGACAAACCGCTTTCTCCCCCATGTTGTCTCCACTTTCTCTCCCATTACTTCTCTATCCTTTTTAATCTGGCTTTTAGCCTCCACACTCAACAGAAAATGCTCTCTCCAAAGTTACCAACAATATCTTAATTGCCACATCTAATGGCCTTTTCGCAGTCCTCACCCTTTTTGAACCCTCTATAGCATTTGACACTATTGACTGCCCTTTCTTTCTGGCTAATCTTTCCTCTCCAGGTTTTGAGGACACTGCTCTCTCAATTCTCCTCCTATCTGTCTGACTGTTTCTTCTCAGTCTCTTTTTTTGGATCATCGTCCATATTATATTCCTTCACTGTGAGTGTAGTACAAGGTTCTGTCTAGGTCTTCTTGTCTTCTCTACCTGCTCACTCAGTGTCTTCATCAGCTCCCCTTAGTTTAATTGGGATTTTTATGCATATGACTTCCAGATCTAGATATCCAGCCCCATATCTCTCTCCTGAACTCCAGTATTGCATCACCAATTGCATATTGTACATTTTTACCTGAATATCTTATAGGCATCTCAAATTCAGCATGTCTAAAGCAGAATTCATTATCTTCATCAGAAACCCACTCTTATTATTAAATTCTTTATTTGTGTAGGGCACCACTATGCCCCCTGCTTCCTGAGTTTGTGATCTCAGCATCATTTTCAACTGGTCCTTGTCCTCCCCCTCCCTCTCTGCCCCACATTTCCACAAACAGTCAGAGCCCAAGTCTTATTGCTTCTAATTCCACAATAAGATAATGAGGAGTTGGATCTGAGGGACTCTCAGGTGCCTTCTAGCTCTAAATTAACATTCATGGGATTTCTAAAATTTCTCCCAGCTCTTACTCTATGTTTCTTTGACTCACTGCTCTTAGTTCTGACCTTCGGGGCCAAATAGAAGGTTAATTCCTTCATTCCAAGGCCTTGTTTGGAACAGAGATCAAGTCCTCCCCAAAACTCTGCAAGGAGAGGGAATAAACTTTTATATAGCAGCTATTATGTTTCAGACACCATTTATATAGTACCTGTTATCTTCCAGGCACTGTGTTAAGTGCTTTCAATCCTCACAACTACCTGAGAGGTGGGTGCTATTATTTTTATGATCATTTTATTGTTGAGGAAACTGAAGTTAATAGAGGTTAAGTGACTTGCCCAGGGTCTCACAGCTAGAAAGCATATAAAACCAAATTTGAACTCAAGTCTTTTGGATTCTAGGCCAAGTACTCTATCTGTTTCACTAGCTGCATCTGGGTGGGTGAGATGAGAAGAGTTTCTTGAAAGTAAGGATTTTTTTTGCCTTTCTTTGTATTCACAGTGCCTGCAACATAGTGGGTACTCAATAATGCTTGCTGGATTGACTTCACTTGAAGACCAGACTTTCCTTCATAAAAGGACAGCAAGGCTTAGTCATGTCTTCATATAGCATAGCAGCTGAATCTGAACTTTACTTTATGATTGAAATGGAAGGGGCACCTGGGCATTGTTTGGGATAAGATTGGTTACTTCCAGATGGCTTTCTAAAAGCTGGCTGGAGTTAGAAATAGAAGAAAAACACTGCAACTGAGAGGGAATAGTTCTTCAATTCCTTGAAGGAAGGGAGAGATTTATTTCTCTCTTTTTTTTCCTAAATAAAATCCGATTTTTTCATTAATATCAAAGATTTGAGGTTTGCGCAAGATGACCCTGATGGCAAGGCTTGTATGCATTACACTGTAGCATACAGTGATGTGTAAACTAACATTTGAATGCACAGTGGAAGTCTCTATTTACTCCAGTCTCTGATGTAAAGGTGGCCCTGCTCCTTGTCAAGACCAACTCCTCCTAATAATATTTCCCTTTCAATTCTTCCTTTCTTTCTCTCATTTTCAGCATTTCCTTTTCCACTGACTCTTTATGGGCTACTTAAAAATATTTTCAAACCTTCCTCTTCCTGAAAAACAAAACAAAAGAAAACCTTCACGTGAGCAATAAGCTATTGTCCTAAGTCCTAAATTCCTCTTCCTATTCATGACTGAACTCCCAGAAAGTATCATCTGTATTCATTGCTTCTATTTCCTCAGCTACCTTTCTATTTTTTTTGTCTCTCATAATCTTACTTCCGACCCTCTTACTTGCTTGAAAATGCTCTTTTCACTGTTGCTGATAACTGTTTAACTATTAAATCAAAGAATCATTAATTTTGAAAATTAGAAGGAATTTTAATGGCCATGTAGTTCAATTCATGGCCAAAAGGAATCTGTGCTAAAATATTCTCTACCTGCTTAAGAGATTCTGAGATTTGAATCTCTGAAGTTGACTAAAAAATGCTAGTTTCAGTTAGTGATCCTTCCAGTTCCAAGTAATTCAGCTTCTGCTAGACCTCCAAAAAAGTGGAATCTCCCACATCTTTTTTTTTATTATTTAATATGTTTAGTTTCAGCATTGATTTTCACAGGAGTTTGAATTACAAATTTTCTCCCCATTTCTAACCCCCCCCCACTCCAAGATGGCGTACATTCTGGTTGCCCTGTTCCCCAGTCAGCCCTCCCTTCTGTCACCCCACTCCCCTCCCATCCCCTTTTCCCTTCCTTTCCTGTAGGGCAAAATAAATTTCTACACACCATTGCCTGTGTATCTTATTTTCTAGTTGCATGAAAAAAAAAACTTTTTTGTTTTTGAACAACTATTTTTTAAAACTTTGAGTTCCAAATTCTCTCCCCTCTTCCCTTCCCACCCACCCTCCCTAAGAAGTCAAGCAATTCAACATAGGCCACATGTATATCATTACATATAACCCTTCCACAACACTCATGTTGTGAAAGACTAACTATATTTTG
>CM053625.1:84494946-84510504 GCA_028646595.1 Phalanger gymnotis | reverse complement strand
ATTTTCTTCGTTGGTCTTTTGGACCTCCTTTTCCATTTGGCTAATTCTGCCTTTCAAGGCATTCTTCTCCTCATTGGCTTTTTGGAGCTCTTTTGCCATTTGAGTTAGTCTCTTTTTTAAGGTGTTGTTTTCTTCAGTATATTTTTCAGTATTTTTCTGGGTCTCCTTTAGCAAGTCATTGACTTGTTTTTCATGGTTTTCTCTCATCCTTCTCATTTCTCTTCCCAATTTTTCTTCTACTTCTCTAACTTGCTTTTCCAAATCCTTTTTGAGCTCTTCCATGGCCTGAGATCAGTTCATGTTTTTCTTGGAGGTTTTTGTTGTAGGCTCTATGACTTTGTTGACTTCTTCTGACTGTAGGTTTTGGTCTTCTTTGTCACCAAAAAAGGATTCCAGAGTCTGAGACTGAATCCGGGTATGTTTTCGCCGCCTGGTCATGTTCCCAGGCAACTTACTTGACCCTTGAGTTTTTCAGCGGGGTTTGACTGCTTGTAGACTAAAGAGTTCTATGTTCCATGCTTGGGCGGATGTGCTGCCACACAAGCACTCCTCCTTCCCCAAGAACCCCCAACCTGGACTGGGCTTATATCTTCAGCAGGCTCTTCACTCCTGCTCTGATCAGCCACTTAATTCCTCCCACCAGGTGGGCCTGGAGCCAGAAGAAACTGCAGCTGTAGTTCTGTAGCTGCCCCAGGGCAGTGGCCAAACCACAAACTCCTTGTCCCCGCAGCTTTTCCCACTAACCTTCTCTGTTGTCTTTGATGTTTGTGGGTCGAGAGGTCTGGTCACTGCCAAAGCTCACTGATTCAGGGCGCTAGGGCACACTCCACCTGGTTCCTGGTCTCGTTGGTCCACGCCACCCTCGCTGGGCTCTGCTCCGCTCAGCTCCCCTCCCCTCAGCTCCCAGCTCCGTGCAGGATAGACCTCGCCCAGAGACCATCCAGGCTGTCCTGGGCTAGAGCCCTGCTTCCCTATGCTATTTTGTGGGTTGTGCAGTTCTAGAATTGGTTCAGAGCCATTTTTTATAGGTTTTTGGAGGGACTTGGTGGGGAGCTCACGCTAGTCCCTGCTTTGCAGCTGCCATCTTGGCTCTACCCCCCTGGAATCTCCCACATCTTAAAAGCATCTCATTCTACTTTTGGACAGATCAAATTCTTCAGAATTTTTTTCCTAATATCAAGCCTCAGTTAATTTCTTTGAGGCTGCTATCCACTGCTTCTGATTCTGCCCTCTGGGATCAAACAGAACAATTTGAATCCCTGTAGCCCATGCTAGCCTTTCATATATCTAAAGAGTTGTCATGACCCCACTGAGACTTCTTTTACCCATATTAAACACCCTCAGTTTCTTCACATGATCTTCATTTGGATTCAAGACCTTTTGCTATCCTAATTGCCATCTATTGCATACTCTCCAGTTTATCCATGTCCTTCTTCACTAAGAACAGAACACAATATTCTAGATGAGATCTGATGAGGTCATTGTGCAGTGGGACTATCACCTCTCTATTCTTAGGAGGTGTGTCTGTCTTCACGCAACCCAAGACTGCATTAGCTATTTTGGTCACCAAATCACACTACTGACATCTATTGAGCTAGCCATTTGCTAAAATCCCTATAATTTTCTCAGAACAATAGCTGCCTGTCTATACCTCCTCCATTTTATATGTATGAAGTTGATTTTTTTTTGTATCTGAGTTGCAATTATACTTATTGAAATTCATATTCTTAGATTTAGCTCAAAGCGCTAACCTTTCAAGATCTTTTTGGATCCATACTGTTACCCTGTATGTTAGCTATGCCTCCCAGTTTAATGTTATCTCCAATTTTGATCAATATGCAATCTATGCCTTTATCCAAGTCACTGCTTTGATAAAAAATTAAATAGCACAGTTGTTGTTTAGTTGTTTCCCTCACGTGTGACTCTTCATGACTCATTTGGGATTTTCTTAGGGAAGATGCTGTAGTGATTTGCCATTTCTTTTTCCAGCTCATTTTATAGATGATGAAACTGATGCATTTTATAGATGAGGAAACTGTCCATCATTTTGTTTCTCTCAAAGTGAGCAGCATGCATATGCATGGATCTGTGGTATTGGAACTGAGCTCATTTTGGGGTTGGGATGCACAGTTTATATACCTTTTCAACAGGGGCTATCACCCCATCATCATTTTACCTCCATGGCAGAGGAAATACCTCTTCTATCAGACTACCTCCCAATCATACCAGACCACTCTCAGCCTTGGGCTATCTAGACAGAAAAATCTACCTCATGGAATTCCTAGCTTCTTACAAGTACACCTCAAGCTCCACTTCCTATTTAAGGCCTTTCTTGATTTCCCCTTGTTAGTATTCTCTCTCTCTGTTGAAAATAATTTGTATTATTTTGTCTAAATTTTGCATTTATTTATATTTCCATATATTTTTATTCCCAGCGGAATGCATACCTCTTCACCCAAGCCAGACTAGAACACAATGGAGCTTCAATATCTCTGATTAAATCAGTTCCACCTTGGGTTGGGGTTTGACCAGAATAAGGAGACTCAATGTGATCTCATGATCAGTAAAGTCCTACTGAAAAAGAAACTGAACTTTGGAAGAAGGGGGTTGGGGTGGAGTGATTCTGAGTCTCCAAGATAACGATTACTAAGAAAAATCATTTTTCACGCCTCATACCTCAAAGAAATGACAAATGCTAGAGGGGATGAGGGAAAAAATAGATACATTAATGAATTGTGGATTGAGTTGTGAACTAGTCCAGCAATTCTGGAAAACAAATTGAGACTCTTCCTAGCAATACTCTTTGACCTAGCAATAACATTATTTTGTCTATATATACAAAAAATATTTATAGCAGCTCTTTTTGTGGTGACAAAGAATTGGAAATTGAGGGGATATCCATCAACTGGGAACTGGCTGAGCAAGTTGTGGCATATTATGATGGTGTACTATTGTGTTAGAAGAAATGACAAGGGAGGTAGTTTTAGAAAAACATGGCTAGACCTCTATGAACCAATGCAAAGTGAAGTGAGAACTAGGAAATCATTGGGTACAGTAACAGCAATGTTGTAATGATGATCAACTATAAAAGACTTAGCTACTCTGTTTAATACAATGATACAGGATAATTCCAAAGGACTCATCATTTTAAAAAATGTTGCTCACCTCTGGAGAGAGAACTGGTGATCTTTGAGTGCTAACTGACATAATTTTCTTAATTTTTTAATATGACTAATAGAGAAATATGTTTTACATGATTTCACATGTATAACTGGGTGAAGGAGGGGTGGAGGGAAAGAATTTGGAACTAAAAATTTAAAAAGAAAAGCATGTTAAAAGTAAATAAATAATAAACGTGAAACAATTCTTCGATGGGATGAAATACAAAATACTCAACTCGGAACTTGAGACCCTTTAAAATCTGGCTCCCACCTACTCTACCAGTCTTATTTAACTTTATTCGTCTTCTTACATGCTCTCTTCCAATAAAACTGGTTTGCTAGCTGTTCCACATACAATACATTCCATATCTCACCTCATTGCCTTTGCACAGGTGATCCCCTGCATTATACAAACTCTTCCTCTTTACCTCATGGAATTCCTAGCTTCCTTACAAGTACACCTCAGGTTCCACTTCTTATTTAAGGCCTTTCTTGATTTCCCCTTGTTAGTATTCTCTCTCCCTGTTGAAAATTATTTGTATTATTTTGTATAAATTTTGCATTTATTTATACATCTGTATGTTTTATCTCCCCAGCGGAATGCATACCTCTTGAAGGTAGGGAATGTTTCATTTTTGTTTTATTTCTCCAGCTCCTAGCACAGTGTTTTGTGTATACTTGGATAAATGTTTGCTGGATTGGATTGGATCAAATCCTTTAAAATCTAATTAAATGCCTTTCCTGATCTCCCTAGTGTGTAAAGGCTCTCCCTTCCTAGGGCCCAACATAGCCCTTAGTTTCCTAACTCTTTGATGCTCATATAACATATTATAATTATACATAACTGACTCCATTGGCATGAAATACCTACTAGTCTATAAGGGCAGGCACTATAACTTATCTATCTTACCTACATTTTTAGTCCTCTCTTGTGCCTTACCCAATACTCTTTGGACAGCAAGAGTTTGCTGTATATGTTCATCTTTGTCTTTATTGATTCTTCCTTGTTCCCTCATACTGTCCCTTGTCTTCCTGTTTATTCTACAAAACTCCAATCTCTACTTGTGTTTGTTCTCCTGGCTGAATTACAAACTCTCAACTTAATCTGCTACTGCTCCTAGCTCCATAAAATTTTACTTGTCCATTGTTCTATTACCTTGTATCTCAGGCCTTGGTGAACATGCTACACTTTTGCATTTTGCATAGGTCTTTAATCCCCCCACACCTACCTAATGAACACTGAGATTTGGACACAGTGATTGGTTAGTGGACAATATGTTAAGAGGTAGTTATGGACTTTCAGCACTCTCAAATCACAAGCTATCAATGAGCTCCTTACTTCATCTATGTATAGGGCCACTCTTAAAACAGTGTGACCTCTACTACTAATATTGATAGTCCTATTAATTTGTCCTTTTGCCCTCCCCATGACACTTGAACAAATATGTCCTTTTTCATTTCAACTCTGGTTCCTATTTCCACCCAGAATCAGAGCTTTAGGCCGAGGTCATGCCTTCATTTCATAGGAAAGTAATCAAATTAAAATGGACTATATGTCCATTCTTCTTCTTCTTCTTCTCCTTCCTCTTCTCCTCCTCCTCCTCTTCCTTCTTCTTCTTCTTCTTCTTCTTCTTCTTCTTCTTCTTCTTCTTCTTCTTCTTCTTCTCCTTCTCCTCCTCCTCCTCCTCCTCCTCCTCCTCCTCCTCCTCCTCCTCCTCCTCCTTCTTCTTCTTCTTCTTCTTCTTCTTCTTCTTCTTCTTCTTCTTCTTCTTCTTCTTCTTCTTCTTCTTCTTCTTCTTCTTCTTCCTCTATCACAGCTGACCTTCCTACTGGCCCTTTGGGACCACAGAACAGTAATTTGAAAGGCCTGATAGAATTGTGGTCATGGGCCAGCTCTCCTTTCCAATATCACTATACTGAAGACAGAAAGGAATGGAGGGAAGAAAGAAAGAGGCTGCAAAATCAGGACAAGAGAAAAGACCCTTCACACTTCATGTGAACTGGAAGAGTCTAGCTGTGGCTTTTAGCTACAGGTCTGTGTTTCTATTAAAAACCAAACAGGAATCTGGAATAGCTGTTTAAAATGAGTGTAAATATTTACTCTCATACACTGAATATTCTTGTGACATTCATTCCCTTGCATATTGCCAGCAGAGAAGGGATGGGAAGAAAGAGAGCCAAACAAAGTCTCTTTTTTTCTCCTCCGGAACACAGCAAACATGTTGCAAAGAAATAAAATGGTATTACGTTGACTGATCTCAGGTCTCCTGCAAGATTTCTAGGCACTTGGTCTCCTTTTGGGGACCCCCTCAATGGTTGTGAAAAAAGTCTTTATTTCTCAAAAGCATGAATCTGAGCAAAACCTTGCACATTTGGACTAATTGGTCCTAACCTTTTGCCCTCCCCACTACAGGAAAGCAACTGAAAGCTTTTTCAATGTAGCAGAGATCTCTAAATCTGCTCACAGTCAGAAAAGCTGTGCGACCATGGAGCCATCACTTAACTTCTTTGAACATCAATTTAGGCAAGCGTAAAATGGGGAGGACAATATTTGCCATGTCAGTCTCACTAGCTTATTGTAAGGTAAGTCTTAAATCACTAAATAAACTTGAGTAGTTATGGTTATTAGACCAATGCTACATCTGAATATTCATTCAACAACGACTGACTGAAAACCTACTATGTGTAATGCTCAGTGGGTAATATACACATGAACGAATTCTGGTCCCTGCCTGGCAGAACTGCATACTCTTGTAAGGGTGGAAACGTTAATGTAGAAGATGGCAATGTAAAGTAGTCACACAAAGGAGCATAAAGCATCAGGTCTGCGATGTGTTCCTCCTCTTATAGCATAGCCCTTTGCATTCCTGTCCTGACCTTTTAGGATCAGAGATTTGAGAGGAAACTTCAGAGGCCATGGAGTCCATTCCTGACCCCTGTATTCCCCACCCTCCCCAATAGATGAAACTGAGCCCAGAGCTGTTGTGACTTGCCTAAAGCTAAATAGGTGGTACTGAGGTAAGTTCTCTTTCCCCTGTATCGCTCTGCTTCTCCTTGCTATTACTATTATTATTTTTATTTATTTTCATGCATGCCTTATTCTCCCTTGTTCAAAGGTCAGCTTCTTGAAGATTAGAATGTTGTCTTGGATCTTTTTTTTGTTTTTTAACTATCTCAATACTTTGTAAATTGTAGGGCCCTCCTGGCTTCCTTCAAGTCCCAGCTAAAATCCTACCTGCTACAAGAAATCTTTCCCCTTCCCCTTTAATGCCAGTGTCTTCTCTCTGTTGATTGTCTCCAATTTATCCTGTATGCATCTTGTTTAGACATAGTACCTAGCCTGTGAACTTCTTGAGAGCAGACTGTTAGTTGCCTTTTTTTGTACCCCCAATGCTAAGACATAGTGCTTGGTACCTTCCATTCACTGCAATTCAATAAACATTTATTAAGAACCTGCTATATGTCAGGCACTATGGTAAGCATAGAAGTTACGAATAAGAAAAAAGAAAGACAGCTCCTGCCCTCAAGGAGCTTACAATCTAATAGGAGAAGCTAACATACAAAAGGAACCTGAAAATGGAGAGATAACAGGGTGTGGGAGGAGGCCAGAAATGCACTGACTTGGGACCAGAATGTTCAATGGAGTCTAAACCAAAAAGAGAGGCTAACGCGGAATGGAGAATTACCTGGTACAGAGGCTTGTTTGCTTGACCTTATGTACTTTTGAGGAGTGAACTAATAAATCTGTAACTTGGGGGCACTGTACCAGATGATCTCTAAGGTTCCTTCATATTCTGAATCCTATGGTCCTATAGGTGAATGTTTGGCTTGTGAGAAAGCTTCATGAAAGTGATGGCATAGGAAGCTATGCTTTGAAGGCTGGGGAGGAGTTGAAAGGGTGTGTATTCATTTGACAGTTCAAAAGACTTTTCTTAAGTTTCTACTTTGAGCTAGGCCCCGTATTAGAAAATGGGCATGCAAAGACAAAAATAAAACAGTTCCAGTCCTTATGGAGTTTATATTGCATTGGAGAAAAACAACATTTGATTTGGGAGATAGTAAAATATAAGGCTAGTCTAGTCTAGAAAGGATAGGAAGAAGAATGGCACTTGTGATTTTATTGGTACGGGGTACTCCCAAAGTGCTAATTCTCTCTAAAATGCAGTTTGACAATTCTCTGCAACTTAATAGAATTTTGTAGAGCACTGAGGGATTAAGTAACTTGCCAAGGCAGTGTGCATATAAATGTAGATGTACATACATGTATACATACATATGTATATATGTATATCTATGTGCATATATGTATGCACACATACATTTTTGTATGTGTCTGTGTGTTGCATATATCTGTATATATATATATACTCATACATACGGACTATATATATACACACACACATATATATATATATATATATATATATATACACATATACATGTGTATTTATGTGTGTGTATTTATATCTCTATCTCGGAGGCAGGACTTGAAAGTGAGTTCTAAGGCCATGAATGAAAGTGTATAAAAATAAATACAAAGTAATAAGTGGGAAAGAACACTAAAAATTTTTTTTATTTTATTTTAGGGGATTAGGAAAGGCCTTACATAGGAACTAGATCTTGAGATGAACCTTGAAGAAGGCTTGTGATTCTCAGCAGCATAGTTAAGCAGGAAGTATATTCTAGGCATAGAGGAATAGCTTATTCAAAGGTGCAGACAGGAAATTAAGAGTCATGTAGCAGGGGTAGTGAGTTGGCCATTTTGGTTAGACTTTAGAGTGAGTGTGGGAAGGGGAACAAACACAATAAATCAGCAAATGCTGGTTGGAAACAAATTTTAAAGGACTTTAAATGTCCAAATAGAGGAATTTCTATTTTATCCTATGGGCAATAGGGAAACATTGGTATTTCCTGGGCAGAGAAGTGATCTGGGCAGATCAGTGCTTTTAGCAACAACATTTTGGTGGAGAATGTGTAGAGAATGAATTGGAGAAGCAGGAAGACTAAGCAGTAGGCTGTTGCACTAGTCCAGGCAGGAGGTGCTGAGGGCCCAAGATGACAATAGTCACATGAGTTGAGAGAAGTTGGGGGATGAGGGGAGAAGATTCAAGAGATGTAAAAAAAATAATCAATAGGTCTGGACAACTAATTAAATGTAAAAGTTGGCTGGCATGTTATACCTTTAAGAGAATTAGGAAGAAATGGGAAGAGAGATGAGATTGGGACAAATATAATCATTTTTCTTTTAGAAATGTTGAGTTTAAGATACCTATAGGACACACAGTTCAAAATGTCTAGTAGGCGGTTGGTGAGTTGAGATTGGGGGTCAGGAGAAAGATTAGGAGTAACTAGAGATCTAGGAGTCACTTGCATGGGGATGATTATCAAACCCCTGGGAGCTGGTGAGATCACTGAGCAAGAGGGCATCAAGAGAAAAGAAGAGGGCCCAGAACAAAGGCACCCTTAGTTACAGAGTGGGCACAGATGATGATATAGTGAAAGATATTGGAAAAAGGATGGCTAGACAGATAGGAAGACAAAGAAGAGGAAGCAGTGTTACTATAATACAGGAAGAGTAGTATCTAGGAGGAGAAGGTGGTCAAGTATAAAATACTATTGAGACTACAAGAAGGACGAACGGGAAGGAGAGTGCTGCAATCAGCAGAAATAATGTGTATGAAGAAATTGTAGAGGATACATGAGTCCCACTCCAAAGAAAAGCAAGTATTGCCATTTGGCTGGATCTTAGGATAGGGGTAGCTGAGTGGTTAGAGAAAATTTTAGGACCAAGGCACATAAGACCTTGATAGTCAGATAGGAATTTAGACTTTTCAGTCAGCAAATAATGATTTGAATTAGGTAAAGAAAGTGATGTTATGTAGAAGACTTGATAGATATGTAGTTGAATTAAAAATGAAATCTAAAATTGAGTTAACGGATTGCATTTTATCTTTTATATCCAGCTTGTAAATGTTTAACACGTGGCTTTCTGAAAACAAACACGCAAGGCAAACATTTAACATTAATCAGCACTATTAACAATTTCTCCATCATGTTCTTCCAGGGGTGGGGAACTTGTAGCCTGGAGGCCACATGTGGCCTTCTAGGTTCTTGGGTGTGGCCTTTTGACTGAGTCCAAGTTTTACAGAACAAATCCTTTTATTAACAGGATTTGTTCTACAAATTTTGGATTCAGTCAAAGGGCTGCACTTTGGGACCTAGAGGGCCACATGTGGCCTTGAGGGGGTAGGTTCCCCAGCCACGGTAGACAATCCACAAAACAATAAATCAAGCCCTGATTTGTAGCACTTGCCAATTTCTGATTTGTAACACTTGTTGAGTTGTTTTTTAGTTGTGCCTCACTATTCATGACCCCTTTTGGGATTTTCTTGGCAAAAATACTGGAGTGGTTTGCCATTCCCTTTTCCAGCTCATTTTAAAGATGAGAAAACTGAGGCAAAAAGAGATAAGTGACTTGCCCAGGGTCATAAAGGTAGTATGTGACTGAGGCCAGATTTGAACTCAGGAAGATGAATCCTTCTGACTCAAGGTCCATTACTCCAGCCACTGTACCACCTTGCTGCCTGTAATACTAAGTATTATATAAATACTAAATATTAAATATTATATATAATACTAAAATTATTCAGTTCAGTGAACATTTAACAACTGACTCTCATGAAGTAGTTCAAATTGCCTCTAACACACCCCTGCTTGTATCTTGCCCTCTCTAGCTGTGGACGTTTTTGAATATACTCTTCTACAATATATTCTCTCCAGACTTTTGTGACACTGCTTTCCTAGTTCTCATCTCCCCTTCCTCACCTCCATCTATCCAACTGCTTCTTCTTGGTCTCTTATAACATTTCCATTCTTGACCTCCTAACTGTGGGTTTCCCCCAAAGCTCTTGAATGAGCCCTCCTTTCCATTATGCTCTACCTTGGTAATCTCATTTGCTCTCATGGATCCAACTATCATCTCTAGGCAGATGGTTCCTAACTCTATATGTTTAGTCCCGGTCTCTCTTTCTTGAGCATTACTAACTGCCTATTGGATATCTCTACCTAGATGTTCTATAAGAAACTCAAACTCATTGTGTCTAAGATGGAACTCATCTTCCACTCCAAACCTGCTCCTCCTCCAAACTTCCCTACTTCTGTTGAGTACACCTCATCCTTCCGGTCACATAGGTTTGCACACTCAGATTCACCCATGAGTCTTCTCTCTTCTCCTCCCCCAATATCAAATTAGTTTTTAAATTCTATCAGTTCTAAGCCCTTGTCCCCAACTTCTGCCACAATCTCTTGCATCCTTCTCTTTATATCTACTCAGATACTTTATATCTACTGAGTTCATATACATGAAGTCCAAGCCCTCATCACCTCTTGTCTAGACTTTTGCATTGGCTTCCTAATTAGTCTCCAGAGTTCTAGTCTTTTCCTCCTTCTACCCATCCTCCACATAGCTGATAAAATGATCTATATAAGAGAACTTTGCAGAGGTATGAAGGGGGTATCTAGGTTTTATGAAACATTACATTTAATCATACATGTATATAGGTATATATGTGTATGTAAATATACACATATATGATTATTGATTTTTTTTCAGCAAAAGGGAGAATTTTTAAAAAATATTTTTGATAAGAGCTCACTTTCTAGAAGGGGTGAGGGAGGACCATAAGGAGAAATTTAGACTATATAAAAGCAAAAGACATCAATAAAAATAAGCCAGCAAAAATAACAACCTTTCCTCTGTGAATGTTGTATCAGCTTTGACCAATAAAACATAAGTGCTACCAGGGACAGAGGGTCGGGCTAAAAATAATTTTCCCAAAGCACAATTCCAACCATGTTATTTATCTCTTTAAAAGATTCTCAAAAGCTCCCTATTGTCTCTAGGATAAAATATAAACTTCTTGGCTTGACATTTAAAGCCCTTCACAGTCTTTCTTCAACCCACCTTTCTTTTTTTTAATGTTTTATTGATTTTTTTCAGATATTGCTGTCACTTCCAAATAATATGCTTTCCCCAATAGAATACTCATTTGGAACAAAGGACAATTAAGCAAAGCAAGCTGACCCATTAACCTTGTCTGAAAGCCTATGTCACATTCCACACCTACCTCTCTAAAAATATAAAGGTACCTTCCATCATCAGTCCTTTTGAGTCAAGAAAGTTTATCACATTGATCTGAGTTCTGATGTCTTCTAGTGGTGCTTCCCTTTAAATTATTACGGTTATTCCTGCTTATTTAGCTCTATATCAGTTCAGACAAGGGCAATGGGAACAGTCCCAGATTTATAGTAGAGGACCTGGATTCAAATTCCTGGTTTGCCACTTACTAGTTGTATGACCATGGGAAGACATATAAGGTCCCTAAATCTGAAAACATGGGTATTTCCAAGTTTCTTATAGTTAGTATTTCTTATGGTGCATTCATTTTTGACATATATGTATAAACTATTATTTTTCGATCCATTCCCCAGTTTATAGGCACCTACTTTGTTTCTATTTTTTTTTCTGCCTTAACAAGTAGAACTATAAATATTTTGCTGTATATGGGAACTTTCCTCTGTCTATGACCTCTCCTGAAGGCTTGTTTTGTTGAATATGTGAAACATTCCTCCCCCATTATCCATCTATCCATCTATCTACCTACCTATCTATTTGACTATGCATATATTTAACATTTTATATATCTATTGATATGCAATACCACAACCTACATGTATATAACATATAGGCACATCTATATGGCAGGTGTATATAATATACATACATATACATACACACCTATATGTATATCCATGTACAGATATGTGTATGTATTTGTATGTCTGTGTGCTCGTCTCCCTGTCTGTATATATAATACAACCTAATTCCTAACTTCTGGCCAGCTGAAGTTGAATTAAGACAATTTCTAAATCAGTGGAGTTTAGATTCATGAGGTTTTACCGTAAATAAATCTCAGTCCAAAGCAGATTTAGAGTCCATTTGGCATTTACACTTTTCTACAATTTGAAAGTTCTTTGCAAAGAGCAACATTAAGAAGAGGCAGCAGGATACAGATGAAAGAGTCTTGGCTTTCGGGACACTTGGCACCTCAGGTTCCTGTCTTGGTTCTGCTGCTAGGTACTTGTTTGACCTTCACTGGGCAAGTCCTTTCACCTTTAGGGTCATTCCTTGAAGGAACTGAGTGTTCTCTAGGTGTCATCGTAATTCAGTTCAGTCCAGTAATAGGTTTTGAGTATGCCATATGTCCAAGATGTTTTGCTGACCATTGGAGAGACATAAACAAGCATCAAAACTATTCTTGCCCTCAAGGACCTCTTATGGGGTGATGCTATTATCTGACTGGAGACTCTTAGTTGGGACCAGATAATAGAACTTTATCTATATTGTAAACTAAGCATCCTAGATTTCCTCATTTCAATCAAATATTATTGCTGGGGAAAAAAAGAAGGGCTCTCTTTAAGCTATAACATGTAGCCACCACTTAGCTACTTAGCCAAATCGTCTATGTCCTTCATGGCTCAGCTGAGGTTCCACCTCCTCGATGCAGTCTTTGCAAATCACTCTGGTCTGCAGTGATTTTTGTCTCCTTCAAACTCCGAGCACTTATTTTTCAGGCTCTCTCAATTAAAAATCAATAATAATTTGGTATAGAAGGAAGCGACTAGAGTCAGGATGGCATAGTGGAAAGTGCCCTGAATTTGGAGCAAAAAGAACTGGGTTCAAATCCTAGCAAATCTCTGCTTTTCAGTTACCTTTTTATTAAAATGAGGGAGTTGAACTCTGAGTCTTCTTCCAGTCCTAAATGCTATGAATCTACGAAAGCTGGGTCATAGTCCTCTCCCTTACCCTAGTCCTGCCATCATGGACTGACTGTGAAAGGCAGTAATGTACAATGGAAAAAAGAACTGTCTCTGGGGCCAGGGGAATGGGTTTAAAATTCTGTCTCTTTGGCATAATACTTTGTGTGACCTTGGATAAATCAATGAACCTCTCTCGACCTCACTTTCTTCATCTATAAAACGAGGAGGAGGGCTTAAACTAGATGAGCTCAGAGGCCCCTTCCATCTCTAGTGTGATCTCAATGACCCTATGGTCTCTGGGCCTTTTTTGCCAAGTCAAGCCACATCGCCAAACATTTATTAAATGTGTACCATATGCCAGACACTGTGCTAGTTGCTAGAAATACAAATACAAGCAGAAAGAAAGCCAGTCCCTGCCTTCGAAATGGCTCACATTTTAATGAGGGAAGACAAAAGGAAGTTGAAAAACAGAAGAGGCAGAGGAGTGGAGTGGGGGGTACCCCTTTGGGGGAATGGTAGAAAAAGTCCAGAGAGTCATTGTTTCTTATCCCTCATTTTTGAAGAGGACCAATGACATCAAGAAGATGATTTCTGGACTTGTGAATGGTAAATTGGATTTCAGTGAAGCAGAGCTGCACAAAGTCATGAGCCTCACTCTCTCCTCCAGAGACATTGAAGTCCAGTGGCAAGAAAAATGTCAAGACAACTAGCAATGGCCAGGTTGGCCTAGAGAGTCACAAGTGTAGACATGACTGGCCTGAGTGTCCCTGCCTCCCCTTAAAATGGAGGTTCAGGTATGAACCAGTCAATCAAAGGGAGAAGCCATGGTGAAGAAGATACTTGCATTGTGAGAAGTCTTGGAGCAGGGTGAACTTCCAGTCAGTCAATAAATATTTTTAAAGCACCTATTATGTGCTAGACTCTAAGGGCTGAAGATAAAGAGGATGGCAAAGGATAGCACCTACCCTCAAAAAGCTCACAAACTAATGTAGGTGACAATGCATAAACAACTATTCGCAAACATGCCATATACAGGTTAAATGGGAAATAATTAACAGAAAAAAGGCACTAGACTTAAGAGACTGGGCAAGGCTTCCTGTAGGAAAATGGGATTTGAGCTGGGATTTGAGGGAATCCAGGAGATATAGATGAAGAGGGAGAGCATTCTAGGCATGGGAGTAGCCAAGAAAAATACCTGGAGAGTAGAGATGAAGTTTGTTTTGAAAATCAACAACAACAAACAAAACAAGAAGGCTGGTGTCACTTGGTCAAAAAGTACATGGGAGAGTGTAAGATATAAGAAAACTGGAAAGGTAATGGGGAGGGATATAGGACTAGGCTATGGTAGGTTTTGAATGTCAAATAGAATTTTGTGTTTGATCCTGGAGGTGATAGGGAGCCACCAGTTTACTGAGTAGGAGGAAGGATATATCAGACCTGTACTTTAGATAAATTACTTTGGTGGCTGAGTGGGGGGTGGAGTGGAGTGGGGAAAGTCTCATGACTGGCAGACCAACCAAGAGGCAATTTCAATAGTCCAGGCTTGAGGCAACAAAGGCTTGTATTAGGATGGTGTAAGTATCAGAAAAAAAGAATGGGGAGTATTTGAGAGACGTTACGAAGGTGAAATTAAAAGACCTTAGTAATAGATTAGACATAGAGGGTAAGAGATAGTGAAGAGAATGTCACTTAGATTTTGAGCCTGGGGGACTGGGAAGATAGTGGTGCCCTCAATAATAATATGGAAGTTTGGAAAGGGGGAGAATTTTGACAGAAAGATATATTGAGTTTAAGATGTCTATAGGACGTCTAATTTGAGATGTGTAATAGGTAATTGGAGATGAGAACTGGAGATCAGCAGAGAAGTTAGAGGTGGATAAGTAGATTTAAGAGTCATCAGCATGAAAATGATAATTGAATCCATGGGAGCTGATGAGATCACCAAGAGAAGAGGGCCTTGGGCAGAGCCCTGTGAGATGACCATGGTTTGAGGGCCTTTCCTGGACAAAGATCCAGCAAAGTCAGCTGAAGCATGGAAAATGTTTCTGTGGCATGGTAGAGAAAGTTTGGAGAGTGAGAAGAGCAGCCTATAAAAAAGATGAATACATCTCATCTATAAAATGAAGACAATAATAGATTCCTTGCCAAACGGATGGGGAATCTGCAGTCTCAAGGACACACCTGGCCTTCTAGGTCCTTGGGTGCAGCCTTCTGACTGAGTCTAAGTTCTACAGAACAAAACCTTTTCTTAAGGGGATCTGTTCTGTGAATTTTGGATTCAGTCAAAGGGCCACACTTGAGGACCTAGAAGGACACATGTAGCCTTGAGGCTGCAGGTTCCCCACCCTAATAGGGGTTGGATCAGATGAAATCTTGAAAACACTTGAGATCTGTGCATCTAAATTTACTGCCTTGGGTTGGGCGGAGCCAAGATGGCGTCGGGAAGCAGTGACTGGCGTGAGCTCCCCACCAAGTTCCTCCAAAAACCTATAAAACAATGGCTCTGAACCAATTCTAGAGCTGCAGAACCCACAAAGTGGCAGAGGGAAGCAGGGCTCCACCGCAGGACAGCCTGGAT
>CM053625.1:84480598-84494446 GCA_028646595.1 Phalanger gymnotis | reverse complement strand
GAATGTACGCCATCTTGGAGTGGGGGGGGAGGAAATGGGGAGAAAATTTGTAATTCAAACGCCTGTGAAAATCAATGCTGAAAACCAAACATGTCAAAAATAAATTTAAAAAAAAAAAAAGAAATTTACTGCCTTGTATAAATTCTGTTTCTTGTTAATGACTGTTTTGGGTTGTAATGTTTTCACTCATAGGCACAGAATTAAAAGTTGAAAGGATCTCAGTAGCCATGTAGTCTGGCCCATACCTGACAGAGAATCCCCACTACAATATACCTGGTAAGTATACATTAAACCTGTTTGAAGACCTCCAATGAAGGGAAACCCTCTACCTCTCAAGGCAGCCCATGATGCTTTTATTAGAATTTTTTTCTCTTTATATCAACCATAATTTGCCTCTTTGTACTTTCCACCCATTGCTTCTATTTCTTCCCTCTGAGAATGAACAGATTAAAGTTTTCCAAATAATAGACCTTCAAATATTTGAAGATGGCTACCATGTCCTGCTGGAGTCTTCTCTTTTTGTGGCTAAATTCCAAATAATGAATGATCCCCAAATGTTTTCCAACACCTAAGGCAATATTTTTAATACCAGCAGGCTTCTCAGTGATGCTATATGCCAAGAAATCATAAAATATCATGATCTTTGCAGTGTGAGAATTGTGGATAACTCTTTCACAAACTATCCTCCATTCTGGGGATGTATTAACCCTTCTCACTTCTGTCTCTTCAGGAATCCCTAGTTTGCCTCAGAGCTCAGTTCAAGTATCTTCTACAAGAGGCATTTACTGATTCCCCCAATTGCTTGGGTCTCTCTCTGTCAACTACTTTTATATGTATTTTGCTTACATGTTCTTGATACTTACACACTTATATGTTGTCTCCTCCAATAGATTATAAGCTCTTTGAGGGCTAGGGCTATTTCATTTTTATCTTTGTATTCCTAATGCCTCACACAGTTTCTGGGATGTAGAGGTGCTTAATATATCCTTTGTGATCGAGCTGAAATTGGTCATGCTGAATAAACCTTTCTCATAAAATATTATTTGAACATGAATGTGTTGGCTCATTCCCACAACGAGATTACCATCATAGCTCACAGATCTAGAGCTTAGAGGAAACTCAAAGGTTATATACTATGGTCTCCTTATTTCAGTAATTGGGAACTGAGGCCCAAAGAGATAAAATGACTTGCTTAAGGTCACACCTGGTAAAGGGTTGGGCCTCAAACCCAGGTTCTTTGACTCCAAATCCAACATTCTTTCTGTTGTCTATACCATAGTTCTTTTTGCTATGTTCCACTTACCTTGGCAGTATACTTTCCAGGGAAGTAAGCATAGACAATGAGGTTGATGCACTCATCACCAGAGCTAGTTCAGTGTTTCAAAGGCTCTGAAGGAAAGTGTAGGAGAGAAGAGGTATTAGACTGCTTACCAAACTGAAGGTCTACAGAGCCCTTATGCTGACTGTTGTACGCCTGTGAAACTTGGACAGTATACCAGTGTCATGCCAGGAAGCAGAATCATTTCTATTTTAATTGTCTTAGGAAGATTCTGAGATAATTGGCAAAATAAGATACTGGATATTGAGGCCCTTTCTCAAGCTGAACTTCCAAGCATTCAAACTTTCTTTCAGAGAGATCAACTCCAACACGCTAGCCACATTGTTTGAATGCCAAATGTATGTTTGTCAGAGAACTCATACGAGGCAAGTGCTCACATGTAGCTCAGAAGGAGTGATAACAAGGACACTTTCAAGGTCTCCCTGAAGAACTTTCGAATTGATAGTGAGACATAGGTGACACTGGCACAGGACTGCCCAGGATGGAGTGCCACATCAAAGAAGGCACTGTACTCTAAGAGCAAAGCAGAACTGCAGTAGCGAGTGAGCGAGAGAGAGAGAGAGAGACAGAGAGAGAGACAGAGAGAGACAGAGAGACAGAGAGACAGAGACAGACAGAGAGACAGAGATAGAGATGTGCAAATTTAGAGATATCTCCATTGCCAATGTTCAAGTGGACAATTTGTGCCTGACCTCCCAAGCTCATATTATTTTGATCAGTCACAGTCAGACACACTGTATCTTGACCCCAACACAGTGATATCCTTTTGGTCATCATTGAGAATGAAGGACAACAACCAACCAATGATAGTTCTTTGAAAAAGACAAAGACTAGGTGTTAATTGCACTATCTCTCATGGTGCCCAGGTTAAGACTTGTACGTAAAAAGTGTATGTTGTTTCATTCAAGATGGGTTCCCTGTTATGGTTAGGCATCGGGGCTTTTCTGGGTCTGAGATGACTGAAGTTTCAGAAAGGCAAGATAAAACAGTGTGACTAGAATGATGCTGATCCCTCTAGACCAGGTGGGAAACCTGCAGCCTCGAGGCCACATGTGGCCCTCTAGGTCCTTAAGTGTGGCCCTTTGGCTGAATCTAAACGTCATAGAACAAATCCCCTTAATAAAAGGATTTGTTCTGTAAAGTCTGGATACACCCAAGGACCTAGAGGGCCACATGTGGCCTCGAGGCTGCAGGTTCCCTATCCCTACTCTAGACCAATCTTTTCAGGTATGAGAACCCCATTTGCTATATGGGATGGCTATCTAGGAGGAGGAGGGATATTGGGGAAAATTGTTATAATGTAAAAGGCAAAAGACAAAATAAAAACTTATTTTTAAAAAGTATGAGGACCCCTCTTAATGTTAACATTTTTTCAGATGTCCCTGTGTGGTAGTTAAACTACTAGGATTCTGTGATTAGAAAAAGCAGGCTGGCAAAAAGTTATTCTGTATTCAGTAATGCTTTCAAAGGAGTTTTGATTTTATCAATCATAGAAGCACCTACATACATTTGGAAAATAGTAATGCATATATATGCAACATATATTATTCAGTCTACAGAAAGTATGTTTGCTTATTTATTCTACTGAGCCATACTGCATATTTTGTTGGCACTAAAAAAGGTCAAGATGATAATGCTTGGTGCATATATGGATTCTCAGTCCCCCCCAAGGGTCCTCAGCTCACAGGTAAGGAATCACTGACCTAACTCAAGAGTAGGAGGTGGTGTGGGGAGAAGTGCTCACATATTTACTTTTATACAGAGAAGCATACTGCCATACTTTCCTAGGAAGTATGATTTGAGAGCAAGAGGGGTGGGGGTGTGAACATATTTCTTCCCCTTTTTTGTCCCCTCAAGGAGAATTCCCCAATTCAGCTGAAATGGGGTGTTATATTTGAAAAAAGCACTGATTTAGGAGACGGTAGACCTAGGTAGTTGGGTGGCCATGAGCAATTTAACTTAATCTTTCCGGTTCTCGGTTTCTATTTCTACAAAACAGTGATACTAATTGCAGCTATGTACACTCCTTCACAATTTATAATGTGTTTGTAAGGATCAGATGAAATAGTGGATATAATGCCATTTTGAATAAAATATGAAAGAATACGTATTTCAATTAATATCATTCTCAGTGAGACTTTACTCTGTAATACTACCCTGAGATGTTGGCTTGGTGTTAATTCATAAAAATCTAACCCTAAACTAGCCCTTCCTCCCTCAGTGAGTAATTTATTCCAAGAGGCATGGTACAGTGGAAAACTGAGCTAGATTAAGGTTCGGAAAAATTAGGTTAAAATCTCAGGACACATGTGTGACCTTAGACAATGTTACTATTCTGGGCCTCGGTTTCCTAATCTGTAAAATGAAAGAGCTGGAAAAGATGAGCTCTAAAATTCCAATTCTCTGACCCTTTCCCCTAAATCTCCTGTTCCTTTTCCTATAACTTTGAATGTTATTTGTCTGTTCACCCCCAAACCTGTAGGGCACGAGACCTAGCACACCCTAAAGCAGTCACCATGTGTTTGCAGAATGACAGCATAGTTGAGCCATCAAAGCCATTGTAGGCTCCCTCACTAGTGAAAGCAGGAAGATGACACAACATTCTCTGAAAGGAGAATCAGGCCAGGAGTTTGCTGTCCTTAGCACTCTCTGTTTGGCTCCCTTTCCTCATGTCAATTAGGCCTCCCAGAACAATTATGATGATACATTCTTTAGATTTATGGTCCTTTGATTCAGAGGTTACAGGACTTCCGTCCACAGGAAGAAGCTCCTTGCCATCTCTAATCACCTCAGCTAAGCGTCTGATTTCCCTTCAGTAACAGGGCATTTTATTCCATTAAAGTAGGACTGGCCAAACATGGCTTCCCCAATGACAGGACCTTAAGGATGGTTGGGCGAAGAAAAAAATTGGCTTGGGGGTAAGGAGTGGAGTCCAACTTTCAAAGAAGCCTTCCTTGTTGCTATCCCCACAAATTGATCTCTTTTGTAACAGAGGATCAGCAAATGCCTCTTTCTTTTCTTTGGGTCTCAGTTTCCTCCCTTGTGAAAGTGAAAAGGTTTTTCTTTCGGGGGGGGCAGTTCTTTTTTTAATTTTCTGATTCAGCATCTCTGTACTACAGCAAGATTTTGCATGTAAGAATGGAGCAAATATACAGAAGACAATGCTGAGAGACAGAACAGTGTAAGAGAAGTCAGACTGGATTTGGATTTAAAGGACATAGGTTTTCAAACAGATGACACAGGTTTGAATCATATCTATGCCACTGGGAGATGCCAGACAAGGCATGTTAGCTCTCTGGCTCTCATTTGTCTCCTCTGTAAAATGAGAGGTTGGACTGATTGACCTCTAAGGTCATCTCTATAACTAGGATACTATAAAATACTACCTGGGCTCAGACCTGAAATTCAATAAGACATTCAGGGCCACTCTTCTCCCAATAGGAGGTAAATATTCTCCCCTCCTCATACTCAGAAACCAGAAAAGGGAGGGGAGTAGGGAAGAGGTACTCTTCACCTCATTGGTAGGAAATTGCAAGGCTTTATTATTGAATTAGATTGCAGACTTTTCTTGGCTTCAAGAAAGCTTATATAGGGGAGGTTGTTCATTTTCATGTGTATCCCCTGTACCTATGATGATATTGTATAATTAATGAATGTTTGTTGAATTGATTTAGCACTAGGAATAGTAATAAAAAATGATTAGGCTTGTCATTAGGCATTAGTTGAGGATCAAAGTCAAGAAAAAGGAGGTCATGGTTCCTCTGTTCTTTGTCCTGGTCAGATCAAATCGAAATCATGATGATTGGTTCAGGATACTACATTTTAGCAAAGACATTAGCTAACTGAAGCATCTCTAGATATGGTTGGCCAGTATGATGATGGTACTAGATACTGTTCCATGGCAAAATAAATGAAGACATTTAGAATGTTTAGTTTAGAGAAGAGATGTTGAATGACTTCAAGTATCTGAAATGCTATTGAATTGAAGAGGGATTAGATTCAATCTGCTTTGTCCCAGATGGCAGAATCTGGAGCAATTGGTAGAAGGTGCAGAATGACAGATTTAGGATCAGTGTAAGGAATTCCTCCTTCCAATCTGATCAGTCCAAGCCTGGAGTAAATCTGACCCAGACGACAGAGAAGCCCTTCTCATTAAATGTCTAGAAGAAGAGGTTGAGTGGCCGTTCACTGAAGATTTGTAGAGGGGATTGCTGTTCAAATGTAGATTAGAATACACAACTTCTGCATTCAATAACTTTACCTACTTCAATATCACAGGTGAGAGGATACACACACACACATACACACACACACATACGTGTACACATACACAATATGCCAACAAAATCATGTATCTTTTAAAGAAGTGAACAATTATCTAAAAAATGTGAGATCTTGTTCCCAGAGTATCAGAGTCTAAATCCAGAGGGAAAAAACCCAGAAACAACAACAAGAACAAAACAAAAACAACAAAAAAAAACAGCCTTAGAAACTCCAGGATTCACTTTTTAAGAGTCAGATGATGGATTCCACCATGCCATACTTCTATCTTGTCCTTGTTAGAGAGAAACTTGTCCCAACAAGAAACAGCTCCCTTTTTCATTTTGTATCCATCATATCCTAGTTCATTGCAATGACCAATTTAATAGTTTCAAGTCTAGGGGTTATTGATACTTGACACTTAAAGGAGCTGAATCCCCAAAAATGAAATGACTTGCTCAAAGTCATCCTGCTAATTAATGGCAAAGCTAGAACTTCAACACAGGCATCCTAGACTCCCATTCTAATGTGTTTTTTTTCCCACAACACCACAATCCCTCTTAGTTAGTAAGCAGAATTTCAAGTAATGTGGTAAAAAGATATTCATAAAAGCTGAAGATGATGGATACTAAGCAAGAAGCACTTTTCCAGGCTTTCTCTGGATTTTCTGTGAGAGAGATCCCACCTACTGGCAGGTGTTAATTGTATGACTGTCTTTAAGGAATAAATCAGCATACATTTAATTTAGATTTATATTGTGCCTTTTGGCAAGATCTCAAAGCCTATTACTTCTACTTAGGCAATTATCATTTTCCCACTTGGTTAGACATTAAGCCCACATGCCCCCAAATCCCTCAGCAAGGTAGTGACAGAAAGAGCAATAAAAGCTAATAGTATTGCCTTTCTCCTGGCATTACATTTAACCCTACTTCTGGTCCTTCTGCAGGCAGCCAGAAGAGAGGATAACCCAAGTCTAACCAAGAACTCTGTTTAACTTGGCTCCTCAAATCAAACTTTATTAAGTGGCCTGATTTGTCTTACTAAGATTAAGGCTTCATTTGAATAAAATCCAGATGTTGAAGAAACTGGTGACTTCAATTTAAACTCTGAGGTGGTGGTAGTGTTTTTTGGTTGTTGGGTTTTTTTTCTTACCTTCCTTCAAAGACAAATTTGAGTTGAAGGAAGAAGCCACTAGTTCTCAAAACATCTCATCCAGAGAGGGTATTCAATATATTTTCTGTTTCCTCACCAACATTAGTTGGATTTTCTTGAAGAATCCCTTCTATTCAAAATTCTTGAGGTTCTTCAATGCCTGGGTCTACACCAAGAAGCTGATGTCTTCTTGCTGTGTTTCCTATTGAAAACCACAGTGGCCACCAAGCTGGAATTGCCTCTCTTATTTCTATTACGCTGGCATTAGACTGTTTCTTTATTTTGTCCCCTGAAAAACTGAAAGGTGCTCTGAATTAGGAGGGCTGTGTGTGTGTGTGTGTGTGTGTGTGTGTGTGTGTGTGTGTGTTTGTGTGTGAGAGAGAGAGAGAGAGAGAGAGAGAGAGAGAATGAGACAGAGATAGAGACAGATACACAGAGACAGAGACAGAGACACAGAGACAGAGAAAGAGACAGAGACAAAATGACAGACAGATACACAGAGAAAGCTTTTTAGCTGCCTTTGAGTCTCCATAAGCAATGAGTTCTTGAAGAAGGTCTAACCTAAATGCTTTTTGAATTAGTATTAGTAATGGAAGTGGAGTATCAGTTTCTTTACCTCCACTAATACCACCCTTTTTCCAGAATATCTCCCCAAGCTTGCTCATTCTTGACCTTTCCTTTCCTCATATACTACAGGCACCAGGGGCCTGATTGAATTCTCAATGCATTAAAAGAAGAGCCCTCATCCCCTCTCCCTTTTATTTTCATTGTTTTCCTTCATATAATATAGAGACTGGAATTAGAGGGAAAAAAGTAGCTCCAGCAATTAGGAAAACCTATGACTTGCTTCCTCTTATTCCTCAAAAATAATGCTTAGAGAAGGATAAGGAGAACATGACTCTTCTTTTGAAATATCAAAGTGAATCCATAATGATGAAGCTTTCCTACAAATTCTGGCTGTAAACCGAGAAGTGGAGACAAAGTTCACCTTGACCTATTTTATGCCCCATTTTGAGGTACTTCTTCATATATGGGCAAAAAGAACAAATGAAGTCTGGGGTGGTAGAAGAAACACTGAAGTGGGAGCAAGGAGTCCCAAATTCTTATTTCAGCAAAGTGACCTTGATCAAGTCACTTTGTTATGAAATTCACATAATTTAGACATTGGCCATCAGTCAAAAAATATCTGCTAAGAGCTGAGCATGTGCTAAAGGGATACATAGAAAGGCAAAAATGTAATTACTGACTTTCAGGAGATCATGTTCCAATGGGGGTGTCTCCACGTCAATAATTATGCCCATATAAGATAATTACAGCATAAATGGAAGGTAATTTCAGAGAGAAGGTATTAGCAGCAGGAGGCTCTAGGAAAGGTCTTCTGCAGAAGATGGAATTTGAGTTGAGTCTCGTACAAAGTCAGCAAAGTAAGAAAAAGTGAGGAGGAAAACACTGTAGGTATAGAGGACAAACAACTGATGCAAAAACATGGAGTTGGTACACGGTGTCTCACATGGGAGGAACAGTAGATCGGCCAGTGTGACTGGATTGTGGAGTACATGGGTGGTGAGTATAGTGCAAGAAGACTGGAAAGGTAGGACAGAACCAAACCGCAAAAGGATTTAAATGTGTTTATATTAGATCTTGGCAGTATTAGAGAATCATTGGAGTTTAAGTAGGAGGTAACATAGTCAGACCTGAGCTTTAGGAATCACTTTTGTAACTGAATGAAGGATAGATTGAAGTAGGAAGAAACTTGAAGTGCAGAGATCAGTTATTATTTTTATTTATATTATTTTATTTATTATCTATATTGTATTTATTTTATTTATTATATATCATATCATATCCTATCATGTTATATTATAGCTATTAAACTAGTCTAGGCCAGAGGTGATGAGTGCCGGGTAGGTGAATAAAATCTGACATATGAGAGATGAAACACCCAAATTTAACAACATATTGGATATGTGAGGAGAATAGAGGTGAGGAGTCAAAGATGATACCAAGTTTATGGTCTTCGGTGATTGGGAGGATGATTATGCCTTGAAGATGATGAGAAATTTTGGAAGAAGGGAGGGTTTGGAGGAACAGATCATGAGGTCTGTTTTGGACATATTGAGTTGGAGAACCTGTAAAACTTCAATTTAAGACATCTAATAGGCAGTTGGTGAGACAGAACTGTAGCTCAGGAGAGACTAGGGCTATATATGAGTAATTGTCTTCATAGATTGAACACATAAGAGCCACTGAGATCAAGTGAGTTAATATAGAAAGAAAAGAGAACCTCTTATATGAATTCATGGGAGACCCAAGGTTAGTGAAACTAATGTAGAGTAAGACCCAGAAATGAGGATTTAGAAAGAGTATTAAGAGAAGTAAGAGGAGAATAGGGAGATAGCAGTACCTGTAGTACCTGATACACAAAACACAGAGAGGTGAGACTCTTAAGGAGGAAATGATGATCAACAGTAGCAATGTCTTCAGAGAAGCCAAGAAGGTGGAGGATCGGGGCGGGGCGGGGGGGGAAGGGAGACCATTAGATTTGGCAACTAAGAGATAACTGGGTTCTTCCAAACAACATAGCTGCTGGAACAGAGGTAAACTGTCTATCCCACATATATCTCTTATAGCAAAAACCTGAAATTTGTATTGGACTGAATAATGATTGAGAAATCCAATAAGAAATTACAGTAAATGAATTCTCCCATGCTAGAGCTCTACAAAAAGTCATCCAGTAGTCCAAAGAAATGGAAAAAGTGGAGTAGCAGCAAAGCCAGGATCAGAAAGATCAGAGATGGGTCAGAGATATATGTATATCACAAGGCTTTGTGTTCAGATATAGGAAGGATGGAGGGCTCCCCTAAGAAAGCTCTAGAGTTGTCCAGAAATTCCCAATGTGGACAGAAAGCCTTAGAAGCCACTTTGGCTTCACACCAAACAGTCTAGGCACTCATGGGTGCTAAGGTCCTTAGAACTTTACCAGGAGACACTGTAAGGGGCTCTGAAGATTGATCACTATGAACTTAAAAGATACAGGCAGCAGCAGAGTTAACCCTGGGAACTGAAGGATAATGCAGGAATTCAAGTGATCCAGGGTAAGACCCTGCAGGGATTATCATCCCACCCTAAAGTTCAGCAGGGGACAGACCTGGCCCTAGCTGAAATCCTCAATTCAGGAACTAAAGACAGATGGATGAGTAAGCCAAAGAGGTCACACGCTATATGCATACTTATACACATGTATACATACTTTATGAATATACACATACACATGTGTATGCATATGTATATGGTTGTATACCATATACACATATACATATGCATATATATGTAAATATGCAATATATTATGTACATATATACATACAACTACACACAATACACACCTGTTTATATATACATGTATTATATAATACATACGTATATATGTAGATTGCTATATACATACTTATTTATATGTCTATACTGTATAACAAGAAATTCCATTTGTTCCCACCTACCTCCACCTGAAATCCAGCTTAGAAGAAAATAACTACATAAGACTTGCAAGCAAAGAAACAAAGGAAAAACTGGATTTTCCACAAGGACTACACAAATACCTAATAGAAATGAAATGAGAGGCAATAGATAGATAGATAGATAGATAGATAGATAGATAGATAGATAGATAGATAGATAGATAGATAGATAAGTAAATAAAAAATTCTGGAAGAAAGAATTAGAAAGAAAAATAGCCTAGAAGAAAAAGTGGTAAACCTTACTAAATAATGGACTCCTTGAAATAATAGTTTAAAGAGAAATCAATGTCTTCATAAGACCAAAAAAAAAGTATTAGAATGAAATTTGAAAATAAAAAAAGAGAAGAAAATGTAAGATCTGATATCAAATACAGATGATCTAGAAAACAGGTCAAGGATAGTTTAAGAACTATATGACTACCTGAAAATTATTATTTTAAAAAATCTCAGATGCTATATTTTATAAAATAATAATTCAAAACTTCCTAGCTTTATTAGAATTAAAGGACAAACTAAAGAAGGAAAAAGTCAAATGGAGCCCTGTAGAGTGTCTCCTGACTGAAATCTCCAAAGGAAAAGTCTCAGGAATGTAATTGCTGAAATCCAGAGCTAGAGCATCAAACATTTAAAAAAAAAATACTTTAAGCCAGAAATTAGGAGCTCAAGTACCAAGGAACCACAGTCAAGATCACAGAAGTCCTGACAGATTCTATTCTAAAAGAGAGGAGATCTAAAATACAAGATTCTACAATGAAGGACACCTAGGCTTGTAACCAAAAATAACATACTGCGAAGCTGAGTATAACCATAAATGGGGAAAAATAGACACTCAGCTGAAGACTTTCAAGATTTTCCGATGGAGAGACCAGTGCTGAGTAGCAACTTTTTAAATATAAACACAAAAGTCAAGAGAAACCTAGAAGATAAATTAATTTGAGCAACTGGAATAGAGTGTTAACATTCTAATGGTGGAGGGGTAGAGGAATGTGTCCCTTCAGAACGTTAATGTCGTCAAAGGATATTAAGGGAATTGTTTAAGAAACACAGAGGACCTGGAGGTAGACAGATTGTATTTTTGAGCTCAAAGTAAGGGAAAGATAACAGAAACGAGAAAGAATGCAGTAACGTAGAAAAGAGAAAGGGGTGAGAACTTGCTGTTTCTTATAATTGAGATGTATGAGAAGAGTATATACATATTCAAGAAAAGGTAGGCAGAAGAGTTAGTGATAGTGATGCCAAAGAAAGGGCCAATGCACTTTTCTTTTTAAATGCACAGAAGAGAACAAAAGGAGTTTCAGAAGAAAACACAGACCAGCAGGACAGTTTAGAAAGTAATGCATGGAACTCATTACATATTCCTTTTTTTAAGCAAGTAGTATGAAATGGACATATAGAGTTTTATACAATCTTTCTCTTTTCTCTATATATGGAAATGATATATATGTATATATATATATACATATATCTGCATTGCATATATATGTATTTTTATATGTATACATATATATGTAAAAGATGTTTGATTTCAGAATAAAAACATTTAAAAGATCACCATAATTTTTTAGAAAGCAGGTTCAATTGAATCATGAAGTAGGAAACCAGGTTGCTATAGGGTTTAGAAGGCAATGAGAATAAAGGAAGTAGAAAGATGGCTTTCTCAGAGAGTGTGGCTGAGAAGGGGGAGCGATACAAGCTTGTAGTAATGTTCAGATCAAGTGAGGACTTTTATTAATAAAAAAGATAGGAATGTGTTTAAGATTGACAATTAGAGAATGAATGACTTAACATTGGGAATAATCTACTAGAAAAATTGGATGGGATGGGATCAAGCATGCATATAGAGGGATTTGTCTTGGCAAAAAAGAATGAACGCCTTTCCATTGGGACTGTATTAGAAGAGGTCTGAATAATATGAGATGAGGAGGGGAGGAGAGGGAGCTTGAGGTAAATGATCTTTTTTTTTCTGAAAAGACCTTAGATATTATCTCATCCAGCTCCCTCATTTTATAGGGGAAGAAATGTAGTGCAAAGATAAAGGCAGTGACTCTTCCAAAGTCATAGAATCATAAGTAGGAGAACCAGCATTTAAGCCCCAGTCCTCTGCTGTCAAAGCCTGTTACCTAGGTCTTATTTTCCTGTTCTATAAAATGAGGGACTTGGATTGGAAGGTCACAGGTTTTTTTGTAGATGTAGAAGTAAAAGTAAAAGACCTAGAAGTGAGAGATCACTTCTACAACCTACAATTTTTCCTTTGGATGATGTCCCCCTGTCCAATAAGGGAAAAGTGCCCAACTATTTGTGTTTGCAATGGACCAATTTATCCATAGCACATTTTAGAATCTTTATAGAATTTGGAATCAGCATAGATATGAAGCCACATATTTGAGTGCTTAACACAAAACTATCTTCACTTCAGTGTGTGAGCCATCTGGACCCAAACATTAGGTTGGCAATTCCACAATATACTTGAAAAGAGACTCTATTGCCTTAGCGCCAGTAATAGGAAGAAATTACCCAAACATCTCAAATATTTTTAACACAACAATTCACATTAAATTTGGTCAGTAAAATGGACTAACATTCAATGGATGGGCAAAGATATTAGTGCTCTTTCTTTTAAGGATATATTTCCTGCTATCCAAGGCAAGGTAAGAGGAAAGGAAAAGCAATAAGCATTTATTAAGAGCTTACTATGTATCACACAAAATACTAAGAACTTTACATGATATTATTTCATTTTATTATTATTATCTCCATATTGCAGATGAGGAAACTGAGGCAAATAGAGATTAAGTGACTTGTTAAGGGTTACATAGTTACTAAGTGGTTTGAACTCAAGTATTCCTGACTCTGGGCCCAGCGTTCTAGCCATTGTGGCACATAGCTGTCTAATATGCAAAACAGAGTATTAGTAAAACTTTTTTTTTAACACAGAGAAGAAAAAAGACTAGAAAGAGACAGGCAAATAGAACAAGTTTTTTTTACTACCTTGCTAAATTATACAGATTATGCATAATGCACATGAGTAAGTTGGAACATAAAACATGAGGAATTTCAAAAAAAGAGGAGGGAAAACATTATTAAGGAATTTTGAGATAGAAAGACAAGATAGAATGGGATGAAAGATAGAAAGGGATAGCAGATAGACACCTGGAGTCCACCACTAGGTGAAGGCAGCCTGGTGGTGCAGTGAATGGTTTTCTGGTCCTGAAGTTAAGAATATAGACTAAGTTATCTTCTAACTGTGAGACCAAGGTCAAGTCACTTAACTTCTGCCTGATTACATTTCTTCCCCTATAAATTAGAATAATAATAGTAATGATCTTCTAGGGTAATTGTGAGAATCAAATTAAATAATATTTGTAAAGTGCTTTGCAAAATTTAAAGCACCTATAAATGCTAGTTATTATTGTTATTACCAAGAGTATCATTATTAGCAGTATTATTATTATTATTACTATTATATGTACAACCCTACAGGTTACTTTCACATCCTTACCATGGCCCTAATCTCTGACCAGATTATTTTTTTTTAAATCATTATTTATTTATTTAATATTTTAGTTTTCAGCATTAATTT
>CM053625.1:84469174-84480498 GCA_028646595.1 Phalanger gymnotis | reverse complement strand
GAAGGCAAGCAATTCAACATAGGCCACATGTGTATTATTATGCAAAACCCTTCCACAATACTCATGTTGTAAAAGACTAACTACATTTTGCTCCTTCCTATCCTATCCCCCTTTATCCAATTTTCTCCCTTGACCCTGTCCCAAAAGCAAAAGTTTGCTTTTGACTACCTCCTCCCCCATCTGCCCTCCCTTCTATCATCCCCCCTTTTTTATCTCCTTCCTCCTTTCCTGTAGGGTAAGATACCCAATTGAGTGTGTATGTTATTCCCTCCTCAGGTCAAATCCTATGAGAGTAAGATTCACTCATTCCCTCTGACCAGATTCTTAGAGGGCCCAGGCCATTTCACTACCTTCAGTCTCCACCCCATCTCTTTCTCAATTCACAGGTTGTTTTCCCTTTTTAAGATGTGAGTTTTACCTGCCAAGACACACCCAGAAACTATATGAACACAATTATAAATTTTTTGCATGAATAAAAGATTTAACAATTGGAGAAATATTAATTGTTCATGGGTAGGCCAAGCCAATATAATAAAAATGACAATTCTACCCAAATTAATTTATTTATTCAGTACCATGACGACCAAAGTACCAAAGAATTGTTTTGTAAAGCTAGGAAGAAAATCATAACAAAATTCTTTTGTAGGAACAAAAGGTCAAGAATATCAAGGGAATCAATGAAAAAATGCAAAGGAAGGTGGCCTAGCAGTACCAGATCCCAAACTCTATTATGAAGGGGTCATCATCAGAACAGTATGGTACTGTCTAAGAAATAGAGTGGTTGATCAGTGGAATAGATTTGGTAATTAATATATAAGAGTAAATGATCACAGTAATCTCGTGTTTGATAAACCCCAAATTCCAAACTTTTGGGGTGAGAATAAACCATTTGATAAAAACTGCTGGGAAAACTGGAAAGCAGTCTGGCAGAAAACAGGCATAAACCAACATCCCACACTATATTCCAAGATAAGGCCAAAATGGGTATGTGACTGAGACATATAGTTATATCATAAGCAAATTAGGGGAGCATAGAAAAAAAATCACCTCTCAGGTCTATGAATAAGGGAAGATTTGATGGCTAAACAAGAGTTAAAGAGGATTACAAGAGATAAAGTGGATAATTTTGATTACATGAAATTAAAAAGTTATAAAAACAAAACCAACACAGGCAAAATTAGAAAGAAAACAGGAAACTGGGGGATTTTTTTTTACAGAAAATTTCTCTGATAAAGGCTTCATTTTTCATTTCTCAAACATATAGGGATCTGAATCAAATTTTTAAAATTAAGAACCGTTCCCCAACTGATAAATGGTCAAAGAGTATGAAAAGGCAGTTTTCAGAAGAAGGAATCAAAGCTGTCAATAGTCATATGAAAAAAATACTCTTAATCATTAATAATTAGAGAAATAAAAATTAAAACAATTCTGAGTTACCACCTCATACTTTTTGTATTGGCTAACATGGCAGAAAAGGAAAATGACAAACACAGGAGGGGATGTGGACAAATAGACAAACTAATGCACTATTGGTGGAGTTGTGAACTGGTTCAACTGTTGTGGAGAATAATCTGGACCTAGGCCCAAAAGGACAATAAGACTACTCATACCCCTTATTCCAGCAATACTATTACTAGGTCTGTTTCCTAAAGAGACCAGAGAACAAATATAGTAGATCTTTTTGAAAGAGCTGGAAATTGAGGGGATGCCCATTATGTGGAGAATGGCTGAACAACTTGTAATATGTAATTGTGATTAAATACCATTGTTTAATAAGAAATAACAAGATAGCTAGGTTCAGAAAAACATGGGAAGACTTATATGAACTGATGAAAAGTGAAGTGAGAACCAGGAGAACAATGTCTACAGTAACAGCAACATTGTAAAGATGTTGACAACTCAAAAGAACACATAATGAAAAATACTATCCACCTCCAGAAAGAGAAGTGGTAGAGTCTGAGTTTAGATTAGAGCATGTCTTTTTTTTCCATTTTATTATTCTTGCCTTTTTTTTCAACATGCCTAACATGGAAATATGTCTTGCATGACTTCACACGTATAAGGAGTATCATATTGCTTGCCTTCTCAATGGGTGGGGGAGGTGGAGGGAGGGAGAGTATTTAGAACTCAAAATTTTAAAAAATGTTAAAAAATAAAGAGGCAAAAAATAAAAAAAATAAATTAAGAAGAATATGAGCTCCTCAAGGAAAGGGACTGTTTTGTTGCTTATATTTGTATGTCAGTGTTTAAGAGGGTTCCTAGAACATACTAAGCACTCTATAAATGCTTTATCCATCTGAAGACTCTACAAACCTTAAAGCATTATATGTTGGGTGGTAGTAGCAGTAGCAGCAGCAGCAGTAGTAGTAGTAGTAGTAGTAGTAGTAGTAGTAGTAGTGGCAGTAGTAGAGGTGGTGGTAGTGGTAATAATCATTATAGTAAATGCAAAATATGTAGAAAATTTGGTAATTTTGGTGGGAGGTACCAGTAGCTGCTTTGAAGGAATCTAGGTGTCCTTTCCCTTCCCTCCTGGTGGCCTTGCTAATGTTTTCATATTATGGGTGACCTTTTCAACATCTCTTCATATACCTACATCATGATCCTACCTATTATGGAAGACACAGCTCACTCCTCTGTGAAAGGATCATTATTTTCTGTAAGTTTACAGACCTCCTCTATATCACTCCTTTTGTAAGGAACCCTGTTTTGCCTTTTGACATTTTTTGCTTTACTGTCTTCATGTTATGGGAGAGGGGGAAGCCCTGTAATTTCTAGTGGACCACAAATTCAATACGTAAAAGAAAAAAAAAACTATTGGGGTATTAGGCTACATAGCATCCAGAACAACAGCCAAATAAGTATGATTTGGTCCAGATAGAATCCATGCAGAGTGTCATGTTCTATTCTTTGTCATATTTTAAGATGGACATTAATGAACTAAATCTCATCAAAGCAAGGTTAACCAAGAGATGGAGGGAAATGGTACCCCTGCAATATGAATATCACTGGAAGGAATTGGGGCCATTAAATTTGAAGATTAAAAGATGTAGGGGAATGTTGACTGATTCAACTATTTGAAGATCTATCATGTAGAGTATCAATTACATTTATTTTACTGGATCCCAGAATCAGAACCAGGAATGAAAATTCCAGAGAGACAAATTTTGTCTTGATATATGGAATAATACCTAATATTTAGAGCTGTCCACAAATGAAGTAGGCTGCCTCAGAAGGGAGTAGTTTGCCTATCATGGGAGGAGGCATATTTCCTGGCACATATAGGTGCTTAATAAATGAATTGAATTAACAATGCAAAGGCAATTTCTGACCAGGTCATAGGTGTACATGGAGTTAGGGCTATATGTGAAACCATACCTTAGGGAACTATCCCTATTGGCCCTTTCCCTGGCCCATGCTTTATGCATACTTATAAGGTCCAGGTACAAATTGGGCTGGCAGTACCATTAAAGTCCCTTCGAACTGTAAGATTCTTTGGTGCTATGAATCATTGTGTTGTCTGTCATCTGTCCTTTGGTTTGTCTATGTCTAGCCTCCCCTAGTAGAGCGCTTCTGTAAGTGCAAGGGCAATCTTTTTTTTTCTGCTTTTCACAAGGTCTCCTGGAGGCATGGTATATGGCAAACGCTGTGTAAATATTGGTTTTCATATAATTTTGGATAAATATTGACTATACAATAGAAACTCAGCCTTTCTTTATGGATAGCAGAAATAGAGATATCTTAGATCTTAAACTTCTAAAAGTTCAACCTGGTCTCCCACTATCAACAACTTGAGTTCCCTTTGATATGTAGACAGACAGTAGTTCTAGTCATCTCCTTGATATTTTGGCTATGTCTAGGGTGGTGAAAGCCATACTAAGCAGCCCAGACCAAGACCCATGATGCCACACCACAAGAAAGAGTTTCCAGAGGCCCAGACCCAAACCACAGCCAATCCAACACCTCCTTGGAAAAGTGCAGAGAAGTCCAGGTCACTGAGCAGATGCCCAATAGTCCCCAGAGAGACCTTGCTCAAGCTGGGCTTCTAGGACCATAAAGCAGACTAGTACTCTGCCAGATGATTTGGGTGCTTTAAAAGTGCGTAGAAGGAAAAAAAAAGTTGAGTTGGTTTTATTTGATGAAAGTATGAATATCATGAATGATTTCAGTTTTGTTATAGATTGCTGACAAATGAGGGATATGAGAAGCTGCTAAATAAATTAGAAAAAAAAGTGGCCACAAAATACTGGCATTTTCCACCCTGGCCGCCAATATAGGAATATTTAGGAGGAAATGTTTCTATTTTTAAAAATATACTTTTAAACATATGCAGTTGGCTTTATGGATAGGTATGATTTGAGTCGCCCTAAGTAGACCCGCCTGAAAATATATCTTGCTGGTGCCTGAAATTCCACCATTAGTAAATTATTCCTTCTAGGTTAAGCATTGCTCTCTCTCTTTTAAAATCCAAAAACTCCTGAGAACAGTCATATATTGTCAAGAACACTTAAGGATAATTGACTTAAAGACAACTGAAGTGTGGCAGATGAATGTAGAGGAAAAAGCCTGGACTTATAATCAGGAGCACCTGGGTTCAAGTTCCAGCCCTAAGAGTTAGTAACTGTGTGCCACAAGGTAAGTAACTTAATAGCTCAGTTTCTTCATCAGTCAAATGGGTATAGTAACACACTACCTCTGTGATTTGTTATAAGAGAAATAATTTGTGAAGCTATAGAAAGGGCATTTGTTATTGCTAACGTGGTCTAATTTATAGGAGCTTTCCTTCCAGGTCCAAAAACATACAGTTAGCTATGGGTTATCAGATTTAATATGGTGTTTTGGAAAGAACGCTGAACTTGGAACCAGGAGGTCCAGATTTTAGGCCAAGCTCTGCCACTATCTTGCTAATGAGGCCGCTTTACCTCTATGGGCCTCAGTTTCCTAATTTGTAAAATGTAGGATATAGACTAAATATTCTTTAATATCCTTTCTAACTCTAAAGTTCTTCAAGTCTATAATTGTACACTTGCTGGAATGCTGCTTTACAGCTGGTCTCCAGATACTTCATGTATTTCAGACACTCCCTCCTCATGGGACTATAAACTCCTAGAAAGCCAGGAATATATTTTACGCACAGTAGGGACTCAATAAATAGTTCTTGATTTTATTTCTCTCTCCTTCCCTTTATTCTTTCCCCCCTCCCCTCTAACTTAACAACTAGCAGAGCATGCTTTAAATTAATTCTTATTAAGTGAAGTCAAGAAAAGTGATAGCCAGATATAAGGTGTTAATTGTAATATTCTACTGGTTCAAATAAATGCTTCTATACCATGTGAGACCCTGTGGCAGGTCTGGAATGTCACCAGATATATGGGGGTCTGGCACAGAGCAGGCTGTGGTTAGAGCTGGGCAGAAGAGGGCGAGGGTGAGGGTGGGAAATACTGAGCAGGAGTCATTATGTCTAGGCAGGGATGTGGAGGGCGGGAGATTTGGGAGGACAGGAAAGAAGGTATTTCTGAGAGGGAAGATGTTGCATCAGCTTTATAAAGTTATTTAGAATGAAGAAACAAGCAATTCGACTAATTGAAGGAATAATTATGGTATAGTGAGTGGAAAGATTTCTTAATTTGGAGTCAGAAGATTTGAGTTTGAATTCTGAGTGTGTTATTCCTTTCTTGCGTGATCATGGGCAAATCATTAAAACTTAAATTTCCTTTTCAGTGAAATAAATGGTTGGACTAGTTGATTTCTAAAGTAGTGTTGAAACTAAAAATGTTGGCACCTGGGGCAAATCATGCAATTGTTGCGAGGCAGGCAGCATGGAAGATAAATTCATTTAACAGGATAGTGGAGAGAAACATTTGGAGGCAGCTCCTGGAGAAGTTGGGGGTGAGGGAGTAATAGCATGGGATAGGCAGGATCTCTCCTTGTGTTATGTCTATGATTGGAGAGGAGTGAGTGTGTCTGGTAGCTTGCTATTTTAACTAATTCTTCTTGCTAATAATGTACTAAGCTTATTTGTTCTATAATGCTGGAGGAGGGCAAGTGTTGTCCGCAACCTGCAAATTTGGGAGCTCTGGGATAAAGCATTAATTGTCTCACTCTAGTTGTGCTTTTGGTCTTAGGTCCATTCTAGTTTTAAAAATTTTGTGAATAATAAGTCAGCATTAGTCTGAGAGTCAGGATATTTGAGTATTATACCAATCTCTGTCTTGTATTTGTGTCACTTTGGACAAGTCTTTTCACTGAGAAACTTCATTTTCCCATTGGTAAAATGAGGAAGGGTGTATTTATTGCATGATATAACCATTATCCCTTCCAATTTAACAGGATTGTGTAAAGATTTCCTTGTACTATTAAACTTTCTTACTTTATGGACAGCCTTTGTGTTATTAGCAATGCTTTGATAAATTAGACAAACACCCTGATTGCTCATAGATTGCGACATATTCCCTAAAAAGGAAAGAGAACGGAGACTTAATGTTCCATGTCCAGAATTTTTTGTATGCGTCAATGGTGTTTCTGAGGCTGAAGAGGTGGACGATTTCCTCATGGGGGCAAGGCCCCTCCTGGACGTGCACTTTCTTTATTTATAACATTGCCATGCGCTGAACCAGTGGGGCTGGGACAGAAAAGGCCCATGGTCCCAACTATCCCGTGTTATGCAAGCTGAGAAAAATGTAAGAATTGCATGAGAGAAGCAGACTGCTCAGAAACATCTTTATTTGTTCATTTCTGTGTCCTGACGCTTTGATTTTTGCCTTCCGCTTCAGAAATTTGAAGATAAGTATCAGCAGCTGGACACTGAGTAAATCATAGTCACAGACTCTGTGTAAATACTGAGGTTTTGAAAGAATGAGCTGATGTCAAACAGCTTTGTGCTCAGGAGGAGAGACGAGAAGTGGGGAGGAGAGGAGAGGAGAGGGAAGGAGAGAAGAGGGGGAGAAGGGGAGGAGAAAGGGGGAGTCATGTTTTTGCTTTGGCAAAGGCAACCTTCTGAAAAATTTCTGGACATGTCTGAACATGCCTGAACTTGTCTCAGGCTAAAGCCAAAAGACGGGTTCGTCTCTTCGGAATCCAGGCAGTGATAGGATGCCTGGGCTGAAATGGAAAATGATGCTATTGGAGGAAGCGAAGGATTAGGGAGAAAAGGACAAAAGGGTTGAGAAACTGAAGCCTATTCCCCAGGCAGTGGGATGCTCTGTGACCCTGGACACAGAGTGTGGCTTTATTATTAACCTTAATGGTAATAGCCAAAGCTCCCTTACTGCAATGCAGCTCCCAATAAATATCTCAGGAGGTAGGGCAGGATCGTCATTCCAGATTTATAGATAAATGAACTAAGACTCCAAGAAACTTGCCAAATGAAGGTAGTAAATGGCGTGGCTGGGAGGTGGGGGGAGGAGGGAAGAGGTACCAGAAGCTGGGTTTTCTTTCCCTTACATCCACCATACTGTGGCATTATGTTAGAATGTGCTTCAGAAAGGAGGCAATTCAGGTCATATAATTATTCCCAAGCCCTTACAGAACATAGTCCTTTCCCATGTGCAAAGTATTTTCACTGCAGTTATCTCCTTTGCTCCTCAATAACCCCACAAGAGAGTCTAAGTGAGGACTATTGATTTCAGTTTTTAGGTGAGTTAATCAAGATTTGGAGAGGCTTAGCGCCTTGTTAAATTCATACAACTAGCAAGCGGGAGGAGTAGCATTAGAACCCCGGCTTCCAGCCCAGTGTGTTCTACATTACATTGCTTCTCTAGTCAGTGGATTAGTGATTCCAAACCAGTCATCTTCTTGTCATCTGTCCTATATGCTGCTATGTCCTTGCTCTCTCTCTCAGCACTGGAACTTCTGCCCTGGAGCTGGTGTTGTCCTGATTCATGAGCTCATCTCATGATTCTTTCTGTTTAGCTGGCCCCACTCATATTTCTCTTTCCACTCTGGCTACCTCTTACTAACTTCCCTGCTTCTTCCCCCTCCCCTTTCTAACTCTGGAACTCTTATCAAATCAATTCTACTATTGCTTTTTCATTTATCCCACGGACATGGGATTTTCCTCCATTGCTATATGCCAGAACCCTTCCATTACTTCCTATCAGATTATTATCTGTATCTTTCTATTAAGCTCCTCTAGAAATCTACCCCATTCACCAGAGACCTTCTTATTGTTCTTTTTAGTATAAGACAGCCCAAAAGTTTAAGTTAAATCCTGTATTTTGTGGATCCTAGTGTAGCACTAGGCCATCCATTTACTGTCCTCCAGGCTTATGATATGACTGGTCTGCATCCTTTCCCAGTAATATATGTCAACTTCTAGCATGAAAGACAGTGTTAATAATATGCCACAGTCTACTTATACCCACCGTAAGTATTCTCATTGCGGCTTGGGTTACCAGTGATTTTATTTTATTTTATTTTCTAAGATGAGATTCATCTTACATACTTACAGGTACTCCCTGAGTTGTATCTATATCAACTTGTCTATGAGCGGAAGAATTGAATGAATATAGATGTTTAAATTATGGAGCAGAGGTGATCAGGGAAATTATTGAATGATTTGGTGGGGTCCTCTGCTGATGAGCACCAATCTTATTGAGAAGAAATAGTAAAAACTTCTAATTGAAGAAGGGTTTCTTGATTTAAAATTTTTAAAATAGAGGACAGTCAATAGGCTCACCCTACACATGGAAGACTAAAGAAAGGCAAGCCCTGATTAGGTAAAGACCTAGATCTTGCCAGCCTTCCATGGTAATTGTTATAAGTTGTTCAGACAATGTAGGTCCAAGGCAAATGAAAATTATGTGTTCAGTTCCATAAAAAGGTCTTTACTTTCTAGGAGATAATGATTGCCAGTGAGATGGGACTATTGCGTATTTTTTTGTGTACTCTTTATTTTTTCTGTGAGTTTAATTTTCTCCTAGGTGAAATAAAGTTCTAATTGCATGTGGTAATCTTTAACTATGCATTTTAAAATCTACTTTGTTTTTAAAGCATGGATGGACAGACTCACAATTTCTTAATGACCACATATTTTCAACGAGGACCCTCTAGTATTCTGGGGCCTATGGGATCTGCACAATGACATTTGTAAACAATAATATTCGGAAAACTTCACCATTGATTGAGAATCCATCTTCCAATTGAACTCCATGAAGGCTATTTTCATGACACCAACAAAAACTTTAGTTTAATATTTATTTCCCTGTTTTATATATCTCTTGATGTTGAGACATAGTGGATCATTGAACAAGTTCATCCCTGTGATTGGATGTGTCAAAATTTTGTTTGATTTTAACAAATACATGTGATAACTTGTGTGAGAAGAGTCCTTTCTAAAATTGTGCTTTCTTCTAGGAATTCAAAGGTTTTCTTTTATTCGATAAACAAGAAATATGAAAAAGGAGTTCTTGTTCTCTTAAGTTCTCAGTTCTCTGTGTGGCTATGGAGATTATATTGGAAAAACCTAGCTGGTTCTCTTCTTGTATTTTCTTCAAGAGTGTCCTAATGTCTGCATAGACAGTTTGCAGATTTTTTTTTAATAGAGAAAAAAAAGCAGACACATAGGTTGGTAATTACTGCTATCCATCAGGCATCTTGTCTTTTTTTTCTTTTCTTCATAAAAGAACTATTATCTTTTTAAACATTCTTTTGTAATCATCCCCTCCTTGAGGTATTAAAAATATCTATGAATAACTTTAAAAGGGTGCCACCTCCTGCACAAATTTCTTATATCCCATATTTGTTCTGATTTGGTTATTTTTGTAATGTTTTGATACACTAGAAATTTTGCTAATTTTGTCTTCTTAAGTAAGATGTCCACTTCTTCACATAGTATACCAGCTATTTCAGGTGTAGCATACAAATATTGTGATTCTACTCTTATCACTGATAATAATAGTCATCTGTAGAAATACAGGCATATCTGTTCCATTTCATATCTGTTATCTTTCCTCTTCAGATGATCTATCTTAGTAAGTTATCATAACAATCTTCCTACAAGATTGTATGTCCTTTATTTGTTTTTATTTTCTTGTGAAGCTCATAGCTCCCGTCGTTTTTCACCTCTATAATGTTTTGTAAATGATCTTATACTTCATACCTGTATTGCCTTTGGCTATAATTTCTTAACCTTTGGTAAGGTGATCAAAAGCTTGCTGAATCATGAAGTTTCTGGAGTTTCTTGCTTCCTTCTTGGTTTTGCATTCATTTAACTTCTCAAAGAAATGGTTAAATGATGTCTTTATTTTTGGCCATTTCCCCATTTTTCTGTCAGTTTCTTATTTAAAAAAGTAATGGCATAGCTACTATGAGTGAATACATTATCATCTTCTTACATTTGTCATTTTTTTCCTAAATTGGAATCAATTTTTGTTTTTATCTAACCACTCAATGATCTGACTGCACAAGAGAAATGAAAAAAAACTCCCATATTGGTAACCAATCATTTTTTGTCAATTAAGATATAACCAATTTCATTGAATATGATGTTGTTTGGCTTTAACCAGGTCCAATACCTTCTGACTCAATTCTTTTTGTAAGAAATGTTTTATTTCATTAAATATTTTTCAATTACATGTAAAAAATTAACACTTATTTTCAAAAATTTTGAGCTCTGAATTCTTTCTCCATCCCATCCCTCCCCCCTCCTTGAGAAGGCAAGTGATTTTATATTGACTATTCATGTGAAGTCATGCAAAACACATTTCCATATTAACTGTATTGCAAAAGAAAACACAGACAAAAAAACAAGAAACATTTAACAAGTTAAAAAGTATGCTTCAATCTACACTCAGAGTTTATCGGTTCTCTCTGTGGAGGTGGATAGTAATTTTCATTGTGGGCCCTTTGGAATTGTTTTGACTCAGTTCTTGAAGAACGTCTGTACTAGTTATCTGGCGTGAATTCTTGGACTTAGAGTCAGGGACCTGGGTTTACATCATTTTGCAGAAATCTATTCCATATTTGATCATGAACAGGTCACAACTTATGAGTGTGTCAATGTCCTCTGTAAAATGATGCTAGTAACACTAGTACTACCTACCCCTATGGTTATTATAAGGACAGCACTTTGCAAAATTTAAAATGTTATAGAAATATTGGTATATTATGGTATCAGTATGAGGCTGCTGAGTAGTTTCTAATATTTTGATTTTTTTTTTTTGCCATGCTCTTCTGTATTCCAAGCCCTTCGATCTCTTAGTGTAGAAGCTGCTAGATCTTGGGTTATTCTGATTGTGTTTCCACAATACTCAAATTGTTTCTTTCTGGCTGCTTGCAGTATTTTCTCCTTGACCTGGAAACTCTGGAACTTGGGGACAATATTCCTA
>CM053625.1:84453702-84468674 GCA_028646595.1 Phalanger gymnotis | reverse complement strand
TGCTTGGGCGGATGTGCTGCCTCACCAGCACTCCTCCTTCCCCAAGAACCCCCTAACCTGGACTGGGCTTAAATCTTCAGCAGGCTCTTCACTCCTGCTCTGATTAGCCACTTAATTCCTCCCATCAGGTGAGCCTGGGGCCAGAAGCAACTGCAGCTGTAGTTCTAAAACTGCCCCACCTCCGCTGCCCCAGGGGTGGTGGCCGAACTGCAAGCTCAGTCCCCACAGCTTTCCCCACTAACCTTCTCTGGTGTCTTTGCTGTTTGTGGGTTGTGAGGTCTGGTAAATGCCACAGCTCAGTAATTCAGGACACTAGGGCACTCTCCGCTCAGCTCCTGGTCTGGTCGGTCTGTGGTCGGTCCGCGCCGTGCACGCTGGGCTCTGCTGGGCTCAGCTCTGCTCCCCTCAGCTCCCAGCTCCGTGTGGGACAGACCTTACCCAGAGATCATCCAGGCTGTCCTGGGCTGGAGCCCTGCTTCCCTCTGCCACTTTGTGGGTTCTGCAGCTCTAGAATTGGTTCAGAGCCATTTTTTATAGGTTTTTGGAGGGACTTGGTGGGGAGCTCACGCTAGTCCCTGCTTTCCAGCCGCCATCTTGGCTCCACCCCCTGCCATGATCTTCTGGAAAGTCACCAAATACTAAAGTATATATATTCACTTAGTTTGGAGGATCTTCTCAAGCTATTCATGGAATTTCACAGGTCATAAATCATAGATTTGGAACTCAAAGTGACCTGAGAGGCTAATGAACCCAAGCTCTTCATTTTATAGTTAATAATATTAATAATGATAAATAATAACAATAAATGCATATGGTGCTTTAAGGTTTGCAAAGTTCTTTACATATATTCTCTTATTTGTACCTCATAGCAAGGCTGGAGGGTGAGTGCCATTATATCCTATTTTATAGATGAGAAAAGTGAGACTGAGAGAGATGAAGTAATTTGCCTAGGTTCAGTCAGGTCATAAGCATCTGAAATAGGATTTAAACACAATTCTTCTTGACTCCAAGTGCAGATCTCTGTCCACTTCAATGTAATGTCTCACATTCATTCCCTGTTTCTTTATCCCCTTTTGCTGCATAAAACTGTAGGTTTTTTTTTTTTAGTGGTAGACTGTTTGATCATGTTTATTGTGGATACTTCAAGACAAGCCATCCACATTTCCCATGAAATAGTGTTTCTTGATGTCTTTGGGGGGTTAAGGGGCACAATGATACCAGCACTGCTAGATCCTTCAGGGGCCTTAGAAGGAGCATCTGTGAGAATTTCTCCCATTTATCTGCAACATTTTAACCTCTGGTTTCATTTATAGCAAGACCATCAATATAGATGTGTTTAAATTCCTTCCTTAGTGTTTCTTTTTATTGTTTGTAGACAAAACGCACATTAAAAAGTGGCAATTGCTCAATTAATGGTTGTAGATTATCTGTAATCTTGATAGATTGATCATTTTTAGTGGCCTCTATCATCACATTTCCTACCACTCCACTATTGCTGCTATGGAGGTAGAAGGAAGCCACACAGGACTGAAGGCTGTCATGCGTTTCCATCTTTTTCATGACCTTCCACAACCAATAAGATCAGCTCCTTTTGTCAAGTCCATGGTGATGAATCTCTCTGTACCTAGTGTGGCTACTCTTTGAATAAAGGACTCAGTCTCTAAAGTATTTAAAAACTGAAGCCATTTTATCTTAGCAAGAACCTATCAGCTTGTTCCCTGATGGCTAGGTCTTTGAGTACTTGGGGCAACTCCATGTTATAATGAATGATCAGAGGAAAACTTTGGTGGAGATCCACCACACTATGCTCTCTCTCTCTCTCTCTCTCTCTCTCTCTCTCTCTCTCTCTCTCTCTCTCTCTCTCTTTCTCTCTTTCTTTCTGCCTCTGTCTCTCTGTCTCTATCTCTCTCCCTCTCTCTTTTCCTTTCTCTCCCATTTCACGCTGTTTACTTTTTTAAAAGTAAAAACACATTGTTTTCAAAACTACCCTGCTTTTCTGTGCTTCCTTCTGAGTTTTCTTTCATTCTCTGCTATAGACTTTTTTTCTCCCTCCCTTCCCAGCCTGCACTATAGAAGGCTATCATTTGACACAGATATATGTGTCTGTGTGTATATATGTATGTATAAATATATATGTATACACACACACACATATATATACAGATATGTCTGTGTATGTATACGTATGTGTGCAAATCCATACTGTACAATTTCCTATTTGTCAGTTCTTTTTCTGGAGATGGCTAGCATCTTCCTTCTTAGGTTCTTTGAAGTTGATTTGAGTTTTTATAATATGCAAAATATTTTAGTCATTCACAATTGTTCTTTGAATGATGTTGTTGCCACTGTATACAACATTCTCTCAATTCTGCTCACTTCACCCTTCATTATTTCATGCAAGTCCTTTCCATGGTTTTCTAAAATCAACCAGCTATCATTTCTTATACCTAATAATCTGTGCATGTGCTTGAGGTGAAGTAAAGAGAGGGGCTGGTAGAAAATGTTTTATGTAAATACAATATTCATAAGACACTCAATGTACTAAGCATTTTCATTATATTTCTAACTCTATCACTTTCCTATTTCCCATACAAAATTTCTAACTTTTTCAACTAATCAATTTGTTCTCCCTATTGCTCCCATTTCCCCTCCCCCCAAGATAAAATATAGACTTGAATTGTATTCATCAATAGAGAAACAATGAATAAAACAATTAGCCACCTGCTATGTCTAAGGTACCATAATATTTTGCTCAGGCAGATGAGAAAACATAGAAGACATGGTCCAGAAGTCCCTGCTGTCAGCCATTGGGCAGTTGTAAACTTTTTACCCATCATTCGGTTTGTCCAATCTATCTCATGGCATGGTGGTACTCAATGGATCTGGATATCCCTAGCTAAGTTTTGAGATATTTTCATTTAACCTGTATCAGCTTCCATTTTCTTATGGAACACGCATGATGATACTAATTGCTGATATTTATATAGTGCTTTATTTCATATTTCATTTGATCTTCATAACAACCCTGTTTTACATCTGAGGAAATAGTCTCAGAAAGATTGTGACTTATTGAAAGGTTACTGTATGGAATCTGCTTTTTAAGCCACGGCACATCATGTATATATGAGATATTATTTTAGGTAGTTCATCATGCTGTCAGTAGCAAGGAGGGTTCATTTAGCAGTAACATGGTCAGGCCAGAGACAGATGGTACTAGAGACTAAATAGACCTGACAGTGCAGGACAGGAAATTAAGGAAGGTTCAATTAAATTCAATAAAGAATAAGTAACAAGTAAATCTTAATGGGAGGACATCAATATGATCTGATAGGTGGAGTATCCTTGACACTTGGTGAGATGAGGCCCATTGACTGGAGGTAGCTAGAACCATATGCCTCATTCAAAGAAACAGATTAGGTAAGGCAAGCAGAATTCAGAGAGTAGCATTATACGTTAAGATGCTATATTTATGTGAAGAAATCTAGAAGCCAGGCAGGGGAGGGCATGGTGAAGGGGATTTGAGTGTATTATGGACCACCTAAAAAGAGAGGAAATAACATTAGGGAAATAGTCCCAAAGCCTGGCAAATAACCTATGATATAGTAGTGATGGAGGCTGTCCATTATCTAGTCATCTACAGGAACTCTCTCTCTGCACAAAGCAAAGTGAACACGAATTTCTTGATTTACCTCAACGATAATTTCATCCTTCAAAAGATAGGGCAATCAACTAAAGGAAATTCTGTTCTAGGTTAATTCTCGCCGATATGGAGGAGCTACCTGCTTGATAGAATCAAAATGAGGGGGGAAGCAATTATTCTGTCTTAGAAGTTGTAAAAGTGGAGAGTTAAAATCAGAATATTCATACATCCTAGCTTTTTGGAGAACAGATTTAAAACGATTCAAAGAAAATATAAGTGGAATCTCTTGACCTTATATTCTATAGAGAAAGTCAGCCCATTTCAGCTGGGAAACTCAAGAATGAAATTCTAAAGACACATGGAATAATTCTGATAGGCAGAAAAAGTATGAGTTGTCCAAAGGTAATGATATGAATGAGCCAACAAACTATTTTTAGAAAGGCATACAGAGAAGTTGGAAGTGAAGACATGTAATTGAAGATTTATATTAAAGAATGCTATAGTATTATAAAAATTATGTTAGGAATGCTAAATCTCAAAACAAGCCAACAATGACCAAAAAAACCCTAATTACAACAATCTTCCCCCCCAAAAAAAGTTTTGTTTTGAAAACTCTATATGGGGGGGGGGGAAAGTAGATCAAGGAAGAGTTCAAATCAACTGCTTGAGGTGGATGAAATGATGAATAATGTACAAGAAAAAGAAAATTGAAGTGCTCAATCCCTATTTTCCTTTTATTTCTCTGCCAATGAGAATACACTTTGGGTCAGGGGATAAAAAAGACTAATAAGGAATTTATACAAAAAAGAGAATATAATTTCTCTTGGTTAATCCAAATCATTTGTCTCAGATGAATTCCATTCTTGGGCAGTGAAAGAACAGACATGTATGATTGCTGAGTGATTGTCACAGATCTTTAAAAGGTCATGGAGAACAGGAGAGGTACAACAGGATCGAACAAAATCAAATGTTCCAATTTTCAAAAAAGAGAAGAAAATGAAATTACACACTGTAATCCAATGAGCTTGACTACAATACCTGGCATGATTCTATTATTGTCATCATCATTATTGCTATCATCATCATTGTCATCATTAGGATGACAATGATGGTGAGTGAACATTTAGAAAAGAAAGTGATAGTCACAAAGACCCAGTAGGAAACCATCAAAACCATGTCATGGCAAACTAAGCTCATTTCCTCATTTCCAGTAACATGTCAACTGGACTTGTAAGTCAGTGGAATGCTGTAGGTATCATTCACCCAGGTTTTTAGCAAATTCTTTTACAAAGTCTGTCATGTTATTCAAGCAGAAAGCAAAGAGGTAGGAGCTAAATAATGGTACAATCAGATAATTTCAAATTTCACTCAATGACCATACCCAAAGAGGGGTCATTAAGGTTTAAAATACATTTGGGTTGTCTTCTTTAGAGCACTCCAGGTATGTTATTGGCCCTGTGTTATTATTTTTATAGCTGATGAATAAAAGCATAAATGGAATACTTCTCAAGTTTGTAGATGACACAAAATGGGAGGGTAGGTATTATACTGAATGACAGTAGTCGGAATTCAAAAATGTTCTGATAGCCTAGAAAATTTGACTAAATTGAAAAAGAAATTTAACCTTCTCGACTTGAATTATTCTATATGGCAAGGACTGTTCTCCATGCTTTGACTCTATTATGGAAAGTAGAGGGTTAGAGAGGGGGTAGAGAATGAGTTGTGCTCTTTTACACACCAGCCTATGACTCCAAGAAGCTGTGGCATGTGGAGTGGTCACACCCTGGTAAAACCATCTCTGAAGATGGGCTAATCCCACTCACAAACCTTAAACCTGTAGGTGAATAAGGGGGATGGCTGTGCTAAACATGCGAAGACTTTCCCTGGTGGGATGGGTGGAAGAGAATAATTTGTTCCAATTCTATGAAGGTGTCTGAAGAATGCATTGTGGAGTGATTAGAGCTTTGCCAGATATTTAAGACGCCAAGCTCATCCACTGCATCCCAGGCCATCTTCAGTTGTCTTGACTTTGTCTTGGCACTGGACTCCAGTGACTCTGGAAGAGAGAGGCTGATGGCTTTGTGCAATACTGGCTCACTTAAATCCAATTCATGCATCAGTCAAGATATCACTCCATGTCATTGGTCCTCATTGCAAATGAAGAACAATATAGCCCCATATGGAGCATTAATGAGGCTTAATGGGGTAAGCTTCTTTCTGGTTCCATGCCTGCCCTTTCTACTTTTTCTTTCCTTTCCTAAGCAGGTGACTGTATCACCAATGTGATACTCACAGTAGCTGCTATGAATATGCCGGCGTATTTACAGGTGTGAATTGCAAGATATAACAGATTCTCTTGCTCAAAGATGTAACCAAGACATTTGTTCAAACACCAGAAAGCCAAATCTATCATAGTATTAAAGAAGTCTATACACATTACCAATGCAGAGAGCACCTCCATCCCCAAGCCTTCCCTCTGTCAGGCCTCCCCACAAACAAGCTCCCTTAAGCAAAATCACTCCCTCTCTCACTCACATTGGCTGCTCTGCCTGTGGCTACCTCTCTCTCACAGTTCTAACTGCTCTGTCTCACCCACTTACTTCTTTCTCCGCCCATTCCACAAGCTCCTCCCACCACAGGCTCCTGTGACTCAGGCTTCCCTGTGACTTAGGGGCTCAAAGCAGGTTACATAGGCCTATTAATGGATGGGAAAGATCTTCCCATTGCATTAACATTACAGTGACTCACCACAATATGTTGGAGAATATGTCCAGGGTTGGAAATGACTTTGTGGGTTTGAAAGATCTGAAAGTCTTGGATGTAATGATAGGAGCATGAAATTCAAAGGAGATTCCAGTTTGGAGGGATGAAGCTTAAAGGTCATCCTCTTAGTAGACTGTACTAGTAGTTGTGAATCATTTTTGAATCCTGTTTTATTAACATGCTCTTTCTTGAGAGTTTGTGTTATTTTGCTTGTTTAACCTCTCTTATATGTGTAGAACTAAATTGCCCATTTTATATCAGAGTAAAATGAAATTTAATCAGATAATCAGATAATTATAAAGTCTTAACACTTAATGCTTTATGGGTAGGCTTTGGGAGGAGTTTTTTGCTCTGCCCTCCAGCCCTCTAATCAAAGGGGCAAAGGCAAGTGAGGGTACTAATTAGGTATGAGTAACAAGACTCAAGTAATCTACATGATAATGCCATTCCTGGTGATGAGTTTATCCTGAGAGAGGGGAGAGGGATGATGTTGGAGTAATAACCAAACAGAGTAGCTGGTTAGAAATACAATTACTATTGTAGTGAATATTCATTTTTAGGAATGGATTAAATCAGAGAGTCATTGAGGATGGTTCCAAATAAGAGATTTTGTAATTCTGTAAAATATGCTCTGAAAGTAGAAACAGGAAAAAGTATTGACAAGCAGATAGTCATTGTCAATTGGGGAGATTGTAATATAGTAGGAAAAATGACTGAATCTGTAGACTGAGGATCTGTGTTCAAATTCCAACTCTGCTGTTGGTTTATGACCTTATATCCAGATTAAATCATTTAATTTCTTTGGGTTTCAGCTTTTTTATATTCAAATTGAGAGAGTTGTAATAATTGACTTTTAAGATCCCCTTCAGCTGTACATTCTGTGATCTGCAGAGAGGTTCAGGTATTTTTGTAGACTAGGTAATCTGATGGAGACTTATAAAAGCGGCCTATGTCAGAGGGTTATCAGCTTTATGGAGCCACAGAACTATAGAATGATAGGATTTGAGAACTGAAAAACACGTTAGACATTATCTACTTCAACTTCAAGCATTTTCCCTGGCTGTCCCCCATGTCTGGAATGCTCTGACTTCCTTCAAATATTAAATAATTTCCCATCTTCTGCAGAAAGCCTTTCTCAAACCCTCTTAATTCTAATGTCTTCCCTCCCTTGATTATTTCCTTTTTATCCTGTGTATAGCTTGTTTGTACATAATTCTCTCCCCTATTAGATTGTGAACTTCTTGAGGGCAGGGATTCAGTGTTCTTAGTATCCCTAGCACAGTACTTGGCACATAGAAGATGCTTAGTAAATGTTTATTGACTGACTGACTGATGTGGCTGCTGAGGAAAGCAGGCACAAAGGTGGGAAGTGACTTGCCCAAGGTCACACATCAATTTGGTGGCAGTATTGAATTTAAAGCCAAAGATTTCCTGACTGCCTGCTCAGTGACCTCACCACCATAGCACTCAAGCAGAGGTCAAAGATCTGAGTCCTGGCTCTGCAGCTTAATAGCTTTCTCATTTTAGACAGATCACAACTTCTATGAAGCTCATTTTCCTCTTATTAAAGTTGGAATAATAATGATATTTGTACTCTCAGGATTATTATTAAAAATGCATATTTTGTAAAGTATATATATATGTATATGGACTTAGAGAATATAAATGCATTTGTAAGACAAATATATCTAGATATATGCTGTTATTCTAATTTTATACAAACATATTTGCAAATGTATCTATAGATGTACGTATGCCTATATTTATCTATCATTTATCTATCCTCTATCATCTCTCTTTCTATTTGTTTATCTGTCTATCTATCTACACACACGCTATAGTACTATAGTATTCCTGGTAAATTCTTACATCAATACTTTTTGGCATGCAGAAGAGCATGAATTTTGAAGTTTATACCGATGTATCACAATTTCTGGTAGGCCTATGGAGTAATGGAAATAATATAATGCAAGACAATAATGGGACAAGTTGGTAGATTTTATATTGATTTCTTTTGTACAGTTTAAATACCATATCATTTCATTAGCAAATGAACAAGCATTTCCTCTTAGAATTTAGAGTTAAGTAAAACTTTGCTGGTAGAAACAACGGAGTCAGTTAATCAGATAAGAATTACTTTGGAACCCAAATGAATGCCAAGTCTTTTCTTTCTTTTTTAATTCAGATGTGATCTGTGATTCTAAGATGTATTAGACACAGTATAAATCAAAGTTTTCTGATGTCCGGACATAATAAACATCTAACTAGACAGAAACTCAGCATGCACTGTTTTTCCATGGAATCACTATCTGCTGGGACTCTAGCTCAGCTGCTGTGACCTGACATTCTCTCATTTTACTGGGAATGTGGGAAGACAATCATGGTGCCTTATAAAAAGAAAAGTGCCTCAGCTGAGCCAGCTATGGAATGATTGATGTCCTTCACCCCCATGGTGGAAGAATACCCTGACCTAAAAGAACCTTGTGGGGTTATCTGAGTATTTGCTGATAGTGACAGTAACCCCTTCCATTTGTACAATGTTTTTACAGTTTGTAAAATTCTTTCATGTGCCTTGTTTCTTCTGATCTTCACAACTAACACCTACTTTGTGAGCTGGGCAAGACAGGGAAGAGATTATTAGCTCTATTTTACAGAGAAGGAAAAAAAAAACAAAATAAAACCCTGAGGCTTCAAGAGAGCAATCCATTTCTTCATCTTAATTTTCCTTTTCCCACTCTGTACATTTGTACAGAATACCCAGTCTTTGGAAGTGATTTTCCATGCTTCTGCTTGATAAATTTCTTTAGGCTCAGTTTAGGTGTTAGCTTTTCCACGAAGATCATAAAAATTTGGAAGGAATATGGAGATCATGTAATCTGATCTACTCATTTTGTGAATGAGGAAAAGTCAGGCCCATAGATGTCAAGCAGCTGTTAGGTTAATAAGTAACTAGCAGAGCTGGGATTTAAACTCTAAAATCTATTACTCTACTGTCCATTGAACTATGCGGGTCTTCCCTGATCTTTGCAAGATGACTCACAGCTCTGGCACTACAGGGCCTCGAGCTTTCTCTACTTATGGAGCTCCGCCCTAGCTGCAATAACTCTACTGGGGTGAGGGATGGGGTGGGGGGGTTGGGGGTGGAGGTGGGGGTGTTGCTCAGCTTGAATCCTAGGGTGTGCTCTTCTTCGCGGCTCAATTCTTGATTGCCAGTTCAATTCTTCCTCTTAAGTGCTTTCTTTTAAGTCCATTCCTTGAAACTATTTGAATGCTTAGTGTCTATCTTCTGGGGAGCATGCATCAATTTCCTGCTTGATGGGGCATATCCTTTTAAGCAAGTAGTTCCCTTTCAATATGCCATTGACTATGTAGGAATGGGGAAGGGAGAGAAAACCCCTTCCCTTCCGCCCTGGGATAGCCACAAGGCAAGCGACTGATGATCTCAGCCTAGCTTGATCACCCTCTTGAACTCTGTCCACTGACTGCAAGAATGTGGCCAATCTTGAGCCTGACCAACAGTGTTGCTATTTCCCTTTCAATGAGAGAAAAGTGTTCACATTTTGTAAAGGGATAATAGGGTGTTAACACATTATTAAGACATTGACACTTCATCATCTATGATAACATGGAAAGGAAGAAATGAATAAGTCAGAGACAACTCTATTTCTTTAGGGAAGACAGGGAAAATAAGCATGTATTAAGCACCTACCTACTAGTGCTAGGTACTATACTAAGCACTTTACAAATATTAACTCACTCAATGCTCACAACAACCCTGCAATATTAGATGCTATTAAGAGCCCTATTTTAGAGTTGAGGAAACTGAGATAGGCAAGGTTAAGTGACTTGCCCAGATTCACACAATAATTTTCTGAGGCTAGATTTGAACTGAGTTCTTCTTGACTCCAGACCTAGCCATTTATCCACCATGACAACTATCTGCCTTTCCATATATGTTTAAGTACTTGTGCTATCACTATACTAAATCAGTCCTTGTCCAATTGTGAATTCCCATTACTTAGTATAATATAGAATATGTGGCAAGAGTTTAATGAAAGCTTGAGTTGAATTGAAAGTTCAGAGGAGTAGGATGAGTCAGCCGTAGGAAGAGTTGAGGTCTTCGGACACATCAGTTTTAGACTGCTTCCAGTATATGACCCTTCCTTTACAGAGAATTATCATATTAAAAGACACTTTGGCTGTTTTTACACACACACACACACACACACACACACACACACACACACACACGAATGAGCTAGAGCCAGCTCAAACTGGCTTGAGAAAGCTATTGTCAAATTTTCAGTGTCAGCATTTTTACACCTTGGAAATTAACAATGCTATAAATCAAGGCTAAATGTCTTATTTTGTTAATTGTCTAGACTTAAGAAAGTGCTGGAGAAAATGATTATAATGCCAATTCAGCTAAAAAGTATGTTGAGTACACTTTATTTTCTTTTTTTCCCCCATTTACTGGTACCTTCTGTTCATAAGGCACGAGCCAAAGAGGATGGGAGCCTGAGCGCCTATGGTCATTTGTCTACAGGAAAGACACTGTTATATGATAACTAAATTAGGAATGAACAGATATAATAATAAATAATAAGAAGAACCACTTATATAGTGCTTACTATGTGTCAGGCACTGTACTTGAGAATTATATCTCATTTGATCTTCACAGTACACACAACCCTAAAATCCTGCAGGGAGGAGGATGCTATTATAACTACATACAGAGTAGTGGTGTCTTCACTGACCATCTCATTTTCCTGCTTTAGAAAGCTGCAATGGCCACCTATGGCCTCCAGCATAAAAATACAAACTCCTCTCTGACATTTCACATAACTTATTTTTCCAGTTTGATCCTGTAATGACCTCATTTCTCTGAACTCCACACCCCCTAACTATGTTTCAGCCAAACCGGCAACTTTCTATTCCCTCTCCAAGACGTTGTGTCTCCTACTTCCACACTTTGTCCAATCTCTTTCCCATACCTGGAATGGTTTCTTGTCTCACCTCCATCTCTTGGAATGTCTGGTTCCTTTCAAGGCTCAGCTCAGGTGCTACCTTTTGAGGCCATTCCTCATTCCCCCAGTCAGTATGATCTTCCTATGCCCATTCTTGAAAGTGTTTTATATATATTTTGTGATTATTTATGTTTACATTTCCTCCAAGTAGAATATAAGTTCCTTGAGGTCAGACACTGTTTTGTTGTGGCAGGAATAGATGTTTTCCTTTGTAGCAAGAGTACCTAGCACAGTGATTGGAGAGTAGAAAATGTTTAATAAAGTGCTTGGATTGAGTTCTCCCTGTGAATCTTTAAACATTGTAAAAGCTGGAGGAGAGTGTTGATGGACTGGCTGCATGGAGAATTTTTGCACTCAATTTCTTCATGGTAACCAAGGTAGAAATCTAGCAAAGGAGCTAGGAGATCACTTGTGTTTAATAAAAACCAATTTGAAGAATATAAGAAAAAAAAGCATTATCCATATAGGCTATAAAATAGCTCCAGCCATCTTTAAGCCAGAATCCTCCCTCACGTAAATTACTACAGATGTCTCAGAGCTGTGTATTAGGTAGATGGAAAGTTCCAATATTTAAGGTGTCATGAGGTAATGGGGAGATATTAAAGCCACCTAAATTGTTCCCCTGAAGAGGAAAAAGAACTATTAATATGTTTTCTTCTTAATTCAATTCATAATCAATTCAATTATTGTGTGTTATAGGACTGCAGAAGACTTGGCACTGTAGTATGGCTTTAATAAGGGAGGTTTGAACAGTCTAAGGAAATTTACAAGATGTTTTATTTTCTTCTTCTTCTAAAGAAGTCTCATCCTTCCCCCTTCCCCCCCGCCTTTTCTTTAAACTAGGACAATCATGAACAAGAAATAGAAGTATGGAAAGAATCATTCCTAATGCTGCTAGAGCAATTTGGGACTGATTCATTATTACCCAGTCCCCTGTACGTGGATGTAAAAAAAAAATTCCAATTCGGTCCAGAATGCTAAGTATTCAGCTGTTCCTTCCTTTCTAAGAAAGAGACCAATCCTGAGTGGTATAGGCAGAGTTGCCTTGAAATCACTTATACCCTACTATGAATTTGTGACAAGTGCTCTAAGTTTACACTTGGGGTACAATTGATGAAATTCCAAGAACCCAAAATTACTCTCTTCTCATTCCTCATTTCTAGGCTCTATAGAGGCCACATCAATGATGTCTTCTGCCTGAATGACAACAGCCTGGAGTTTATGGGCATCTCCCCCACCCCACACACAGTGGCACCTTCCTACATTGTTAATCTTATATTTTACTACCCGCAAGGTACTTTACAATAGTCATACTGACCTATTGCTGCTACTTGCATAGGATCCTCAACCTTCCACATTCATGATGTTGCAATGACTCCTCATGCCTCAAATGTTCTTCCTGCTACCTGCTGTCTCTTAGAATCCCTGCCTTCCTTCAAGATTTACCTCAAATACTACCTTCAGCGGGAGACCTTCCTCAGTCACCCTTGCTGATGGTGTCTTCCCTAAGGTTATCATCCATCCACTACCAATATCCATATCCATACAATACCCATAGACATGCAAATATACTTACATATATACATATGTACATACAAATACACATCTGTATATGTCCCTATCCATACACACCTATACATACATGGGCATTACCTCACTCAAAGTGAGAACCTGAAAAGACCTTAGCCTGAAAGGGGCAGGGTCTCCTAATGCATCCTGGGCCATCTCTAGTTATCCTGGTGAATATCAGGCCACTGGATCCAGATGGCTCTGGAGGAGAAAGTGAGGCCAGTGACCTTGCACAGCCCTCCCTCACTCAAATCAAAGTCAACTGCAAATTATGTCATCATTTCCCTGATGCCATGGTCCTCTTTGAGAATGAAGGACAAACGCGATACATACATGTACACATACAACACAATGCCCACATATATACTGTAGTGATATATATGTACATATGTATATGTATATGCACAACAAATATATGCACCATATAAACATGGACTTATATGTCTATATGCACATGTGTAAGCATAAGGGGTTTTTTAGGATCTGTGGCCATAACGATCTTTTGTTCCAAGGTATTAGATATGAGTTCTATGTCTAAAAACATCTCTACCTTGACCGGTTGTAGATTGTAAGGGCCAGGTGTCACCTGTTTAGATTGTAAAGGCCAGGACCCTGAAGGGGTAGAGTGTAAATATAAAGCAGGTAGGAGAAGATGGAGGCTGGAAAGCAGGGACTTGTGTGAGCTCCCCCACCCAGGTCACTCCAAATACCTATAAAAATGATTCTGAACAAATTCTAGAACTGCAGAACCCACAAAATAGCAGAGGGAAGCAGGGCTCCAGCCCAGGACAGCCTGGATAGTTGCAGGGTAAGGTCTATTACACGGACCTGGGAGTAGAGCAGAGTCCAGCGTGGGCCATGTAGACCAACCAGACCTGGAGCCGGGTGGAACGGGACCTAGTGCCCTGAATCAGTGAGCTGTGGCAGTTACCAGACTTCTCAACCCACAAACACCTAAGACGACAGAGAAGGTTAGTGGGGGAAAAACTTCAGGGACAGAGTGAAAAGAGTTAGTGGTTCAGCCACTGCCCTGGGGGCAGTGGAGGTGGTGCAGCTACAGAACTACAGCTGCAGTTGCTTCTGGCCCCAGGCCCACCTGCTGGGGCAAATTAAGTGGAAGATCTGAGTGTGAGTGCAGAGCCAGCTTAGATCTGAGTCACGGTCTAGGTTGGCGGTTCTTGGGGGAGGAATAGCGCTGGTGTGGCAGAGTTTGCTGTGTAGCTCTGAAAACAACAGAACAGCCCCTAAAGCTTGGGAAAAAAGTACTGTATACTCTACAAGCAGTCATACCCTGACAAAAAACTCAAGGGTCAAGTAAATTGGCTAGGAACATGACCAGGCAGTGAAAGCGGACTCAGATTCAGACTCAGACTTTGGAATTTTTCTTTGGTGACAAAGAAGACCAAAACATACAGCCAGAAGAAGTCAACAAAGTCAAAGAGCCTACATCAAAAGCCTCCAAGAAAAACATGAACTGGTCTCAGGCCATGGAAGAACTCAAAAGGGATTTGGAAAAGCAAGTTAGAGAAGTAGAGGAAAAATTGGGAAGAGAAATGAGAGTGATGCAAGAAAACCATGAAAAACAAATCAATGACTGGCTAAAGGAGACCCAAAAAAAATTGAAGAAAATAACATCTTAAAAAATAGACTAACCCAAATGGCAAAAGAGCTCCAAAAAACCCAATGAGGAGAATGCCTGAAAGGCAGAATTAGCGAAATGGAAAAGGAGGTCCAAAAGACCACTGAAGAAAATACCACCTCAAAAATTAGATTGGAGCAAATGGAAGCTAGTGACTTTATAAGAAATCAAGATATTGTAAAACAGAGCCAAAGGAATGAAAAAATGGAAGACAATGTGAAATATCTCATTGGAAAAACCACTGACCTGGAAAATAGATCCAGGAGAGATAATTTAAAAATTATTGGACTACCTGAAAGCCATGATCAAAAAAGAGCCTAGATATCATCTTTCA
>CM053625.1:84437440-84453602 GCA_028646595.1 Phalanger gymnotis | reverse complement strand
AAATTGAAAGAATCCACAGATCGCCTCCTCAAGTAGATCCCAAAAAGAAATCTCCTAGGAATATTGTCTCCAAGTTTCAGAGTCCCCAGGTCAAGGAGAAAATACTGCAAGCAGCCAGAAAGAAATAATTTCAGTATTGTGGAAACACAATCAGGATAACACAAGATCTAGCAGCTTCTACATTAAAGGATCTAAGAGCTTGGAATATGATATTCTGGACATCAATGGAGCTAGGATTAAAACCAAGAATCACCTACCCAGCAAAACTGAGTATCATGCTCCAAGGCAAAATATGGACTTTCAATAAAATAGAAGACTTTCAAGCTTTCTCAGTGAAAAGACCAGAGCTGAATAGAAAATTTGACTTTCAAACACAAGAATAAAGAGAAGGATGAAAAGGTAATCAAGAAAGAGAAATCATTAGGGATTTACTAAAGTTGAACTGTTTTGTTTACATTCCTACATGGAAAGATGATGTGTATAATTCATAGGACCTCAGTATTAGGGTAGCTGAAGGGAATATACATATATAGAAAGACAGAGGGCACAGGGTGAGTTGAATATGAAGAAATGATATCAAAAAAATAAAATTAAATTAAGGGATGAGAGAGGAATATATTGAGAGAGGGAGAAAGGGAGAGATAGAATGGGGTAAATTATCTCACATAAAAGTGGCAAGAAAAAGCAGTTCCGTACGAAGGGAAGAGGGGCAAGTGAGGGGCAATGAGTGAATGATACTCTCATCAGAATTGAGCTGAGGAGGGAATAACATACACACTCAATTGGGTATCTTACCCCACAGGAAAGAAGGAGGAAGGAGATAAAAAAATGGGGGACAATAGAAGGGAGGGCAGATGGGCGAGGAGGTAATCAAAAGTAAACACTTTTGAAAAGGGACAAGGTCAAAGGAGAAAATTGGATAAAGAGGCATATGATAGGAAGGAGCAAAATATAGTTAGTCTTTCACAACATGAGTATTGTGGAAGTGTTTTACATAATGATATACATGTGGCCTATGTTGAATTGCTTGCCTTCTTAGGGAGGGTGGGTGGGAAGGGAAGAGGGGAGAGAATATGCAACTAAAAGTTTTAAAAAGAGATGTTCAAAAAAAAGTTTTTGCATGCAACTAGCAAATAAGATATACAGGCAACGGGGCATAGAAATCTATCTTGCCCTACAAGAAAGTATGGGAAAAGGGGATGGGGGTTAGTGGGGCAAGAGAGGGGAGGGCCAACTGGGGAACGGGGCAATCAGAATATATGCCACCTTGGAATGGCGGAGAGGGTAGAAATGAGGAGAAAATTTAAAATTCAGACTCTTGTGAAAATCAATGCTGAAAACTAAAAATATTAAATAAATAATAAATGTTTGTTGGAAAAAAAGGAGAAAAAAGCAGGTAGGCACTGGTCAGTGAGTGAGGAACCTTTAGGGTTGAAATGCACAAGCTAGGATGTTGTGTGTGCCTTCATCAGCCACCATCAAAGCTTGGGGGGGGGGAATCTATGTTTGCCTCAACTGGCCTCCATTGACATTTGAGGGCATTTAGTGGAATGCATTAGTTGTTCCTGTCTCCATTGGCCCCATTGAAATGTAGGGGGAATTGTCCCTCCCCACTTCTTGCAGGTCCCTGTGAGAAGGGTGTTTAGGGAATGTTGTACAAATTGGTGCTCAGCAACCATTGTGAGAACGTTAGATAGAATAAAGTCTGCATTGTTTAATTGTTAACTCCTTTGAAGCTGTCTTTTCTTTATGAAAGCAGATGAAGAATCTGTTCTAGCAGGCCATCCTGGGTGTGCTAGGGTGATTGCTAATACAATATGTTGTCTCCACTATTATATTGTGACCTCCTTGAGGGCAGGTACTTTTTTATTGCCTCTCTTTGTGCCTGGAACATTTTGAGGTCTTAATAAATGCTTAATAAAATACTGATTGCTTGGACATTGTGCATAGATTAATGCTGCCTGTGATTATATACTTATTTTGTCTGCCATGTCATATACTACTCATACTGAGTTCATAGCACATTAAACTCATAAGGTCTTTTATTCATAAATTGTTTTCTATGTATACTTCCCCTATCCTATAATTGTACAATTGATATTTGGAATACAATGTAAGACTTCACATGTAGGACTATTAAATTTTCTTATATTATTGGAGATACATTCCCATGAGGTGGTGGAGGGATGTGAAGAGAAATCACTCTAGAATATAAGACATTTGTAATGGGAGGAAAAGGGGTGAAGAGATGTTAGGCCTTATGGCCTCATGATGCCAGATTGAAGGAAAGATGCCAAACAATGCATCAAGTTTATCTCTTTTAGCTTTATGGCTGTGATTGTTCCCCCAGGTGGTTTTTGGTAGAAAGATTTTAAATATCTCTATTGTCATTTAAATGAGGGCTTTAGGAAAATAAACTTCAACATATCAGTCAAAGCCAAGTATAAACTCTTTCATATCATCTCTTTCCTCCCCTCCATCCATCAGTCTCAGTTTTTCTTAGTGTCCTCTGAATACACCTTCCAGATCTGTACCTTTACTGTATCTCCCCCTTCCTAGAATGCATTTCCCTTCTTTCTTGCTCATCATCTACCTGAATCCTTCAAGGACCAGCTCAACTCTCATTTCTTCTCTGAAGTCTACTCTGATTAGGTCAAAACGCTACAATATTTCCCTCCTCTGAACTCTCATAACATTTGCTGTTTGTAATGCTCATTTGGCATGAGGTACTTAAAAGACATTGCAAATTGTAATGGCACAAACCCTGGATTTGGAATCACAAGGATTCAGTTCCCATAGAATTACAATTTTGTGCTAGAAGGGACCTCAGGGGCCATCTTGTCCAATTCTCTCATTTAATAGATGAAGAAACCAAGGAACGTGGAGGTTAAGTGCCTAGCCTAAGGTCACACTTGTAGTAAAATGGGAGACTCAGGCTTTGAACCTTTGACTCCAAATCCAGCTCTCAAGCTCCACTCCACCCCAATCTCCATTCCCTCTCAGAGATGTCTGTGTGGTTTTGTTTTTGACAAATCCTTTACCTCTTTAAAATAAGGCAGTTGGACTAAATATTCTCCTTCCAGGCAAAAAAATATCCTATGATCCTGGGTTGTAATTTGTAGGTCTTTTTTTTAAAATTTCTATATGAGCTCTACCTTTCTAGAAATTCAGGATGTAGAGGATGATTGAGGTTGACAGAGAAGGGCTGATCAGGTCTAGACAAGAAGGTATCTGTAACTACTTTGAGCCAGGTAGGCTAGAGATTCTATTCAAAAGAAACTTGTGAGGATGGGAAGATTAAACAGATTCTTTGGGTCTTAGCAGACAAGAAATTGAATTCAGAGAAGTAAGATTAGACAGAAGGAACCCTAAACAGGAAGATCATGGAGGGTAACGATTTGCAAAGGCAGTATTAAGTGGGAGATACTGAGAGCACATCTCATTGTAAAACAGAAGCTTATTTGTCCTCTGACTTTTTTCTCTATTTTAGATTCCTTCTTGGGTTGGGGTGACCCTAAGTCTACAAATGTTAATCTCTGCCAGAAATGGATCTGAGGCATGCAGACAAATTCTACCCATGATTGAAGCAGAGATAGAGATGCTTGAATTATCTTGTGATATCTTTTGTTAGAAGAACAAAAGATTTAGTCAATTTAGCAAATTCAAGCTGTATCAATGAATGCCTTGAATCCCCTCCTGTGTGGCAGGGCACTGTGTTAGGTGATCAAAGCTGGAAAAACAAAACCCACCATTGCCCTCAAGGAGCTCATGTTCTAGACCATGTTCACAAATATGTTTAGTATACGGTAATTTGAAGGAGGGGAGAACAGGAGTAAGTGCCAGGGTCAGGGAAGACTTCACAAAGGAGGCAGTGCCTAAGCTGAACATTGAAGGAAGATAACAGTTCTGAAGAGTGGAAATATACAGTACATTATAGGCATAGATATTAAAATATATTTACATACATTATAGTATGCATAATTGTATAGAGGTATTGAATGCCACATTGAATTCAGAGACCAGCTAAATAGTATAGTTTGCCTGGAAGACATAGTATATAAAGAAGAGTAGTGTACAATAAGACTGGAAAGGTACACTGAGGCCCAATCATAGGCAGCTTTGACTGCTAGGTTGAAGAGCTTTCATTTTATTCTAGAGACCATAGGGAGCCACTGAAAGTCAGTTTTTAAGAATAGTAAGCTTAGCCCATTAACAAATGCAGGGTAGCTGATTCTCAATTTCTATTGCCTTCTCATGATTCCTTAAATCAATAGCATAGAATGAAAAACTCCCTGGATGGGTCCACACACATTCTTAGGCTTTTCAGAAAATAAATGCCATCCAGTGAGGAAACACATCAAATTTAGCAAGTCAGGAATTTCTCTTTCTCTCTCTCTCTCTCTCTCTCTCTCTCTCTCTCTCTCTCTCTCTCTCTCTCTCTCTCTCTCTCTCTTTCTCTCTCTCTCTCTCCCTCCCTCCCTCCCTCCTAGTTAGGATATTGTCTATAAGGTAGAACAGGGAAATCTTGATATGAAGACATATTGCCTCTCCAACCAACTTTGCCATTCTAACAATCTGCTTCAGTTAATGGAAAATGCTTTAAACAGATGTTGATTAAAGAATTCCTTAATATGTTACCTTTATTCAAGGGTCATCTTGTTGGGTTTTGAATTAAGATTGATGAGGGCAAGGTATTTGGCAGTGAACAGCTGCTTTGAAGTATGGGGCTGGATTGAGTTTATAGTTGACAAGAGAAAAAGAGAATGTAATTTGTGAAGAAAAGAGGGAATTACCAAGATGGTAATGGTAGGAAAATCTCCCCTGGAGATAGGCATCTCTCATTTGGGCTTCCACAGCCAGATGGGCTGTTTAAATATTTTCCATTAAAGTTGTTTTCTCATCAGCCATTGATTTTACCTTAAAAGGATCAAAGTCAAATTAATACCTAGGGTGAAAGGAATGAGTGCAAACTAATATTTTTTGATCTCTCAGATGGCTGAGCCCAAGATGACTGAATTGAGCTGATTTATGGTTTCTGAGTATATCTGGAAATATGTGGCCATGAGAAGTGATGAGGAGAATAAAGGCAACACTAGATTTCTGTGATCCAGGGCTGATTCTCTCTTATGACTAGGACACCAAGAACCTATTTGTGTGCCAGTATGGCCACTACCATTCATGACACTAGCCTCCCAAGGTGAGGGATGACCTTTAAATAGTTCTAATTTCCTGTTAGTAGTTTATAAGGAATAATTTCCTTGGGAATTTGTCAAAACTCTCCTTGCACCCTAGTTTTGGCTAATTTAAACTGAAATATATTATTGGTGATGACTCACAGCAATACAAAAGGAGCAGCATGAAAAAAAAAAACTATTCAGGAAATGGGAGAACAGAAAAGATGATGACCAGTCTAAGTACTATACAGATACCCAGCAAAATATAAAGAATAACAAACTGGGAGGAAGACTTCTTTTTTTTTCTCTTAATTATTTTATTATTTAATATTTTAGTTTTCAACATTGATTTCCACAAGATTTTGAGTTACAATTTTTCTCCCCATTTCTACCTTCCCTCCACTCCAAGATGGCATATATTCTGATTGCCTTGTTCCCCAGTAAGCCCTCCCTTCTGTCACCCCACCCCCCACTCCATTTCCTTTACTTTCCTTACTTTCCTTGTAGGGCAGGATAGATTTCTATGGTCCATTCCTTATATATCTTATTTCTCAGTTGCATGCAAAAACAACTTTTTTTTGAGCATCTGCTTTTAAAACTGTGAGTTCCAAATTCTCTCCCCTCTTCCCATCCCATCCACCCTCCCTAAGAAGGCAAGCAATTCAGCATAGGCCACACATATATCATTATGTAAAACACTTCCACAATACTCATGTTGGGAAAGACTAACTATATTTCCCTCCATCCTATCCTGTCCCCCTTTATTCAATTTCCTCCCTTGACCCTGTCCCTTTTCAAAAGTGTTTGCTTTTGATTACCTCCTCCCCCTATCTGCCCCTCCCTTTTTAATCCCCTTCCTCTTTCTTTCCTGTGGGGTAAGATACCCGATTGAGTGTGTATTCCCTCCTCAAGTCAAATCCACTGAGAGTATGATTCACTCATTCCCCCTCACCTGCCGCCTCTTCCCTTCCAACAGAACTGCTTTTTCTTGCCACTTTTATGAGAGATGATTTGCCCCATTCTATCTCTCCCTTTCTCCCTCTCTCTGTATATTCCTCTCTCATCCCTTAATTTGATTTTATTTTTTAGATATCATCCCTTCATATTCAACTCACCCTGTGCCCTCTGTGTATATGTGTATATATATGTATGTGTATGTATATGTATATATATATGCATATATATGCATATATATACATACATATATACATACATATATACATACATATATACATATGTATATATGCATATTCCCTTCAACTACCGTAATACTGAGAAAGGTCTCATGAATTACACACATCATCTTTCAATCTAGGAATGTTAACAAAACAGTTCAACTTTAGTAAGTCCCTTATGATTTCTCTTTCTTGTTTACCTTTTCATGCTTCTCTTTATTCTTGTGTTTGAAAGTCAAATTTTCTATTCAGCGCTGGTCTTTTCACTGAGAAAGCTTGAAAGTCTTCTATTTTATTGAAAATCCATATTTTGCCTTGGAGCATGATACTCAGTTTTGCTGGGTAGGTGATTCTTGGTTTTAATCCTAGCTCCATTGATGTCCAGAATATCATATTCCAAGCTCTTAGATCCTTTAATGTAGAAGCTGCTAGATCTTGTGTTATCCTGATTGTGTTTCCACAGTACTCAAATTGTTTCTTTCTGGCTGCTTGCAGTATTTTCTCCTTGACCTGGGGACTCTGAAACTTGGCTACAATATTCCTAGCAGTTTTCCTTTTGGGATCTTTTTCAAGAGGCTATTGGTGGATGCTTTCAATTTCTTTTTAACCTTCTGGCTCTAGAATATCAAGGCAGTTTTCCTTGATGATTTCTTGAAAGATGATGTCTAGGCTCTTTGTTTGATCATGGCTTTCAGATATTCCAATAATTTTTAAATTATCTCTCCTAGATCTATTTTCCAGGTCAGTGGTTTTTCCAATGAGATGTTTCACATTGTCTTCCATTTGGTTCTGTTTTATAATATCTCTATTTCTCATAAAATCACTAGCTTCCCCTTGCTCCAATCTAATTTTTGAGGTGGTATTTTCTTCAGTGGTCTTTTGGACCTCCTTTTCCATTTGGCTAATTCTGCCTTTCAGGGCATTCTCCTCATTGGGTTTTTTGGAGCTCTTTTGCCATTTGAGTTAATCTATTTTTAAGGTGTTATTTTCTTCAGTATTTTTTTGGTTTTCCTTTAGCCAGTCATTGATTTGTTTTTCATGGTTTTCTTGCATCACTCTTATTTCTCTTCCCAATTTTCCTCTACTTCTCTAACTTGCTTTTCCAATTCCTTTTTGAGCTCTTCCATGGCCTGAGACCAGTTCATGTTTTTCTTGAAGGTTTTTGATGTAGGCTTTTTGACTTTGTTGACTTCTTCTGGTTGTACGTTTTGGTCTTCTTTGTCACCAATTAAAGATTCTAGAGTCTGAGTCTGAGTCTGCATCGTTTTTCACTGCCTGGCCATGTTCCCAGCTAACTACTTGACCTTTAGGCTCTTTGTCAGGGTATGAGTGCTTGTAGAGTAGAGAGTGCTTTGTCCCAAGCTTTAGGGGCTTTGCTGCTCTTTTCAAAGCTACTTCTACTCCACTGTCACCACAAGTTCTGCAACACCAGTGCTGTTCCTCCTCCTCCAAATACTGCCAACCAGGATTGCGACCCAGATCCAAGCAGGACAAAGCAAGCCCTCCACTCCTGCTCCGGTCTGCCACTTGATTCTTCCCACTGTGTGAGCCAGGGACTCCAAAAGCAGCTGACACCAGAAGGTCCACTGCTGCACCACCTCTGCCACCCCCAGGGCTGGGACCAGACCTGCTCTTTAACTGTATCTAGCAGTTTACCCACTAACCTGTTCTGTGGTCTTTGGCATTTGTGGATTGAGAAGTCTGGTAACTGCCACAGATCAATGATTCATGGCTCTAAGGCCTGCTCCAGGCTGACTCCTGATCTGGTCTGTCCTGGCATGGCCCACACTGGGCTTTGCTCCTCTCCCAGCACCGTGTGATAGACCCTTCCCAGTCACTATCTAGGCCCTCCTTTCCTAGAGACCTGCTTCCCTCTGCTATTTCATGGGTTCCACAGCTCTAGAATTTGTTTGGAGTCATTTTTTACAGTTGTTTGGAAGCATTTGGGGGACAGCTTGAGCAAGTCCCTGCTTTCCAGCCACCATCTTGTCTCTGTCCTCTGGGAGGAAGATTTCTTGACATTGTGTAGGTCCTCTCTGGAAGATTTATGGAATGACAAGGACGAGAGTCACACAGGATGAGATGGTGCATATAGGTCACAATCTCCTCTGTTGGAGAGATTCCCTCTATAGATAGGGCCATTGAAGCACTAAGGAACTGAAATACATACTGGAAGGGTAGTGAATCCCACAAAGGTATCTAGTATTGCCCAAGGCAGTATGGGAGAGGGCTCTTCCTTCCTATTAGTAGCCCTTTGCCATTGATGAGCACTGTTCCTTCTTCCCACCCCAGGTCTCAGTAGCTCTAGACTTCCCTCTGTCAAAGTCAGACTCATTTGTTGTCATAGGCTAGATATGTCATACACATGTATGTTCACATTCACATGCACATGCATACACAGATGAATCAAAGGAGAACAAAAAACCTGGAATGTTGACTCCTGTATAAAATATCAAATAGCAGAAAAAATACCAGATTTAGAGTGAGAGGACCTGGGTTTAAATCCCCCTCTTTGACACATTATCTGTGTGACCTTACGTAAATCCCTTCCTATCTCCAAGATTCAGTATCCTGATCTGAAAAATGAGAGGGTTGGAATAGGTGACTTCTAAGGTCTCTCCTAGCTCTAAATGTCTGATCCTAGGTCCTGCCTCATAAATGACCATTTCTTGTTTTTCTTTTTATCTCTTTTAAGCTTCAAGAAGATTCCCTTCAGTCGTAGTATTTTGAGATGCCGTGGATAATTTTAGGTTCATCACCACCTATTGGATCTCTGAGACTTTGATCCTTCCCTTACTCAGCTTATCTCTTTCCTAGGCAGCAAGGCTTTTAGTCTACCTTCATATGAAAACTCCTTTATACACCCAATCACTGGACAAGACCAGGTGGATCTTCACAAATGAATGGCAGGTTCTGCAAACTATGGCCTCCTGTTTTGTTTACTCTCTGGGACTTAAATATGAAATTAAATTGAAGAAGCATGCTTCCTTGTTCCCAGTCTTCAACACTGAATCTTTGTTGAAATACTCCTGGACTTAATGCTCAGATCCCATTATATGTACAGCTATTCTTTCCATAGTGCAACTTTCCCCATTATTGTTTTTATACATCACAGGTCAGCATAAAAAAATTAAATGGGAGTTTTACAGAAGCTGCAGATGACACACAAAGGCCAGCAGATGACACAGAAAATGTTTAGAAACTCAGAAATGCGTAAAATATATGTACAGTATTATATATTGTCAACATATTTTATCTTTTAATAGTGTAAACACCCCATAAAAGAAAAAGAAAAAAATTCAGCCTTCTCTAGTCAAAAAATTTTACACAGATTTTCCAGATTAAGGGGTGCTACAGTCCTAACCCCAGCAATATGGAAGGGAAAACTGCATTTACACTTTTTCTTAGGCCACTCTTTAAATTAACTGTCACCGTAGCCTGACTCTTATCTACCTTTCTGATTTTGTCTCCCACTTAATGAACCCTCTCCTCCATCTAGAGATATATTCTTTGTTCCTGGAAGCAAATGTTTTTGGTGACTATAGAGTCTTTCTCTCCCTGATGGAAGGTTGGTGTCATGAAAATGTTTTTTATTAAATAGTCCAGTGCTAATCTGAATAGCAGGCGGGGATTGGAAGTCCTAAGTTTCAAAGACAGTTTTTTTTTTTATTTAAAAAAATGTCTTCTTGATATATTTTGTTTTTTACGTTTTCTAAATATGCCCTTGTATCTCTCCCCTCTCCCTCCCCAGACAGCCATTCCATAGAAAAACAAGAGAGAGAGAGACAGAGAGAGAGACAGAGAGAGACAGAGAGAGACAGAGAGAGATGAGAGAGAGAGAGAGAGAGAGAATAAGAAAATATAGTGAAAAAAAAATCAACACATTGAAAAAGAATCTAAAATATATGTGCAATGTCCCATACCCATGGACCTCTCACCTCTGCTAAGGAGCTCAGGGGACATTTTCTCATAGCTCTTCTTTGGAACCATTATTGATCTTTGTAATTTCTCAATATTCACTTCTGATTTATTTGTGTTTGTTGTTCTTTCCATTTACTTTGTAGTAGTCCTTGTACATATTGTTTTCTTGACTCCGCTTACTTCATTTTGTAGCAGTTCATTAAAGTCTTTCTATACTTCTCTGGGTTCATCATACTTATAATTTATTACAATAGGAATATCTCATTAAATTTATGTATGTTTAGCCATCCCCCAATTGATGGGCACCTATTTTATTTCCATTTCAAAAATCATTTCAACAGAATGGAGGTGTCCCTGTCTAGAGACAAGTGTTGAGCAATAAACATATTCATCTGATTTAAGGCTTTAGGATTGTTTTTCCATTTGAGTTATCAGTGAGAAATCCAATCCTCTAAGAAAGTTGATAAATGTCATCTTTCACAGCATCAAAGATCTGCCAAAGCCAGCAAAAGTATTGAGCTACAGGAAGTAAAGCTTTGGTATACTGTGCTTTTACAACTGAGCTACAAGAAACAGAATTATAGTACTGTAGGGAAATGAGCCATAGGAGGCATCGCTGTGAAGGGCAGTTAACAGGTCCTGCGAAGAGTGACCACACTGGGGTCTGAAGTGAACTATAGGAATTTGAGAGGAAAGAGTGTTGAGGAGTAGAAAATATTGAGAACTTCTTTTAAAAATGTAGTATGGTATAGAAAAGGGGACTAGAGAGAATAACACTAACGTGCGGGGGTAAACCTTGGCCCCTTCTTCTTTATGAAGCCCTATCCAGGGCAATAACATAAATCATAGAGACTATACACTTTTCTGAACAAATGGTAGCTTACTGAGAATGTATTTAATTCCTCTGAAGTGGGATCTGGATTCATTAATTTGATTTTTTTTAATGTTTTGTGCCTTGTGAGTATGAGTACTTATAAGAAGAGCTGGTGTCTCCTCTTAGGAGAGAAGTAGACCATGATATTCCCAAGTTCTACCTGGGTAGGGACAATAAGTCAGAGAAATGAGAGCTCCTTAATTTATATCTGCTTCCCTTGGGTCAAGAGGAACAAAGTAACAAAGGTTACATGTCCAATGTGCATTCTACCTTTATATCTTTGTTCAACCTATTGCCTCTTTCTCTCCCACACTGTAAAACCTTTCTCACTCCTCTACTTAGTCTTTCCCTTCCTTCCAGCACAGCTTAAGTTTTACATCCTTCATGAAGCCTTCCCTAAACACTTCAGCCCACAATAATCCATCCCTCCTCTAAGAAACTTATTGTTCTACTCTTTAGACAATAATCACACATCATCTAATAGGGAATATGAGTCAGGAGGAGATTGGAATCTGCTAGTGGTAAGTACTTAATGAATATTTAATGAATGCTCAAGGAACGAATCAATTTTTCTTATTTGTGGGCATGTCTTGACTCTCCAGATAGACAATAAGATCCTTGAAGTCAGGGGACATATCCTGAACTTTCTGTATGCTGAACAGTCTATAGCGAAATATCCTGCTCATAACAGATACTCACTAAATGTTCATTGTACATAATGATGTTTTGATTCAGTACTTAGACTGATAAAATTCCCTTCCCAGCTTAGATGGATTAGGTTGTTGCTACTGAAAGAAAACAGGAAAGGATCCCTCATTAACAAGAGAATGGGGACTCATTGCTCCTAATGACACACTGGCTTTTCAGGAAAGAAATGCCATGGCTCATAATCCAACTGAGCTGCTGACTGTAAATGAAAACTGCAGTCGCTTCTGCTTGGAAGTGAGGTTGGGAGGTAGATAAGTAAATGCACTTTGTCCAGGGCTGCCTCCTGCTAAAATGATTTCTGAAAACCTATGCCAAATGCCGCACTAAATGTCTTGGCTCAACCCACACCCCTGCCTCCTCCCTCCCACCCCCAACCCAATGTAACATTTATCAAAATAAACATTTTTCACAAAGTGGTTAAGAAGTGGAACATGGAAAGACCAAGGAAGGCACAGATGTAGAAGAGAATCCAGAGGTGTCAATGATAACTCTCTCTTTTGGAGTTATACAAGTTTCTTAGCTAAAGAGTTACAAATGTTCAGAATTAGGAAGAAGGTACCTTAAAAGTTGAGAGAAGGGAATTTGGAACATAGAATATTACAGCACAAAGAGAATTAGATGACAGCTGGTTCTACCACTCCTTCCCATTTTGCAGATGAAGAAACTGAGGCATAATGAGGTAAAGTGCAATATCATCTGACAAATTAATGTCAGAATCAGGACTAAGACATAGGTCATCCAGATTCTGTCTGTTGATCCCATGTTATATTGTCACACCTTATTTATTTATTTTTGAGCCCAATTTTCAATGAAAGTAGTTACCTGAACCCAAATAATTCTTGGAAGTTTGCCAAAAGCATAGCATATAAATGTATACTGATTGAGAGCAGTAGGGCCATTGGAAGTTAGGCAGGGTGTTAAAAGGGCTTTCTTGTCCTAAAACAGATAGAGACTTCTAAAAGAGATGCTTCTCTTGATCACCAGGACAGAGTTAAAAAATAGATTTAATCCTAAATGCAGTATTTAGTTTGGAGCACCTCTGGCTTTTTGTGATGAATATTTGGCACCTAGGGTGGGGATCTTGTGGAAAGTAAACACACATAATAACCAAGGCTCAGAGGACAAATAGACTCCCTGTAGGAGAACCACTAAGGACTTTCCAGTAGTTTAATAATTGGGTGTTCTAGGACTTCTGACTTTTTGCAAAGAACTCCAGCACAAAAGCTTCTGGGATTTAAACTAAGTGAGTAATAGCTGAGTCTACTCTTCTTCCCGTGAGGATGAAGTAGCACCTCAGCGGGCGACTGCAATTGAAGTCAGAACCTGGAGGCAATGAGAAACCTTGGCTCTTCCTGCCTAGAAGTGTGTGGAGGCAATTAGCAGTGACCAGAGGGCCAGGTGAATAATACGAAGAAATTACCTTGTAAGATCAACAAAGAGTAACACCTGGCAAAGTGACTAAGCCATAACATATCTGGCAAAGAAAAAGCTTTGGCCTATGTATATTCCCTACCCATTTGCTTCTATATTCATGTGTCCTGGCCAAGTGTATCCCCTTACATGTAGGTCTCTACAAACATATTCTCTGGACTTGCATGTTCCCTATGTGTTTGCTCATCCATGTATATGGTTCACATACTTTACTATTAATATCCCTACACATATACCCCACTTTGCATTTGTGAAAGTATATGACCCACAATTATAAGGGAAATGTCTTAGTGATACTTTTCTCATTAGGTTATTTCATTAAATGTTTTTTCTTTGAATTAATTCAACTGTCTGGCTGACAAGAAAGGTAAACACATTGGTGGAGGCTCATGAGCTATGGTTTTGAATGAAGGCGGATCCACAGATTACCTTGATCCTAGGATACCCAACAGACAATTTGGAGATATGCAGGCATACATTTGTAAGTAACAAGAACAGAAAACAGAAACAGTTCCTATTGTCATTTGTATAGCTTCTTAACATAACAGATTCCTCTATGTTGGAGGTGGCAGGGATAGGTGGGGAAGAAGTCAAATAAGAAAAATCCTCATTGGACTTCATTTTTTTTTCCCTTATGCCTCCTGGACTTAGAAACTCATGATAACCTGATACCTATAACTAGGGCAGGGAAACCAGTACTTTAAACCAGTATGCCAAAATTTAGAGGGGTGCTATAAGCACTTTTACCGCTTCAGCAGAACAGATGGAAATAAACCTGGCACCCAAATTGAGTAAGTCCAGGTGAGCATCAACTTCACTCTGGCAAATGCCCTTCTCTACCATGATGGCTTCCCCAGAAAAAAATCAAGACCCTCCAAAGTCTCTGCCTTCTCCACACCAACCCATCCCTATATAGCAAGAATATGAGAAATGAGAATTATTTTTTTCTGCTTGTCCTACGTAAATTTTGCTAGTTATGGTTCTTGATGACCCTGCCCAGGTGGAAAACCTTTTTCCTTCCTTGGACCAATCTACAAGCTTAATTCACCATCTTCTCCTTCCTACTCTCTTGCTTGCTTTGCTGGCCCTTTTCTTGATCCTATAGATGCCAGTTGATCTAAGCTCTTTTAGCTTCTTTTCCTTTTTTTGTCATCTCTTTTCTCCTCTCATGTCTTTATCATATTTGTCTTTGCTGTGATGGTGGAGAAAAAAGTTCTTGGTATAGCTCTATTAGAAGAATAGGGTACCAAGTACGATAGGCAATTGGCCAAGTGGGAGTGAAAGAATACTTTATTTCTCACTTCCTCCTCCTCTTCAAGCTTGGGCAGTCAATGAATCAAACTAGAGAAGGGGATAATAAGATATAATTTGACCTTTTGTTAGTGGCACTAATTCTAGCAATTATGCTAGGTCAGGTTGAACATTATTATGCTAAGATGTCATGGAAATCATTCTCCTAGATTTTGAAGTGACTTTAGAGATCATCTAATCTAGTCTTCTACACAGTGTATGGATTTTTTACAACATACCACATGAGTGGTCATTTGGCTTTGAATTGAATAATTCTAGTGACCAGCATATCACTACTACTTTTGATGGTCCAGATGTAGTTTGACCAAGGCAAGACAAAAGATCTATTATTTCTCTTGCTCTGGACATTGTGTCTTTGTTTAAATTTATTTATTTACCATTTATTTATTCGTTTATTTCATGCATATTTCTATATGTAAGCATGTATGCATGTATTTGAGCCTGGGTCTCCCTATCTCATCTAGACTGGAAGTATTTGGTATATTAGTGGCATAATAAATTTAGGCACTTGATCTGCTTTACTATACTGCAGCTCAGAACTCCCAAACTCAAATGATCCTCCAGTTTTTGCATACCCAGTAGTGGAAACTACAGGGCTACGTCATGATATCTGGTCCCCTTGTGCCTTTATTTAATTTTAATTTAATTTTTTTTTTTGATGAACAAAAATCTATTTCCCTTCCACCTCTTTCCATTGTGGAAGAAAAAATTAAGACAAGATTATTGTAATAAATATGAGCAAATTGACCATGGGCACTCTGCCTCTATTATTTTTAATGAAAAGGAGACAAGATTGCAGGTTTTCTGACTCTAAATTCACAAGTAAAACAGTAGGAACATAACATCTTTGAGCCTGATGGAATCTTAGATACCACATAGTCCAACCCCTTATTTTTAACAAAGAGAAAACTTGAAATCTCCAAAGAAAAGAGATTTGAACAAAGAAGCCTAGTTAGTGTCAGTGTCAGGATTTGAACTCAGATCTTCTTAGTCTGATTTCAGTGCCTTTCCCATCCTTTCACAATGCCTCACTGACTATTTCATCAGCATTCATGATAGTAGAGTGTGCCAGTAAGGCAAAATGGGCTTAGTTTAATGGGTGCCCTTGAGGAGTTTGGCTTTTGTTTACCGTGAAAGTACTTTCACCTGTTAAATGCTAAGCCCCAGGCCCAAAGCCCTATCAGGTGTGAAACCTATGTGGGCTTAGATTAATCACTTAAGAGGGGACAACTCCGCAACCAATGGGTCTCTGGACTCTGGTCTTTAGTCGTTGAGGTGGGACTTGAGAACGCCAGAGGCTTGGCTGCGAGGACAGGCGAGAAACTACAGCTGGAAAAAAAAATCCGAAGCAGAGCCGACCCCTGTGTGGACCCAGGAGTTCGAGCCGTGAATATGATTTATGCCATCTTATTTGTCTGTGGCCTCCTGGCTACTCTTGTGAGGCGGGCCTACTGGGCCTGGAGGCTTGTGTTCACAATACTGGAATGGGGAGGTTGGTTTGCTAATTTGTTGCTCTGGGCCCTGAATAAATTTTTTGATGCCTTCTGCTTGGAGAATTCTGTATACCC
>CM053625.1:84402682-84437340 GCA_028646595.1 Phalanger gymnotis | reverse complement strand
CATCTGCAATGTACAAAAATGGCTGCTCACACAATTGGATGTCTTTGAGAATTTGGTAGGCATGGGCTATGCAACATCTTTGACAACGTATTACCCAAAGACTTAACTAATAGTGTCTCATGTCACTCTTTACTCTCTAACAACTCTTTACAGAATCTCAGATTAGATATACTTGTTATTCTATTATAGCAATGATAAATCTGGACCCATTATAATGCTATGTTGGGCTCAGAAGTCTCCACAATGAGATGGCTGCTACAGAACATTAGATTTCAGGCATCCTGGACTTGGCATTGTCCACAGACTTCCTCCAGAATACTGGAGGTTCAGGACTCATCTTGATGCCACACGTTAGTGGTGGCCTTGCATTAATGCTTAGCACTCTTCTGAAGTAGAACTTGAGTGGGGGAAAAAAGGCAGTGAGAATAAATAGTTCTTACTAGTACTTTCCTTCTTGTCTGAATTCTGTTTTAGACTGTACCTTTTAGTGGAGAATCAACCCATATGCCAGTCTTCCTTGTTGTATACTTTTAATTCAGTTGTATAGTTGTTACAGAAAATCAGTGGAATATCTGTGAATTCCCTATAAAAGAGACACCAGCTTGCATGGAAGCCTTTATCTGTGTTTGGAGTTCCTATGTACTCATACAAGAGTTTCTAAGTATAGTTCTTCATAGTGTCAGGTATTGAGAGTTGGGGTACCTTGAAGTCTGTCTATTGATGACCACAAATAAACACTAATTTTATTCATCTCATAGGAACAAGCCTGGGTTATATAAATTTGATAAGTGACCTAAACCACATTGCTGTTTATCAAGTTCTCAATAACAATTAGAGAGTTGTGTGACTTGGGGCTGCATCTCTCTGGCCTCAATTCCCTCATCTCTATGTCCAATTCCAAAAGCCAATGAAATCTATAATAATAATAATAATAATAACTCATGTAAGAGTCTGAAAGCATTTTTTCCCCATAACCCTAGAAGGTAGATAGTATATGTTATAATTATCCTCATTTTCTGAGTGCGGAAACTGAAGTTCAGAGAAGTTAAAATGACTTGCCCAGGGTCACACAGGTAGAAGAATCAGAACTGTATCTAGAACTCCTTCCATCATATCCTTTCATGATTGCTCATTTTTTAGATGAGACCTGGGATTTCTGTGATATAAGAGATTTCAGATAAGGAAATTCCCTCTGCTAATTAATACTCAACTCTGCAATTTATAGTGTTAGGTAGCATAAGCTCTGGGCTCAGTTTCCCAGTCTCACTCTACTGATAGGTTGGTTCTCTAGAAGGTTGCTGTCCACAAATCCCCTGAGGGTTGCATGGATAATCCTGAGAAGTTGGGGTTCTGATCTTTTTATTGGCAAACAGCCAACTGGCATGTTCCATCTAGTGTCATCTAACCTTTAAATATCTCCCCAATATTAATTAGACATTAACATCAATTAGTTTTTTCAAAGTAATATTTACTAAGCAGGTATGGTAAGAACTGAAATACAACAACATCCATCCTCTCCTACACTGTTACACTCTTCCCCTCTGCATATCAGCTCAGTCCCTAGGAAGAAGGGACTCAGATTTAAAATGATTGCTTCTAAAAATTCCTTTGCCCACCACTCCCCAAACAGGGTGGGGTTCTGTAATGTCCACTGGGAATAAGATCATCCGGGCCGTCAATAGGCCTCATGTGGAGCCCATTAAGGGAAACTTGCTTGCTTGAAGGAAGGCTTACACACCTTCTGTTAATTTCTAATTAGGCATTGAGCCTAAAGAGTATATATTCTGAGAGGTGAGCTTTTGCTTGGGAGGCTCTCTTATGAGAAAGATGTTGTGATTCCCTAGTTGAGACTGAGTGGCCATCTGTTCAGACCTTCCCCACCACTGAGAGGTAAAGGCTCTCTCTATCCAGTAGTGAATATAAAGTATGGATAGCAGTTTTGCTTTGATTCAGGCAATAGAGCCCTGTCTGTTGGTCTTTATTTCTCTTCTCTGTATTTCCTCTGTTTGTATTTTATGTGATTAAAAATCATTTTTAAGTTGCTTTCCTTAGTAAAGCAGATCTAAGAACCTATACCAACAGCCATCTTGAGTATGCCAGTGTGGTTGCTGTTATAGGTCCTGGGGGTCCGTTCCTTCCCTGAAATATTCCCTATTATGTTTAGTTCTGGGTGTGGCATAGCAGGTGGACAAGTCTCTCCTTTGTTCAGTTAGTCTCCGTCCTTACTAGACTGGGTCAAGCAGGTCATATCTCATCCTGATCTGGCTACTGATTGTACTGTCTCTGGGACTCCAGTTGTCAGTGGGACCTTCTATAACTTTCTGGAATCTCTTGGTCTCATCAATCATCTGAATGGTAGATGGACACTTTCACCTGAAATGAAGAAATATAACACATTTAGAAAAAAAACAAGGTACCACGTATCATAGCTACTTGGTGGCTGGGTGGGAAATGTCAGCCATAGGAGGCTACTGCTACTGTGGAAGGCCAACAGCGCTCTACTCTCAAAAGATGTAGGGGAAGAGAACAAGCAAACCTTGTGTCTAACCTTTTATATGCATACTCAGTTGTGGCTCAATGGCCAGTTAAAAGGGTTGCATCACCCCATATTAAGTTAACAGGAAATAGAAGATACCTAAAGTGCATCAAAGACTAGAGGGAAGAGATTATTCCATCATGTATTTCCAGAAGTAACCTTGCAAGCTTCCCAGAGGAGGGGATGTGTGTGATACCAGAGAGGATACACTGGGCGTGCTCCAAAGACTGGACCCTCATGGGCTAGTCCCCCCTACTCTCTTCCATACCACTCCTAATGTTGCCTGGAACACTGAGAAGCTGTGACCTGCCCAGGGTCACACAGCCAGGATATATCATAGGCATCACTTGAACCTGGCTCCACGGTCAGTGTCGTATCCTTTTATCCCTCATCCTGGCTGCCTCTCACATAATGACTGAGTTAAAGTTCTAATGCTCTAGGTTACACAATGCATAAGTATATTTTCTTACCACCTTTTTCAAAAGGTTATACCCCTCTGACTCCCACATATTGTCTTTTTTTCTCCTTACATAGGTTTAACCCATTTGTATCCAGAGTAAATCACTTAGCCAAGTGAACTTCAGTCCTAGGGTTCATTGCAATTTCCATAACATTACACTGAAGGAAAATTAAGTCTTTGACTTAAGCCCACTGAAGGGAACTACAGCTCTCAAGGCCATTAAACTCAGAGCATTCACCAGGAACTGTGATTATTGTTAGTGCGTTATCTTCCAGACCATCATTATTTATTAGAAACCCATTATGGAGTGATATCCAGAGCTAAGCTTTACAGGAAGGGAAACTGAGCCATAAAAGATTCAGTAACTCACCTGAGAAGCCAAGTTAATTAAGGAAAACTAAGAATAGACAGACTCCAAGTTCCTCTTTCTAATCAATGCATACCTTAAAATGAGAAAACAATACCTTAAGGCAACCTTTCAAGTGGGAGCTAAAAACATCTCAGGCTCACAAAAATCTTTTTGGACCTCACCCATTTTTATTAATGCAGCATTATCTACTTCCCAGTCAGTCCCCACCCCCACTGGTAAGCTGAAGGCAATACATAACAATAGCCTGCAATTATATAGATGTGTGGCTCTAGGGCTGCTTACTTACAATTCAGTCCTCAGCTACAAGGAAGTGCAGTAGCTAGTGCTCTTATTCTTAACTCCATTTTATAAATGATGAAATTAAGTCTTACAAAAAAGTGACTTGTCTAGGGTCACACAGCTGGTGGTTAGTGGCAGAGCAGGGATCCAATCCAGGTCTTTGGGTCCAAGTCCACTCTGTTTTTCATTATACTACCACTTATCATCATTGTTCCTGTTTTGGGATTTTCTTGGCAAAGATACTGGAGTGGTTTGCCATTTCCTTGTCCAGCTCATTTTACAGATGAGGAAACTGAGGCAAATAGGGTTAAGTGACTTGCCTAGGGTGGCACGGCTAATAAATGTGTGAGGGCCAGATTTGAACTCAAGAAGATGAGTCTTCTTGACTCCAGGCCAGGTGCTCTATCCACTGAGCCACTTCAATGGTCCTATCTACCGTTGCTGTCCTGAATGTCAAGAGACTGCCCCACTGCTGTGTGGTGCTGGAGAAATCAGTTATTGCTAAGGAGACCCCTGCCCCACAGCCCCTGACAACACCCTCAGAAAGAATGGACTCAGACCTTTTGGCATTTAGCAAATGTCCCCGGGGCTCCCTGACTCCTCCAAGGAATGTCAATAGATAAGATCATCCCACCAAAGGATAACCTGTCAGAATCTTTGATCTGTCCCTGTGCCCCTGACCACCTTGTGACCTGGTCCCTAAATTTCAAGAGATAATTAACCACTGTACCCTGTTTTTTCTGTATAAATACTACTTCACCCCAATTCAGGGCCATTCTGATTTGGGTTGAACCCCGAATGGTCGCTGGCTAATAAATTCTCCATTTAAAACTTATACTCTGTGGCGTGTCTCACTCGCTCTTGGTATTAACAGCTGCATGACTCATTCAGAATCTTCCAGCTGTAAGCAGGGCTTGCAAATATAGAAGAAGAATGACCTGCTGAGAAAGTGTCTCTGGGAACACACTAATACAATGAACTTTTATTAAGAGCCTACCAAGTGCCCAGCACTGTTAAAGAGTTTGTAGAAGAGTTAAAGGTTTTAACATGACTCCTGCCCTCAGGAAATTCACCATCTAGTGGGGGCAAAAAGATAAAAACCATCCAAAAAAAGTTTAAGAGGAAGAAGAAAAGAAAACAATATAAAAATGCAACTAGGTGGCACAGTGGATAGAGCACCTGCCCTAGAGGCAAGAGGACTTGAGTTCAAATCCAAACTCAGCTGCTTACCAGCTCTGTGATCCCGGAAGTCATTTAACCTTGATTACCTCAAAAAAAAAAAAAAAAAGGAAGAAAGAAATGCTGCAAAGTAACATTTTAAGTGGCAAATGATTTTGAAGACAACATATTAAGTGCTCCAAGAGTTAAATTGCAGGTGACATTGAGCAGGCATGTCAGCTTCCCAGTTGCAGGGGGGGATTGGAGAAAGATCTTGAAGGACTGAGTAGAATTTGACTAGGTAAGGAAGAGTGGGCATAGTTTGGAATAGCAATGATGCTGCTGAGCTGAGACTCAGGAAGCCCTGACAAAAGGATATGGGATAGGGACCACACCTGTTATTTCATTGGTAGAGGGAATCTGTGGGTGAGGAAAGAAGCTCTTCTATACACAGAGGACAGCAGCTGCTCTGCAAGTTAGAGTGAGAGATTTAGTAACTTGTGTTGGTTAGTCCATTTCCAGGTTGTACCTTTCTTTGGGGTCTTCTTTTCTTTGGGTCTGGCTCTCTAGTCACTGTTGGCTCATATATTAGAAGTGTCTTTAGACATCATCTAATTCAATTGCCTCATTTTTGAGATGAAGAAACTGAGGCTCAGAAAAGAGAAGGGATTTATTTAAGGCCACATAGCTAGTAAGAGACAAAACTAAGGTTTTAACATAGATTCCATGCTTCCAAATCTAACACTTGTCCTTATACAGTACTTTGCTTCTTTGAAGTATGAGCTTTAGGAAAGTATTTCATGTCTTTGAACCTCAGTTTCCTAATCTGTAAATGTTTTTAAATTAAATGTTTTATTTTTAAAATTAAATTTACATGCTTTAAATTTTAAATGTTTTAAAATTAAATTTTATTTTATTTTCAAAGATCAACTTCTCTTTCTCCTATTTCCCTTCCCCTCCTCTCCATTGAGAATGCAAAAACAAAAACCCCAAAACAATTCCTGCTATAAGCATATATAATCAAGCAAACTAAAATTTTTCTGTGGCCATGGCGAAAAATAAAATATCTCAATTTGTACTCTGATTCTACTCTCTATCAGGAGGTGGGCAGCATTTTTTATCACAAGTCCTCAGGAATGGTTGTTAGTCACTATATTCATTAAAGTTTCCAAGTTTTGTTATTTATAAATATATTTTGTTATAATTGGTCAAAATCCATATTCTTACCCTTCCCCCTCACTTATCCCTTATCCCTTATCACCCCTTACACTTATCTCCCCCCCGCATTGAAAACACAAGAAAAATGAAATCCATTACACAAATGTATAGTTAACCAAAACATATTCCCTCATTGGCCATGTCTTGGAAAAAAAAATTGTCTCATTCTACATTCTGAGTCCTTCACTTCTGAGTCAGGAGGGAGATGGCATGTTTCATCATGAGTCCTCTGGAATTCTGGGCGGTCATTATGCTGATAAGAAGACAACACAATAGTATTTCATCACATTTACAGACCATAACTTTTTCATCTATTCCCCAATTTATGGGCACCTTTTCAGATTCCCATTCTTTGCCACCTCAAAAAAAAGGTATAAATATTTTTGCACATTCTTAGAATTTGTTTTGCTTAAGACTAATCTCTCCCTTAATCTACTTCTCCTCTAATTTCCTTTTTTCTCTTCTACCCTTTTCTTCCTACTTCACTGTTGAGTGAAATGGTGTTTTGTTTTGTTTTTCTGTATGCAGCCACATATGTGTATATTTCCTTTTTCTGACCAATTCAGATGAGAGAGAGGTTCAAATGTCATATGTTCCCTCCACTTCCTCTTCCATGTTTGTATAAATCTCTTCTTGTGTAAACTCATTAAATGAGATAATTTTCTCTAACCTTCCTTTTCTTCCTCCCTCCACTCCCTCAATATAGTACTCATCTCTCTTTTTCCATTTTTTTTATTAAGATCATCAAGAAATAATGGAATAACTCCCAGGCCTTGTCTAATTAGATTCCCTCTGGGAATTTTGATGATGATAGAAATCACAGGGAATACATGTATCATCTTCCCATATTTGAATATAAATAGTATATCTTTGTTTAATCCATTATCATTGTTCTCATGTTTACTTTTTTATATTTCTCTTTACTCCTTTGTTTGTCCTCATAAAGTACACTGTGACCTTTATTGGATTATCCAATTAGGATTTGCTCTGGTGCATTTTCTAGATCTCTTAGGTATTATTTAGATCCCTAAATATATCCTCATTTTCAATCTGGTTGCACTCATTTTGGACTTCTTTAGTTTTTTTAGCTGCACTCATTTTGGATTTCTTTGACTTCTCTACCATATGTCATAGAAAATCGTACCTTCCCCTACCTTTTCAGGTTTCTTTTGTGTGTTGTCTTTCCTCATTAGGTTGTAAGGTCCTTGAGGACAGGTACTATTTTTTAAATTTTTATTTATATCCTCACATTGTCTGGGTAAGTCACTAATACAGTGCCTGACATGTAGTAGGTAATAAATAAATGTTTGTTGACCTTTTGTGGGATAGAGTTTATTGCATTGCTTCTTGTCATTGGCAAATAAGCTGAATTAGATGATCCCTAAGAGCCTTTCCAATACATGAGTCTATGAATCATGGAGGGAGGATGGGAAGTAGGAGCAGGAAGAGCATGTCCCAGGCAGTGGGACAGATTTGATCCATGTTACAGGATTAAAGCTGGTTAAAGATGGTGAAATAATGGGGTAGGCAGGCAGATTTTATGATATTCATGAAGATGGGACAAGAGATCCTACCCTGATCCTTGGGCCAGCAACAAGTATGGGCAGATATCCAATCAGAATTGAGTAGCATATTCATGCTGATCCTAGCTACTTGGAATAGCAAATAAGGCAATGTAGCCAGAGAAGAGGACACTGGTGAATGAACCCGTAGCCCTTCAGAGAGATATTCATGGGGTTTCATGCGTGATACCATTCAAGAAGGTGGACAAGGGTCATGGAAAGAACACTGGCCTGGGACTGAGAAGGCCTGAGTTTTAAGCCCAGTTCTGCTCTTCACTCGAATGACCCCTTCTATGTGAAGCCTTCCCTGATCCCCCTGGCTGATAGTGCCCTCTATCCCATGACCACCTTGGCTTCACTGTACATATATGTATATTAATATATATGTATATATATGTATGTACACACACATATACATATATATGTACATGTGTGTACACACACACATATTGCGTATGCTTACGTGCATACTCATTGTCTCCCATTAGAATGTGCAGTCCTTGAGAGCAGTGTCTATTTCACCATTTTCTTTGCATCTCTAGCACTTAGCACAGTATCTGTTTGTTGCATAGTAAAAGCTTAATGAATCTCTGTTGACTGATTGACTTCTAGTTGTATTGAACGACATTTGTGGTTCCAGCTCTGCCGTTCCGCAGTATACCTTGCCTCAAACACTTATTAGCTGTTGACCTTGGACAAATTACTGAACCTCTCTGACCTTATTTCCTCATCTATAATATATAATTTTCCCCATGTATAAGGCACACCCTTTTTCAAAAAATTTGGGGTCTAAAAACTGGGTATGTCTTATATAGTGGTTGTAGATTTTTTTACTTGCGTTTCCCGCTATTTTGCGCTTGTTGTCTTTGCAATCATTGTTTCATATTTGTTACTGGTATAGTAGGTTATGTTTTGCCACGTTCTGCCCAGAAATGGCTCAGAAAAGATTTTCATACAGTGCTGAATTCAAGTTAAAAGCGATCCAGTTTACAAAAGTGAATGGAAATTGTGCTGCTGAACACAAGTTTGGTCCTCCTCCAACTGAGAAAACAATCCAAGACTGGCTATGGGAAAAAGAAACCCTACTGAAACGCCGTGACAGAAGAAGTCCATGAGAGGCAAGAGTGAAGAAACCAACTATAGGAGAAGTTGGTACCTGGGCGAAAAGATCCTGGGATAACATCAAGATTGAGATCGTTGTGAAGTCATTTAAGAAGTGTGGCATTTCAAATGCCATAGATGGAACTGAGGACGAGGCAATATATGAAGACAGTGATTCATCATCAAACACAGATGAGGACAAGCTAATGGGTGCGAGTTTTGACAGTGATGAGGAGTTGTATGAATTTTATGATGAATAAAACTTGAATTCAATAACTTTATGTAACACATTTTTTTTCAAATTTCGGGCCCCCAAATTAAGGTGTCTCATACAGTGGGAAATACGGTATATATTATATTCTATTAATTATATAATATATTAAAATTATAATAATAATTATCAATTATTAATAAGAATTAATTATATTATATATTATATGTACTACATAGTATTTACATTGTAGCGTTGTGAGGAATTATAGAGTTAATATACTCAAAGCCCAATGTAAACCTTAACATACTAGATAAATGTGAGGCATCATGGTGTAGTAGACAGAGATTTGACCTTGAGTCAGGAAGACTTAGTTTCTGACACATCCTGGTTGTGTGACCCTGGGTAAGTCACCAGACCTCAATGTTCTTAAGCAACTTTCTAAGACTTTCAGTTGCAGAACTGTCGACAATCTGCGCAGGCACAATAAAGAAGCTTTCTTTTCCAGGATCTCCCCACACCAGGGAATTACAAGTCTGGATCAATAATTCTACGACCTGTGCTTCTAATCAGCCTGTAGAAAAGGCCCCTCCCCCACCCCTTTAACAATAGGGATAATGGCCTCCCATGATCAAAGTTCTGAAGCCGTAACAGCTGGATTGCCTCCACTTCTCAGCATTTTACCGTGTACAGACGAGGAGTCTGGAATGATTTGAGCTCCATATTTATGATGGACGGTGCCCCAGGTTGGCTCAGAGAGTCTCCCAAACAGCAATTCCCATGAAAATTGAACAAAAACGTAGTGGAAAGGAATGATGTCGCTTATTAAATCTGTTTCAGGCTTGCTGCTTGTTTTTCCTTCTTTGGCCAGCCTGATTCCTTTTTAACCTTTCAGCCCCTAGGCTCAAGGGAATGGTCATATTGGCTCAACTGATTGCAAAAATCCTGGCCCCAGAAAGAAGGGTGTCTCGGGTACACTTATAACAAAGCTGTTTTTCTCTGGTAAGGGCCAGTTGGAAAAACCATGAAAAGGACAAGACTTTCTGAGTCCAGTCAGGTACTAATAAAGGAGCCTTGACAAACAGCAGCATTTGGAAATAAGCAATCAAAATTGGCAGGACTGAAGGGGAAATGCAATATCACATATTAAATTATTTCTACCCAACCACTCTTTCTTTAAGGAGGAAAACATACCACAAATGCACACATACACACATTGTTTTCTATTTCAGTTTTAAGAAAGAGTGGCCCAATTTTCCGCAGCCAACATGTAACTCATTATAACTCATGCAGATGGAAATGTAATTCTTTCTTTATGGGCCGCTAGGTGGTATGTTAGATAAAGTGCTGCACCTGGAGTCAGGAAGACTCTAGTTCAAATCTTGCCTCAGACTCTCAGTTGTGTAACTAAGTCACTTAACCTCTTTCTAAGTTTCCACATCTATAAAAATAGGAATGATACTGATACCTCCTTTCCAGGGCTGTTGGGAATATAAAATGAGATAATATTTGTAAAATGCCTTAAAAACCTCAAAATGGTATATGTACTATTATTATTATTTCTTTTGCATGCTAAGCACAAAATAACAGAGCTGAAAGAGACCTTATAAATTATCCAACTCTTTTTTCAGACGAGGAAATTGAGGTTAGGAGAGAAGAAGGGACTGAGTTTGTGGTAAAGCTGGGTCTAGAATCCAGCTTTCATGATCCTAGGCTAGAGTTTGTTCCAAAATACTACACTGCCTATAAGTCATCAGATGAAAAAATATTTATTTTACTAGGTGTCTAACATTGCTGATCCTGAGGTAGTTAGTATATATAAGATGATGTTAATCCTTGTATTGCCTAATTCACAGGGTTTTGGGGAGCCTAGTGTTTCATAATCTTTAAAGTTCTATAGATATATGAGGTATAATAGCATTGAATTAATCTTCACTACTACATATGGTTCATTGAAATCATCATCTCCATGGAGCAGTGGAGAATATAGTTCCCATTAGAATGTAAACTCCTTGTTCTTTGTATTATAGTATCTAGCATGGTCAGTGCCCTTTCGTAATAAACTTTTAGAAGATGCCTGTTGAATTGAACTTAATGAGGCACAAAAAAATGAAGAGATTTCTTGAAGTCACATAAGATGCTCCTGGGTGAATTCAGGCCCCTTCTATTCTTCACCTTGATAGATCTTTCCACCATCTCCCATTTATTGGGCAGGGTCATATTTAGGAGTTACACCTGTCTAGAATAGTCACCCTTTATTTTACCACCATCAAATCTGTTCATCCAGTATCTGTGATATTTTAGACACTGTATAGAAAGTTGTTCAGTCATGTCCAACTCTTTGTGACCCAATTTTGGGGTTTTCTTGGCAAATGTATTGGAGCAGTTTGCTAGTTCTTTCTCCAGAACATTTTATAGATGAGGAACTAGGGTAAGGAGGATTAAGTGACTTGCCTAGGGTGACACAGTCAGAAAATATCCAAGGCCAGATTTGAAATCAGGAAGATGAGTCTTTCTGTCTCCAGACCTGGCACTCTATCCACTGCACCAATGAGATGCCCACTATATAGAATAGAAAGAGTTCTAAGCCATGGTTCCTTTCCTCAAGGAGTTTACATTGCAATAGAGGGGAAGAAGACCTTCCAAAACAAGGAGTTATGTGTAATCTGCTCCAAAAGGGTGATAACTAAGTATGAACGAATTCAGAGGACATAGCACCCTTCTAGCTAGGGTTACCAACGTAAGCACCATGAAGAAGGTAACATTTGAGTTGAACCTTCAAGGATAGGGAGGATTTAACAGGGAGAGATGTGGACTTATGGGACTTGAAGTGAAGGGGAAGCCTAGTGTTGAACAAAAGAGTATAAGCAAAATTTCATAGGTCAGAAAGTCTATGTCATGTACGATGAACAGAAAGAAGTTGGAGATAACTGAAGGACAGAATATATTTAGGGAGTACAGGGAGGGTCTTGAATAACAAGTTAAGGAATTTGTTCTTTATTTAGGAAGTAATGGGGATCCATAGGAAGGTTTCGAGCAGAGGAGGGACATGATCAGAGCTGTACATGAGGCAAATTAATCTGGTAGCCTAGGCAGAATGAAAGGGACCAGAGAGACCAGTTAGGAGGTAAGGGCTATTGCTTAAGTCAATAAGCTGATGTGAGTCACTCTTCACTCTTCTTTCCCCCAAAGTACTAACTTTACCTGTGTTTTGGAGATATATTAGATAGCTTTCCTGGGTTTTGAGGAGGCTCATTAATATACCAGAGTGACCTAGAGGTGCCATAAAATATGAAATATGGCTGGTACCTTAAATGAAGATTGCAAATATATACATATGTATGTTATATATGTATATATATATAACATATATATACACACACGCATATACATATACATATATTTACACTTTAAATGTATTCAAGGAGCTTGTTACTTTAAAAAAACTGTAACTCCTTTTGAGGATTGAAGGATTATCTTATAAAGTTAATAATCTAAGTCATCTTCTATGCAAATTTAGTGTCTTATGGGTCAGATTTCCTTAAAGCAAACTTTACTAGTAAAATAAAGGAAGCAGTGTAATGTAAAAGCATAGTTCTCAAACGTTTTTGTCTTAGTAACCTTTTACACTCTTCAAAATAATTGAAGACTCCTTCACAAAAAGAGCTTTGGTTTATGTGGATTATATCAGTCAATATTTACTGCATTAAAAATGAAAATGTCTCATTATTATGAAAATAGTTTTGACTTTGTGCAACCCACGGAACTGTTTTGGAATCCCCAGGATCTCTGGACCACACTACTGACATAGAGGTTTCAGAGCTGAGAAACCTGAGTTTAAATGCTGTCTTAAATACTTAAAATATGTATAATCTCAGGAAAATGATTTTATTTTTTTGAATCTCTGTTTCCTCATCTGTAAAATAAGCCTGCTAACACTTTGCTACCTAGCTTGATGGACTGTTGTGGGAAATGTGATTTAGATAACTTAAAAGTTCTCTCTTAATTTTCACTGCTACTGGTAATTTCTCTAATGGGCTGAGAGAGTTATATGACATTGTGAAAAGGTAAGCAGTTTATAGTCCATCATTCCAGCCAGAAACAGAAGATACTAAGGTTCTTCAACACATAGCCTACAGTCTCCAAATAACATTCATGAGTCATCAGTCATTCTTGTTTCCTCTTGCTTTCTCCATTAAGACACATTTTCTTCATTTTCAGCTTCCTTGGTGGCTTCCTCCCAAAATGGCGAGTGCTGAGATGGCCACAGAATGTGTGGTGTCCTCCAAGAGTTCAGGAGATCTTTCAGGATGCAAAAGGTCCCAAGAAACCATTATCTAGTTTTTAATTAGTGAGCAAGATAGATATGCATAATCATTTCCTAGAGAGATCAAGGTCTTGAGGTAGGGAGGGAACTGTCCATTAAGGAATGTTCTCTGGCCATTCATCATCTTCAAGGTCAGGAGAAAACAATAACCTGAGTTGCCTTTTGGATGAAAGGCATGGTATAACCTCAAAGTGTCATTATATATAATTTAAGAACTCAAAAAATGATTGTCCCACTTTTTGGCTTGTTTGTTTATACACACACACACACACACACACACACACACACATCATATACCCATATACATATATACGTGTGTGTGTGTATATATATATATATATATATACGTACATATATATATATGTATGCGTGTGTGTGTATGTGTGTGTATAGATATATTCCTACTTATTCTCTCTGATTTCTACCTTTTGGTTAGGTAGCATTTTAGATAGAGCACTGGATTCAGAGTCAGACATTCTTCATTGAAATTCTTCCTTAGATATTTACTGGTTGTGTGACCTTGGTCAAATCAATGAACCATTCAGAGCCTCAGTTTCCCCATCACTAAAATGGGGGTATAATACTTGTTCTCAAAAAGGTTTTTATGATGAAAGTGTTTCCAAACTTTAAAGAATTTTATTGATGATTTATTATTATTATAATCATAGAACGTCATACCTGGATGGAACCATAGAACACAGAATACTAGAACATATAATGTCAGAGCTGGAAACATAGTATCCAGTGATGAGAAACATCATAGTGTCATGGAAAGAGCACTGGTTTTGCCTCGGCTATCATACTAAATGTGTAATGCTGGGTAAATCAAAACTCTTACCTGTAAAGTGGGGATAATAATCCCTATGGTACCTGCCTCACAAGATTATGAATAAAGAACCTAAAATACATTGGTATCTGTTGTTTTTATATCATGTATATTGGTCAATATCTCCCTCTCTCTATTGCTCCTCCCAGAGAGTCACCCCTGAAGTAATCTGTATTATTAAATTCCCTAAAATAAGATATTAAAAATGAATTTAGCTATTCATGGTTTATCCTGGGCTACAAATGAGTTCATGATGGTTTGGGAGGAAAAGAATCTTGGTAAGCAGAGAGAGAAGGAGTTGCCTTAGTGACTTCAGGCCCTATCTCCTCCCTATTGTCCCATTTCCCAGGGCAGGTTCAGTGAGACTTTTGGATGAAAGGCATGGTATAACATAAAAGTGTCATTACATATAATTTAAGGACTCAAAAATTTCAGTCAACAGTCTGTAGCAGTAACAGTCTGCCCTCTCCCTTAAGTTATTGGCGCAGGTACGAGAGGAGGTTCTCTCTGTCTTTCTGTCGCTCTTTGAAAACTTCAGAAAAGCTACCCAGAATCATTTGCATATCTTGCTCCCAATAGAAAGATGGGTGGTTGATAAAGGGAAGACTAAAGTAAATGTCTTTCTGAGTCCCAAAAAGGGTAAATGGGAGATGCTGACTACACAAGAATCACGTTGTCCGGACAGGGTGGGATGAAGGAGAAAAATGAGAAAGATTCACCCTAATTTGTCTCAGAATGGAAAATGTTCAAGCAGGAGAGTAGAAAGTAGTTTCTATAACACAGGAAGAGATCATTTGTTTGTAGGGTTGGAGTGTATGGCTTGTTGTAATATTGTAAGCCTGCCCTCCAGTTGCACCTATCCACAGTTCAAGACCTTATACCAATTGCAAGGAAGAAGGAGCAAATAGTGAGTAGAGAATTTTGAATGTTAAGAAGGATTAATGATGCTAGTAATTAGAATTAAAGACATTGATAGTAATAAGAAGGACTACAATGACAGTAAGAGAAGACAGCAACTGTGCCATGGTAGAGCATAGGATGCTTGTCAAGAGTAGAGCTACCACGTCAAGTGCTGAGAGGAATAACATTGATAATATTCCTCATTGCAATCGCATGCTGGGCAGAATTGTGATTTATAAGTGCTCTAAGTTTTGATGTGCAAAAATGAACAAGTTTAGAATAATGTTTCACTTTGTAGCACATAATGTTACTGTAGACATCTTGGTAGGATACTGACAAAGATGAAGATGAGTAGGAGAAGGGAGACTGTGGGGAAGTAGGGGTGGAGGAAATGATATTTTTTAAATCTACCTAGATTCTTTTGCTGGCGAGTAGAAAAAAAGTGATTTTTCAAAATGAAGTGTGAGTTTTGCTAACAAACTAACTGTTTATGGGAAGAAGTTTCTTCTTCCTCTTCCTTGACCTTGGTAGAGGTACTAAGAACTAGTTCTGGGACCATGGAAAAATCATTTCAGCTCTCTGGTTCTTTGTATCCTCAACTGTAAAATTAGGGAGTGGAACTAGCTCTACATGATCTCCGAGCACTTCTGGCTCCAGCATGCTGTGACTATAATCTACATTGATTCAATATTTATTAGAACATAAATTCCTAGAGACCAAATAGAAAATCATTAGTGTCATTGAGACTTTTGCCATTTGCCCTTTGGGGCCATATGAAAGGTATTACACAAGTTGAGGCATAAACTACCAAAGGCCAAGGGGCACTGTTTAACTTAATGTTTGTGCCCCTGTCTCTAGGAGTTTATGCCCATATCTGTATGGTGCCTAATATATAGCCCCAAAGAATAAACACCAAAAGTCTCAATGACACTGACTTCCTACTTTGCCATTTTAAAGCTAATCAATTTATAATCTGCTCAGAGCAATCTCTTTCTTGCTGTGATATTAATCCTGGCAAAGCCCAGGCAGCACAGTTTAGCCAGAAATCATGCCAGACTAGGGAAAATGCAAAGTCCTAAATTTTGCCAGTAATCAGTTGTAGGGCATTTGGTAATTCGTTTCTCTACTCTAGGAATCTCTGTTTTCTCGTGTGAAAATGAAGAGGTTGAACTGATTTATTTCTAAGATCCTTTCTAGTTTTAGTATTTTTTGTTCAAGTGTTCTTTGGAGAGCTGAAATTTTAAGATTTACCATTCAATGTTGGTCCTTTTCAGGTCTAACATTCTATAATTCTGGGAAAATGCCCTAAGTATTCATTTAATCAGTCAAGTCTTTAAACCTCCTCCATGAACTTAGAAATATTAAGTTCTCAGACCAAATATAAAGAATTAATTGTTAGAAAAAAGAGGTGTTTTGTTTTGTCTTGGGTTTTTTTTTTTTTTGGTCAGGGGGATGTACTGAAAACCTCACATTGTCGTTCATGGAATTGAGAGAAGGCAATATCATTGGTAGGAAAGGTTTGAGTGGGCTCCCCAAGTCTCACACCCTGACACATCACAAAAAACTGTATAAGAGGAAATGGTGTAAAGTGGGTTTTGCACTGAGGTAAAAAGTATACATCATTATCCCATAAGACTCTGAGCTTCATTCTTGTCCAATGTCTAGAATTATGGGATGTCCGATGCCTGACTTTCTGTGACCTTTTTGCAAGGGCCTGAACTGAGTTTCCTGATTTAGGCTTAAAAAACTTTAAATAGTAAGTGGAAGTTAAAAACAGCAAAGTTATGTCTTTAGGGGATTCCTTTTTATAAAGTTACTACTTCAGAAAGTCCTGTGGGCATATATGTGAGTGTATGTGTGTGCACGTGCATGTTTTTCCATTGTATCATCTGCATAGTCATTTTTGCCGGTTTCGTAATGATGCCAACTTTAAACTTTTGCCTTTTGGAAGATGAGCCCTTCTCAAGAGAGACCCAATATTCCTTATTTGGTCTTTCAAAATAGAACAGGAGCTCAATATGATGTATGGTATAAGATGAGCAAATGTATGGTACAAAAATGAGCAAAGCAGAAGGTAGCACTGGAATTTATATCCTTCTCTCCAGATTTGACAAAATGGTAAGAGTATTGGACTCAAAAGGATAAGACTTGGGTTTTGATCAAAATTTTTTTTTTAAAAAAAAGCTCCTAGAAAGAAAAGGAAAGGGTTTTTGTTGTTGTGTGGTTTTTTGCATCCCCAAATTTGTTATTATTTTTTGTGGTATTAAGAAATCAAAATGTTATTAATGGAAGACAATCATTGATCTCTGACTCTCTATGAGAACTTGTCTCTTTGAGTCTCAATTTTTTCATGCATAAAAGCTAAAAGAAGAATCTAAAGGGGAAAAGAAATATCTCTTCTTCCTACCTACACTGGTTGTTGGGAGGATTAAAGAAAATAATGGGTATGAAAGCATTTTTAAATTATAGTTTGAGAAATCATGACTTCATTTCCTTTCTTTTCCTTCTTTCATTCCTTCCTTCTTCACTCCTTTCTCCCTTCTTCCTTTTTCTTTCTTCCTCTCTCTCTCTGTCTCTCTCTTTCTCTCTCTGTTTCTCCCCCCTTTCTTTCTTTCTTTCCTCAGACTTCTGATTTCATTAGTATTTCAAATTCCCTATGAGGAATTTCTTCAACCAACATAGATCACATCTGCCCTGAAACTTATATCTTAGAGCTGTTAAGGCATGGACAGGTTAAGTAACCTGTTCAGAATCACAGGGTCAGTAAGAATCAGAAGCAGGACCTGAACTCGGGTCTTTCTGACTCATCTCTCTTTATACTACATCGTGTTGCCTGTCAATTGCATCTACCCCTTCCTTAAGTAGACATGCTTCATGAAATGCTATTGCTGAAAAATTTATCATTCTGCTCTGTGTATTTTAATTATGCCATCAGCAGGGTATTTTCTTTTTTTTTGCAACTTTTTTTAAGGAAACATTTCAAACTGCTATCTTGATGGTGTTCAATCCCTTTCAGGAGAGAACACCCCCATAATGAATTTCTTTGTACTCAACCAATCTCATCCTCAGATGACCATAGTCAATGCCTTTCCAACTTAATAGGATTTACAAGAGATCCACAGGCTTAGTCTGGAGAGGCCAGAGTCATCTCCATGGAGTGACATGACTCTGAGGAGGACTTTCAGTGGAGAAATGTTGTTTTTTATTATTATCTCTTTTAAAAAAATTCCATTCAACATTCAACTAGAAGGAACAATCCTTTGGAGGGAACAAAGATTGATGTTGGCACCTGTCTAGAGAGCCAGCAAGGGGACAATACTTACCATCTCTATTCTATAATGTTATTCACCGAAGGATAAGCATTTTTCAGGTCATCTTATATGAATCCATATGACTATTATAAGTTGCACAGACATAACTCCCTAATAGGGTATCCTTTAAAAAGCCCAATAGTAATTTTTTTTGAGTTATTGAGGCTTGTTTTTTAGGCTTTTTTGGAGTAGGGAGGAGAAGCTGGTTTTTTTGGACTATCCTAAATAGCTGGATGGACCTTAGAGATATCTGATCCAACCCGTGATCTCATAGATGAGGAATCTGGGGCCTAGAGAGGGGAGATGAGTTGCTGAAGGTCACTTAGTAAGTAAGTGGTTGAGTTGAGAATGGAAGCATCAGGAATTTTACAATCCAGGCCTTTTGATTCTTAATTATAATGTTAACTCTCCTTAGACCACATTGCTTCTTTGTTGAATGAAGAATGTAAAACTAAAAAATAAAGAGAAAAAGAACAAAACAAAATTATGAAGTTTGTTTAAGGAAATCTCTCTCTTTTCAAATTCTCTTCTCTGGTTCGCTTCAGTTTTTTTGACAGACCACCTCATTCCTCAAGAGCCTCTTTACCTCTCACTGTGTCATACTTTCTCCTCTCCTTTCCTCTCTTCGCCTTTTTTTTCATTCAACTTACCTGCCCTGAGCCTTCTGCTCCTAAAGCTCTGCTGTACGGCAGGATTAAGGGATAAAATAATATGAACTAACATTAATTAGTGCTAATGGCTTCATAGGATTTAGTACAGAACATAGCATTGCCACCCTAGTATCAGCCTGCAAAGATGGAAAGATTGTTGGATTCTCAGTCAGGAGACCTGGATTCATTTGCATTTGGAAATTTATTGGCAGTGTTACCATGGCTAAGTCACTCACCCTCTCTGAGCCTCAGTTTCTTCTTTTGGACAGTTGGAATAGTAGTTTCTATACTCTATACTTCATGGAGCTGTTGAGGATCAAACATTTTAAAAACTTTATAGCACTTTAGAAATGTGAAACATGGTTAAATAAGAGTTAGAAGAGATTAGAATATTTAGAGGTCATCTACTCTATCAATTCATCCCATCATACAGATGAGGAAACTGAAAGTCTGTGAAGTTACATGAATTGACCAAATTCACAGGGAGCAAACTAGCAGACAGGATTTTTGAATTCAGGTCTCCTGATTTTTGAATCCAGGGACCTTTCCATTTTGTCGCTTATCAATCAATCAGAAAGCATTTATTAGTGTCCTCCATGTTCCAAATACTGTACTAGGCACTGGGGTATACAAATACAAAAATGAAACAATCTCTGCCCACGGATTGACAGTTTATTAGGGCAATACAACATGTTCACAGATAAATACATACAGATTATATATAAAAGGAAAAGAAAATGATGGGAGGCAGAAAAGACTTCTGGAAGGAGGTGATGCTCAGTCTGAGCCTTAAATAGAGCTAAGAATCCCAAGACACAAAAGTGAGGAAAGATGGCTTTCCAGGCACGGGGGACAGTCCATGCAAAGATATGGAAGCAGAAGATGTCATGTTTTGGGGTTAGCTCCTGGATCATGCTGTTCCTCAGTGCTTTATTCTCCAGACCTCCTGGTCCTGCCCTACTCTAGTCTGTAGCTAGAATGTTCTGAAGTTTCTGGCCAGACTACAAGAAGATCACTGCTCTCTGGAATTTGTCTGTGATGATTAGAAGGAAAACATATTTGCTAATGGAAGCCTGAAGCCATTCTGAGATTTCCATGCAGTGATGTAGCAGAAACAAGCTTGCAGGAGACTTTATTAGTACTCCTTACTTAGGCTTAATGAACACTAATCATTTCCAAAAAGGACTATGATTAGAACATCACAGTCCTGAACCTGATTACCCTCACACCAGGCTACACAGGTAACACCGTTTCACATCAGTAACTCTGTCTCTCTTTCTGTCTCTCTGTCTCTTTCTCTCACCATCTTTTTCCCTTTCTCAGGATCTCTCTGTTTCCATCTCTCTGTCTCTCAATCTCACTTTGTCTTCTTTTCTTTCTTCCTTAGTCTTTCTCCTTCTTTTTCTCTCTGTCTCTGTTTTTTTTCTGTCACTCTTTCCTCAGTTTGTTTACTTTTAACCAGTTTGGCTCCAATGGATGATTCTTAGATGCTATATTATTCAGGACACTGAATAACTAGCTAAGGGAACTTATGCATGGATGCACTTAGTAGACAAGTACTAGAAAGTTTCATGAGTTACATAGAGGGTAACAGACCTATCTAGGGTCAAATAACTAGCAAATGTCAGAAGTAGGATTTGAACCCAGAAATTTCTGACTCCAACTCTGTATTCTATATATTGTTTTCCATCTCTACTTCACTAGTTTAAGGATTCATTATTTCATTCACTGAACTAATTATTCGATAAACTTTTATTAAGCACCTACTGTAGCCAGGTAAAGTGTCAAGAACTGGGCATAAAATAATAATATTAAAAAGGAAACATTGATTTATGAATATGGGTACTCTTTCTAAAGACTCAAATTGTAATTTGATACCAAACTAACTTTTCAGGTAGATTTCCTATTACTCTTTCCCTTTCTCCAACTTTTTTCTCTTTCCTCCTCCCTCCCTCCCCTCATTGTACATTCTAGCCAAACCAACCAGCTGGCTGTTTTCCCACACATGGCATTCTATTTCCCACCCTTGTGCCTTTGTACTCACTCCTCTGTCTCTTAGAATGCCTAACTTCCTTCAATATTCATCTCAAGAGCTACTTCCTGTATAAGGTTTTTACTTATGTCCCCAGTGACATCCTGCCTCCCAAAAATTGCTATGCATTTACTTTTTATATTGTTCATATTGACCTATCTTTGTACAAATTTGTCCTTCCCCTAGTATAATGTAAATTCATTTATGGTGGGGTCTAATCATTGTTATCTTCATAGTCCCAGTGTCTAGAACAGTTTCTTATACATAGTGGGCATTTGATAAAAGTTCTTTGAATGCTGTACCCCACCATGCCTTAGTCAACTGTATTCATAATCAGCCATGAGGAAAATTTCTACACATAATATCCAGCATTCTAATGCTAAGCCTCTTTGAATTTATCTAGGTTGGTATACAACAAAAGAAAACAACTGCAAAGTCTGTACTTGCCCATACATAAAGTTTATGTGGTTTGGTTGGACAAGAAAAAGCTACAGGAGCATAGCCACTAAGAGTCCAGGGTCACTTTCACACTGAGATCACTGCACAACGAAGCAGAGGAGGAAGACATTATGAAGTATTTGATATTTTATATAAAGCTGGTGGGAGAAATAGAGAATCAATGCTTAAGTACAAATGTTGACTTTATCCCTGTTGGATGACAAATTGCTATTTCTCTTCAATTCTAGTAGACACAGTGAATGCTTCCAAAAGGTTATGTCCCCTTAGTCCAGTTTCTCTGATAGTACCGGGCAGTTAGTTTTAATCCCAAGAGAGTAAGTGAAATGAGTTTAAGGCAGGGTGAGATCTTTAACAGCCATCGCCTTGTCAGTACCTTAATGCTTAATTTGGACATACTCCTTTCCTATAGCACCAGGAAAAAATGAGAGGTGCCTTTTTGATGTGGGGTGTCAGAGTCACAAACTGAGAGTCTGACATCTGTAATTTTCACGTGTCAGAGTGATGGTAACCGGAGCTGACAAAATGAAGTGCAGCTCATAGGCCTCCTACTCATCTCATGGCATCTCATAGAGTCATAGGTTTCTTTCTTTTTCAATTAAGACCCTCTCTCACCATTATGGTGTTGTTTTTCCGGAATGGGCAATAGAAAAAAGAAGAGAAAGATGCCAATGGGGTTGTGCTTTGTTCTACAAAAAACTATTATCTGGTCTTCAAGGTAGGAGTTCTTCCAAAGCAAATACGCTGTAACAAAGGTCAAGTATGTGACTATTTGTCCTTGTAGCCATCTGGGGGGGATTGTGGAAAGAGCCCTAACTCAGTAAACTAGAGGCCTGGATGCTAATTTCAGATCCATCACTTTGTGACCTCTGGCAAGTCACATTTTATGGATCTCAATTTCATTGTTTGTACTTTAATATTTGTAAGGCATCTTATCATCTCATTTTGTCTTCACAACAACCCTGGGAAGTAGATGCCATTATTCTTCTTATTGTACAAATGAGGAAACTGAAGCAGGCAGAGCTTAAGTGATTTGCCTAGGTCACATAGCTAGTAAACATCTGAAGCTAAATTTAAACTCAGAACTTCCTGAAACTAGATCTAGTTCTCTATTAACTGTGATAGCCAGCTGCCTCTTTGAAGCAGAGTATAGTGGAAGAATGTGAAATACACATACACACACGTATGTATATGTACACATATGTGTATGCCTATGTGTATATACCTTTAAATATTCACATACACATATACACACAAACATATACATGCACACCGATATAATGCATGTACATGCATATATGTATACATACACATACAAACATATATACACATATACATGCACATACATACATATGTATGTATGATTTGGAATCAGAAATCTGAGCATGACCCCCAATTCTAGGCAAGACTAAAACCTAGATATTTAGACTTCTTTTCTTTTAAATAATTATTTTCACTATATTACAAATACTGGTCAGGATCAAAAGACCTGGATGCTAGTTCTGACAATGCTGTTCAGTTTCTGTATATGATAACCAATGAGGCACTGGTTCTCTCTGGGCCTCAGTTAGCTCACGTGGAAAATGAAAGGGTTGGCTTTTATGATCCCTGTGGTTCCGTCAAGCCTCAACCTTCTCTGATTCTGTGATGCTCTTCATTCATTCATCCATTCAATAGATATCCCTTGAGTGTCCACTGTGTAAGAGGCTCTCTGCTAGGTGTTGAAGAGATGCAAAGAAGAAAAAGACATAGCCTCCAACATAGGAGAATTTATGGTTTGCAAAGAGAGATAAAATCAGGAATACAAATACATATGGTACAAGATATCCAGATGTAATAAGAGAAGCACATAGGCTATGCTCTGTAACTTCAGAGAAAGAAAGAGATGCTCTGAGTGGAGACAGGTGTGGGGGAGTATCCTAGGGAAGTGACAGCATTGGAAATAGACTTCAAAGCGGTAAAGAACTGGGTAGGCAGAATTGATAGGAAAGGGCTGTCCAGGCAGTGAGACCAGATTGAGCTTTTAGCCAAGAAACTGGGGGGCCTGTTTAAAGAATGGTAAGTTATCTAGTTTGGCTGGACCACAGGACAAATGCCATTGAAGAAGTGTGTTGATTCCAGAAGATCCCTTGGGATTATGTGGTATTTTGTTTTGTTTTAAAAATGGAATTTCTGACATGAACTTGCTTTATCATCATTAGCTTCTTTCTCCTAAAAGTATGTGGGAGATTCCTAGATAATTGAAGATTTGGGTTAATCCAGGCTTTAACTATATGTGTGTATGTATACACACATATGCAAACACATACATATATAATGTACATAATTATGTATGTATGTATACACACATACAGGAAAAATGGAGGTGATACCTGAATTATCCAGGTAAATTTTCCAAAGCAGTTTTGAATCCTTGGAGACATGGTGACATGCTCAGCCAATGAGAACCCTGAGGTTGACAGCATTCTCTCCTCCATACTCACTTAGATGCTGCCACGTCTAAGAACTTAATGAATTCACTTATGTAATCAGTCCCAAGTAAGAGAAATAAGCCTCCTGCTTGGCAAAGGAAAGAACTTTTGTGTCTCCATTCATACAACAGCCCACAAATAGCCAGCCTCCTTTCCTTTGAGCTGTGGTATTTAACACAGAATTGGGAGATTTATGAAACATATCCTTCCCCTATGTAAAAGAGCTCTGAACTCAAAGCTGAGAGTAGAAAAGTAAAACAAAGGAAAGGTTGTAATCAGCTTTACTCCTGGGAACTGATTTCCATTTAATATTCATGTGGGTAACTTTTATTTGCATCCAATGTAAACACTTATGTTCATGAAGCATTAACCCTGAAAAGAAAACATCCAGAAATGTGAGGGTGAAAGAGGTATCAAGGTGCAGAAGAAAAGCAGCAGGGGCTCTTAGGAAGAGAGATGGACCTGGTGTCATGAGAGACGAGGGTTTGAATCTGAGCTATGGTAATTAATGACTCTGTGTAACCCTGGAGAAGTCTCTCTAATTCCCTAATATCCCTGTACTCTCAAAGTAATATAAAAATGGGGTATTGTGATTAAGCAGTGCCCAAGAAATAGTGGATTCACATCATTACTCCATGCAGAGAAGAACAACCCACTCACCTGACTTGTGTCGGGAAGAGATCTCCTTTGCTTCCTTGAAATAAAGTCAATCAAATGAATGCTTATTGAATGAATGAATGAATAAGTAGATGAATGAAAAATAAAGCATCACTTTAGAACCAATTCAATTCCATTTCCTCTATCCCTTACACAATCTCCAGACTTTCTGTTGGTGGGCCTTACTTCCCAAAATGAAATCTGGAAACAGCAGCACAGGAATTCTGAATCCCTTAGGCCCTTACAATGAGCACTTTCCAAAGAATCAACTTTTTTTTTTAAATAGCCACAGGGTATGCTTCCTTTGGGGCCACAGAGGGTCAGTGTATTAGTACAATGTCTTCTAAACTAATCTGCTCATGTACTACTTTGTGGCTTACAATGTATTGATGAGAATACACTGAAAGAGCACATAAATGCTATTCTGAGAGGATGGAATTTCCCCAGGATAAAGAAGCAGTTATGGAATGTTGTTCAGTCATTCCAGTTGTGCCTGACCCTTTGTGACCCCATTTGGGATTTCTTTGGCAAAGATACTGGAGTGGTTTGCCATTTCCTTCTCTAGTGTATTTTACAGATAAGGAAACTGAGGCAAACAGGGTTGAGTGACTTGCCCAAAGTCACACAGGTAGTGTCTGAGGCCAGATTTGAACTCAAGTCTTCCTGACTCTAGAACTGGTGCTCTATCCACTACTGTGCCAGTTAGCTGCAGTTATGGAAACATTGCTTCAAAATGCACAGAATTAGGTCTATTATATTAAAGTTTTAGAAATGGAAGGGACTCTAGTCCAAATCTCTTCTTTTCCAGATGAAGAAGCTGAGGCAAAGAGAGGTTAAGTAACTTACCCAGAGTCACAGAGGCAGCAAGTGGCAGGGCTGACATTCAAACTGACTCCAAATCCAGTGTTTTTTCCACTACATGAATCCTTACTGCAAATTGCCACTTGTAATAAAGTCTTTGTGACACACACAGAATTTAATTTGATCCATGGGAACAAAAAACATGTCATTGCTATCCCCATTTTCTCATGGTGCCCCTGTTCACATCATACAAGTTCTCAGGCTAGAGTGGAATGGAAGTGTTAGGGCAAAAGCAACACAACGAGACCGTCAGAGAAGGAAGTCAGTGGTTCAGCATCTTCTAATAGTCAGTAATCTCTAAGAACTGGTTAATTTCATCTCAAGGGAGGGAAGGAGAGGACTGACATAGTTGGAAAGTCCCTTCCAATTCTGGAGTTCTCCAGTCCCATTGTGTCATCTCAATGGGTTAACAAATGTATCATGAGCTTTTTGAGGGCAGATGGACCCTTTCTGCCCTCCCTCCCTTTCAATCTCTAGCATTCTCTAAGTGCAGGCATGGGGCTGAATTCAGTTTCTTTACCTAGAGAAGGAATGATTTGGTCTCGATGACCTCTAAGGATCTTTCCGTCTTTAAAACTATGATGTTGTAGACCTAATTCTCCGCATATTGAAGCAATGATTCGTGATTGATTTGATTAGTAATGGTATATGTGCCATCTCCTTTGTAACCAGAAACAACATATAATATTAGAAACTTTAACACAGATTGGAGGGAGGTGAAAATCCACTTTCATCTCAGAGACTGCAGCAAATTTGACACTGATCTCCTTAGATAATTATTCATTCATTCACATTTATTTGCATATCTATTTAAAATACGTAGAGGATGTCAAATAGATAATTAATGGACAGCCCAGGTACTCCCTTGATAGTCATGCAATGTCAAGGGAACAAGAATCATGTCCACAGTAAGTGGAGCAGAAGGATTTGTACTAGGATATGAGTAAATATTTTACAGGAAAAGCAGGCATGCATGGGCTGCAATCTCTGCCTGGAAGGAGTAGCTGCATTGATAAGCTCCATCCAGGTATCCATGGAAGTATAGAAATACTTACAACAAACGTAAGATTCTTTCACACTCATTCAAAACACCACCTTGAATAAACCTACCATAAGTTACACAGTAAGACCAAATTATTTCCCTTCAGTGCATTACAATGTATTAGAGAGCTCATCTTCCTATATGTTCTGGTCAAGAGACCCTGGCTGTATCCTGGGCTTGACTCTGCCACCAACTTACTACAACCTTGGGTAAGTTGCTTCTCTCAATGGGCCTCATTTTCCTTATCTGTGAAATGAAGAAGTTGGAATCTCTAAGGTCCTTTCCAGAATTGCAATCCAGGACTGCAAAAAAAAAAAAAAAAAAGAAAAAAAAGAAATAAAAATACCTGCTAATATGAGAGCAGGAACACAGTACTTCACTTTAATCTGCAATGCCACCTTGTGGTTATCAACAATGAAGGCATCAGGAACAGAAGGGGTTGTAGGGTAGTGTGGTCTGGAAATACAGCAGCTAATGTTGAAAATTACCGAGGCTCTCCTGACTTTTTTCTTCTCTCTCTCCCCACTACTCCCCGAGGACAGACATATTGAAGGTGATACGGGATTTATTTTTCAGGCTCATGTTCTGATGCATCAGGAAGAATTGTCTTCCTACTGGAAACACGAAGAGCCTTTTATTCTTACAACACCACTGGGGGCTGCCTCCAAGGCTACAAATGCATCTGCCTCCATCACTCCACACTCACATGCCCTTCCTTAAGCCTGGGGAAGTGATGAAAGACCGAGAGAGCCTTAGTAAGATGCTAGAGAGATAGATGGGAGGAAGGGAAGCCAAGGTTCTCATCTGACTCTCTCTCATTCACTTTGTGGGTGAAGTGTCTGTTTTCAGCATCAAGGAGATCTGAGGATTTTCAGGCCCCTGAGCTGGCTTGAAGGGAGGCTCATGTTGATTTCGCTTCTCCTCACACCTAAGGCCTTTAAACATCCTGGACACATGGATGTGTCTAGAGACAGCAATGTGCAAAGAAGAACCGCTCTCTCATGTTAGCCTCTTCCAGTGTCATTACTGGTCTCAGCTGGCCATGTGTCAAACCAAAGTGTATGAAGCACCGTCATTGTTTAAGATCATAGCATGCCTTCACAAGGATCTAGAAGTGTGAGTACAGACATTTATTTGCAGAGAGAACCAAGATGAATATATTTAAGCGGGGGATTAAAAAAAAGTGGGATCTGTATGAGTCAGCTCTGGATAACAGAAAGTAACTGTATTTGGAGGCAAAAGGTGGGTTTGAGTCTCCCATCCTGCATTTATTACTTGTATGATCTTGGAGAAGTCTCTGTGTCTCAGTTACTTCATTAGTAAAATAGAAATAATTATACCTTGCCCTAATTGCAAACTCAATATGAATCAACAGTGTGTTGTAGTTGGCAAAAGGGTGATTTTATATATATTAATAGAAGTCTAGTGTCTAGAATGAGGGATCTAATTGTCCCACTATATTCTGTCCTGGTCAGACAGACCGCATCTGAAATACTGTGTCGACTTCTGGATACCACATTTTGGGAAAAGTATTGCCCAACTGCAGCAAGCTCAGAGGACTTTACTTGGAAAGGAGAAGGAACCTGAAAGTGTGTCATGAGAGCAATCTTTGAAGGAGCTGAGGATGTTTAGTGTGGAGACAAGAAAATGGACACATGATTGTTGTCTTCATTTGTGAAAGGGCTGGCAGAGGCAAGAAGAAGCAGCCTTGTTCTGTGTTGGCTGAGAAATAGGACCAAGAGGGCAAATTCATGATCATGCACAATTCAATTTACTACAAGAAATTTCCTTCTAATAATTAGAAAATACAAGGGGCTAGCTCCTGAGGTCTTCAAGTAGAAGGCAGATGATAACATGGCAGAGATGATACAAGGCAAGGATGAGCTGGACTAGCTCACATTTGAGTACCATTCCAATTTTGATTGGATAAAAGAAAATACCAAATTGCCCTGTACTTCTTACGATATGTGACTCTTAAAAAAAGACAAATATTTAGACTAAAGACAAGGAAAAAAAAAAAGATTATACATGACCATATATAGGCAGCTGAACTTTTTCTAAGGCTTTAGGGTTTTCACAGCACTTTATGTATACTATGTTATTTGATCTTCACAATAATCCTGAGAGGTAGGTATTGTTACTGTCCCTATTTTGCAAGTGAAGAAAATGAGGCTGACAGAGGGTAAGAGACTTGCTCAGGGTCCTGTGGCAGGATCTGGACTCAGGTATTCTTGACTGCAAGCTCAGTATTTTATTCCTTATGTTTGCATAGATGTTTTAAAGTTTGCAAATCACTTTCAAACATATCTCTCTTGTTTGAACTTCATAAGAGTCTTATAAACTTGGCAAGGTTGTTATTATGGCCAATTTACAGATGATAAAACTCAGTAGGGAAAACATTTTTTCTAAGGTCAGAAGGCAAATTAAGGACAATCCCAGTTGAACTACTACCCTTTATGACTCTACAATGAAGGAACTACCAACCTGCCCTGCTCTAACTCTGATCTGTGGTCAGACAATAGCCATTGAGGATAGAAGCTAGCATCCACCCTACCAGATAGTTATATTATACTTAAGCAAACATTGAAGTTCTGTGTTGTCCCAGAAAGCACAGTGAAATGGAAGTCTGAAGATCTGAGTTCTCATTGTGACATTGCTACAAACATACTGTGTTCTTTTGGGCAAGTCATTTTATGTACGTGTAAAAGGAAAAGATGACATGTTTTCTATGTAAAATCTGTAAATTTACTCCACTACTGTCTTTTCCTCCTTTTGTGTGGGGAATGTAGGAGCTTTAGATTGGGGACAGAGAGAGTGATGTGACATAGAGGTGATGGAGGGGGTCAATATACACTTAAGATTGGTGAGAAAGTCACAAGGATTGACAGTAGTGGTGGCAGGCTTCTCCTTGCCAAGACCAACCATTGAGTCCACTCATGTTACTCCATGTTAGGTTAGATTCAGCCAGAAGATGTTGGGAGATTCTGTCTGTGCAGTGACAAGAGATATGAGTTCAATACCTCAGGCAGAGCTGAGATGCCAGGTCCAGCCAAATCCTAGGTCTCTCCCTGGTTCCTTGTACCTGGTACCCATCTCAAGAGTTCCTCCACAATTTTTGCCTCATCATCTGAATACCAGTCTTACTGAAAATGTGAATTGACATAGAAATGGCACTCCTTTTTTTCATTTTCATTTCAACCAACCAACCAACCAAACCCAAACCAAAAACCCTTAAAATATGGTTCTTTTGGAACTCCTGAATACAAGGTAGCTTAGGATACAAAGAAAAGCAAAAACATAGTCCTTGTCCTCAGGAATTTATGATCCAATGCAGAAGACAACATGCAACCAACTATATGTATACACACATGTGTGTGTATACACCCCCCAATATGCATATATAGCATATACAGAGTAGATGGAAAGTAATGTCTGAGGGAAGGCATGAGGGTGAGGAGGTAGCAAAATGGAGAGACTGAAAAAGGTCTCATATAGAACATGGGCTTTGAGCTGAATTTTGAACAAATCTAGGAAGCCAAGAGGAAGAAGTGAGGAGGTAGAGCACTGCAGTGATGGGAGTAGGGACTGAAAAGACATCAGTTTTGGTCAGTGGCTGGTTCTGACCTCCTAAAGGAAAACAAAAGGAAATAACAGGTAAATATCTACTGACACTTTTGTGAAAGAGGTCAAACTCCCTTTTCCTATAATCAAAACATAAAATACCTTTAAATAAAACAAGATGAAATTTTAAAACATACTTATAATGATTTTTTTCCTACTGTGATTCAGTGTTCCTGGCAGTAAAAATAGAGAAAATTCTATATGGGGACCTTTAATCCATTAGACTCCAGCTTGAAATCCCACTGCCATGGCTCACCCTGAGACAACAGAAATAAACTAGAATAAAATGGAAGCATAAGAGCATGTATGCCAAGCCATATAGATGGCACATTCTTACATATGACCAAAAAATATCAAACAGCAGTTCTTAGATTTTCTAATTAGTTAAAAAGCCTATGTCCCTACTTCCCTGGGAAAGATCCTTCCCAGTCACCACTTTCTCTGGGCACCTACAGCTTTGGGTCATGTTGGCTCTCATTCAGAGCTCCACATTTAATCTCCCAAGTTTCATTTTAAAATGCAACCTGGCTTCATAAGCACTTTTATCCATCACATTTCTCACAAAATGAAAAGTAAATTAAAGACTTTATAGAATATAAAAATAATTTGTACTCGGGGATCCAAATCATCTCCTTGAATTGAATTTGAGCGAGTTCACTATTTGTAGGGAGAGATCATAGTCCAGGGCCACGTTCCTACCTCAAAGATATATCATCACTTAAGGTAATTAAGCTCCCTCGAGCTTTTTTTCCATTTAGCTAAGTATCCCACCCATTTCATTGATAGCCAATGATTTCCAAGATCTTTTCACCATCACTAGGATACTATGTTGGCTCCGGAGAGTTGAGGACTCTATCATGGTGCATTATTAGCATTGTCTTCTGAGGTCTTTGGACTATACATGATTTAGGGCAGAGTTTCTTAACATGGGGACTGAGAAATATTTTTCATAACTATACATACATATACACATACATACCTATATACATATACATGTGTATACATATATGTGTATAACTATATTCCAACATAATTGGTCCATTCCATAATCCTATGTATTTTATTTTGTGCCTTCAAAAGCATTCTGAGAAGGGATCTGTAGACTTCATCTGACTGCCAAAGGGATCCATGACACAAAAATGGTTAAGAATTCCAGGTTTAGGGGATTAGAGGCTTCCCTCTCTACTTGAAATAGTCGTCTTCTGACCTTGTATGCTTGTTCAGATTAATACCTATTCAAGTCTCACCTGCTTTATCAACCTTCCCTTCCAGCTTCAGCCTAAAAGCGAGGTATTTAGGGTAAAATTCCTTCTTGTGTGGGTGTGTCTTGATTCCTCACCTAAAGTGTAAGCTCTATGAGGGCAGGGATGGTGCTTTATTGTTCTTTTTATCCTCCTCATAGCACAGGCCTTTGAAAAGTCTCAGAGAGAAGGTGCCGTGTTTCTGACTTTCCTGACTTTCACATGATTGCTCTATCATAGTTTCTCCCTGGAAGTAACTCTCCTTCCCTTGTAGTCTCTCCCTTAAGTGACTGGGGCTTCCTACTAGAATAGCCATATATCTTCCTGTGTTTTCATATACTCTGCCATGTTAGTTCTTTTTCCCCCCTTTTCTCGTTGATAAGTTCTACTCAGGTTTCCATTTTGGGGAGAGGTCTAACTAAGTTGGCCAACCTTCATTCCTTTCCACATGTTCATATGACTTTCTGGACTTCAAAATCATGTCACCGCATTGGTATCCTCATTGTGCTTCATCTTCCTATTCACCACCTTGCTTTTCAGTTCTCCATTGTATATTACCTTTCCCTATTAGGACGTAAACTCCTTGAGGACAGGGATTGTCTTTCTCTTCGCTTTTATTTGCATCCCCAGAGTTTAGCCCAGTGTCTGGCAAGTAGTAATAAAAGCTTTTCCCTATTGTATTGTCTGCCACTCTTGTTTTTCTCCTTTTGTCTCTAGCGGTTGGCACAGTCCATTAGAAATAGTAAGCACTTAATAATTACTTTGAATTGAAGTTGAATTCTTGAACAGGTGCTCAATAAATGTTTGTCATTCATGTATACTGAATCATCTTCTGAGTCTAGGTTGTAAGAGTCAACACACTCTAGTTCAAGGGTTACTAACCCTTTTTTGTGTGTCCTGAATCCCAGAGAAGTAAAATGACTTGTCCAAGGTAACACAGGTAGTTTAACTATGGAGTCAGAATGCCTGTCTCATGATCAGTCTAGCATTTCTTTTTTCTATCATAGCATATTGACAGCTAGGTGGCGCAATGCATAGAATGTATGGTCTAGAGTCAGTATGACTTGAGTTCAGATCCATACTCAAACACTTAGTAGCTTTGTGATCCTGGGTAAGTCACTCAGCTGCTCTTTGTCTCAGCTGCCTCATCTGTTAAATGGGGACAATATTAGCACTTACCTCTCAGGGTTATCATGAGATCAAATCAGACAATCTTTGTCAAGTGCTTAGCACAGTGGCTGGTCTCATAGTAAGCACTATACAAATGTTAACTATTATTACATCGCCTTCCTGGAGGTTGGAGGAGTCGTGGTTTGATGGGTAAGGTTACCAAAATGAATAAACGATAGAGAATCCTTTGGACTCTTCTGAATTTTTTTCAGAGCTTTAGAAGCATTATTCCAAGTGATTTCTTATCATTTGTTTGCTCAAAGCATGTGAATTCACTACCATATAAATAAAAATATTGTTTTATTAGTAAATATCATTGTGTTGGCAGTATTTCTTTAAAAACTCAAAACAAAACTAAGTCTTTTCAAAATTACAGTGGAAAGAAGGGAGTTTTCAGGAATGACAGCCCAAATAAGCATAATTTAAACACAGACACATATATACTGATGCATAAATCATAGGAAGGATAAATAGATTCGGCCAAGTTTAGAGCCCATTCAATTCTCAGTCTGGATTTTTAAACTAAACCATAAACTCTAACCTTCTAGTGTTTGAATGAGTTTATTCTTGGCAAAACTCAGCTGTGTATGTATGGATGTGTGTTTTTTTTTAAAGAATTGGATATTGAATAGCCTATAGAAAATCACATTTCATGAATCAAATCTGGGGATTAAGTTTTCTTTAAATGACACGTGGGATTTAAAAAATAAAGGGGAAAAGTGTTTGGCAAAATACATTTGGGATTTATTGAACCTGAAACAAAACAATCTCCAAATTCCTCAAGATGTTGGAAAGCACTCTCCTATCAGGATGATTTCATTCCTGGCTTATGGGCATGGAAGTGCTAGAAGGCTCACAGATTACCTTCCTGTCTGGACAAGGACAGTAAGATTTGGAATCTCAATTGAGGAGGAAAAAACCTCTTACTGTGAGATTTGGAGATGTTGTGTTCAGGTATCTATTGATCAGCTTTAGCTGCTATGAGGCTCTAAGGGAGATATTTCAGACAAAACCCAAAAGGAAGGGGAAAAGGAGAATGCTATGCTTTTGATTTGAAAAAAGTGTCTTCATAGTTAATGACCTAAGTGTCAGTTTCATTATTAATGGCCTTTGATAGTATGTGTTTCAGTGTCTGAGTTCTTCTAGCAAAGAAGCAAGGTAGGCAGCATAGTACAAAGGAAGATGAAACTGTCTCTGGGATCTGAGGACCTGGGTTCAAATTCCACCTCTGATACTTACTCCCTGTGTGCCCTTGGGTACTTCATCTCTTGAAGATTTGACATTATTATCTGTAAAATGGGGTGGAGGAGGGAGTAGGACTACATGTCCTCTGATATGCTTTCCACTGCTAGACCTATGATCCTTTATGGTGGAATGAGTGTTGATTGTAGAATCAGATTTGAGTTCTAGGCTAAAATCACTTCACTCTTCAGCCTTGGGGTTCTTTTTTTAAATCTGTAAAATGGGTAGAATACTTGCACTACATACTTCATGCAGTTATGGGACTTGAATAAGGGACAGTAAATAAAGCACTTTGAAGACCATGATGTAGTATGTCGATGTGAGTAATTAGGTGTGCTACACCTAAAGCCAGTTCCAGGCAACACTGCAGAATAAATGCTTTTTCATTTCTGGGATGTAACTCAGTCTTCAAGTGACTTTCTGTGCCTTCTGGCCTCATTGCAGTATGTTTTACCTCCACATTCAGGCATTCACCCTATTCATGCTCTCTCTCCTTCCTCTCACCCAAACTTGGTCTCAAAATGACCTGATATCTATCAGTCACTTGCATCACAATTTGAATGTATGTCACTGTGCCAGTAAGGCAAAATGGGCTTAGTTTAATGGGTGCCCTTGAGGAGTTTGGTTTTTGTTCATGGTGAAAGCACTTTCACCCGTTAAACGCTAAGCCCTAGGCCCAAAGCCCTATCAGGTGTGAAACCCCTGTGGGCCTAGATTAAAGACTTAAAAGGGGCCAATTCGGGAACCAATGGGTCTCTGGACTCTGGTCTCTAGTCGTTGAGGCAGGACTTAAGAACGCCAGAGGCTTGGCTGCGAGGAGAGGCGAGAAAACTATAGCTGGAAAAAATCCGAAGCAGAGCCGACCCCTGTGTGGACCCAGGAGTTTGAGCGGTGAATATGATTTATGCCATCTTATTTGTCTGTGGCCTCCTGGCTACTCTTGTGAGGCGGGCCTA
>CM053625.1:84383757-84402182 GCA_028646595.1 Phalanger gymnotis | reverse complement strand
ACAGGGGTTTCACACCTGATAGGGCTTTGGGCCTGGGGCTTAGCGTTTAACAGGTGAAAGTGCTTTCACCATGAGCAAAAACCAAACTCCTCAAGGGCACCCATTAAACTAAGCCCATTTTGCCTTACTGGCACAATCCCACAGGTCTTGAATAGGAATTCTTCTTTACCTCAACTCTCCAAATATAGGGCCTATGGTCAAAAGGCTCCAATCACTTGCTTAATCAAACAAACATTTATTGAGTGCCTACTATGTCCTAAGCACTATATCAGGTGCTGGGGATACTAATACAAAAGTGAGACTGTGTTTGCCATCAAGTTGCTTACATTGTAATGGCTAGGCAGAGCCCTAGAGCAGGAGGACCACTTTTCTGGGTACTCAGAGGTCTGCCTTCTAGCCCTGGCTCTGCCCTTCAGTGTTATATGACTTAACCTCTTGTATCTATTTTCCCATCCATAAAAGAGGGAATTAGATGAGATGATCTGATATCTAAGCCCCCTTAAAGCTCTAAGATTCCTATTTTCTCTGAAAGGAGGTTAGCTGTCTCCATTGTTTCTGTGGTTGTTTGTCCTTCATTTTCAAAGAGGACCATGACGTCACATAGGTCCTGTCATGACTTGCAAGTGAATTGGATTTAAGTGAGCGAAGGTTCTTCAAAGTCAGCAGTCTCATTTTCTCCTCCTGAGTAATCTAGGTCCAGTGGCAACATATAGATCGGGATGACAGGAAGTGGCTCCAGTACAGTGGGAGACTTTGGCCTTTTTAAGCTAAGGTCTTTCTGAGTTCTCTGTTGACTGAGACAACTGGGTCAACTGAGGTAAGTGCTCATTCTGTGATTAAGGCTAGGTAAGAAATGAGCCAAGAAGTGTCCTCTTTTACCTAATATGTGTGTGTGTTTGAGTGTGAATATTTGTGTGTATGTAAGCATGTATGCATATGTATATGTGTGTATAAATTATACACACACACACACACACACACACACACACACACACACACACACATATATATATATATATATATATATATATATATATATATATATCTGGGAGGGGAAAATCCTCAGGGTTTCTGGCCAAAACAGAAACAATTACTATGTCCATTTACTCTGAGCCATCAAGGACCAAACAATGACCACGAATTGGGGCTTGGGCTTGGACCTATCGCTGGCCAATCAATGAGAGCCAGGGTGAATTGGGTTTAAAGCATGGTCTTTAAGAAAGAAATCTGGCCTGTAAACCCCAAGATATCTTGCTAGGCTTCAGCCATAAAAATTTACATTCCTTTGGGCAGAGTACCCCCAGGTAAGGGTATGATACCCTATGTGAACAGAGGGAGAGGAAGGAGGGAAGGGAAAGAAGAAGGAAGGAAGGAAGGAAGGAAGGAAGGAAGGAAGGAAGGAAGGAAGGAAGGAAGGAAGGAAGGAAGGAAGGAAGGAACAAAGAAGAAATGGAGGAAAGAAGGAGCTGCATTGCCCAATTAGAACTGGCCAGTTGGATCCCTAGTTGGACCGCTTGGATTATTCACCGGTTATTGTTTGCCTTACATTCTAGAAGAGGACCATGACATCAGGAAGGTGATGCCATGACTTGCAAGTGAATTGGATTTAGGTGAGGGAGCGCTGTGCAAAGTCACCAGCCTCATTTTCTCCTCTGGAGCCATTTGGGTCCAATGGCCAGATATAGATCAGGACCACTGTAGATGGTCCCCAGCTGTCTCTATTATGAACTATAGGAGACCAGTTAGATGGAGACCTGGCCTGACTGACAGAGATCAGATTGAAATAGGTTTTCCCCCAGAAGCTGATTCCCTTCTGGGTTGGCCTTTGGAGCTATCTGAGGGTACTTCACAACAGATTAATGTCTCTGATCAGACTCTTTCACTCATTCCTTAGGTACCAGTTCTGCCTTTTTCTTTTCTCACTCAGGTATGTTTGCATTTGTTTTCCTTGCTTGGGAAACAAGCCCAGAATTGGTGTTTGTTTACTTTCACTCAGGGCCTCTCAGATCCTGTTGTGAAATAAGAATTTCATAAATTGTTATGTTTAACTCCTGACCATGTTCTCTCTTTTCTGCTTCTCTTCTGATGACCAGTGACCACTCACCAAACCTGATGTCATGCTCTGATTGTTTAACTCTTCATAGGATCATAGACTTAACATTTTAAAACGGCCTTAGAGATCATTCTGTGCAACCCCTTCATGTTACGGAGGAAATGTAGGCCTGGGGATCAACCAATATCAATGTAATACAGTTAGTAAGCTGAATCTTCTGATAACTAATCTTGAGATTTTTAAAAATATTTTGTTGAAACATTTTTTGTTCCAACATGGCTATTACTTCCCAATGACTCCCTTCCCCCTGACAGAAACCTCCCTTATAACAAGAAATAGTTAATTAAATAACACAGTGGTCATGGCCAGCAACATATACCTCATTTTTGCCTAGAGTCAACTACTTTCCTTGCAGATAAGGAGGAAGGCATACATTACTGCAAGTCCTTTGAAATCACGATCACTTCATTGATCACAGCTAGCTGGCACTATAGTGGGCATAAAGAACTGGAAATAAAGTCAGAATGACCTGCGTTCAAATTTGGCCTCATATACTATGTTACCTTATGCAAGTCTCCTAACTTCCATTTGCTTCAGTTTCTTATTTGTAAAATTTTTAGTTGTTGTTAAGTTGCTTCTGTGACCTCATTTGGGGTCTTCTTGGCAAAGATACTGGAGTCATTTGCCATTTCCTTCTCCAGATCATTTTATACATGAGGAAACTAAGGCAAACAGAGTTAAGTGAATTTCCCAGGTTCACACAGCTAGTAAGAGACTGAATTTGAACTCATGGGGATGAGTCTTTCTGATTCCAAACTCATATCACCTAGCTGCCTAATCTACAAAACAGGGATAATAATAGTAACTACCTTCCCAAGGTTATTGTGAGGATCAAATAAGTTCATAATTTTTAAGTCCTTGTCCTAGTGCCTGGCACTTAGTCAGCATATAAAAGTTAATTATTAATATTACCATTCTTGTTTTCTTTTACATCACTGTGTTCATTTCCTAAATTGTTCTCCTTATTCAACTCACTTCACTTTATTGCATCAATTCATACAAATCTTCCAAAGTTCCTCTAAATTTTTATAGTTATAATTTCTTATGCTGAGATAATACTTGGTTATATTCATGCTCCCAATACTTGCAATACCTATTCTCAATAGGTTTGCACCTGCTTGCCATCCAGTTCTTTGCTACAACAAAAAGTGCTGCAATTAATATTTTTGTATTTATAGGTAGGATGTTCTTTCCACACTACCAGGCTGGTTCTCACACATGGCTCATGGAAGAATCAGAATCATTGCATCTCAGAGTTGGAAGGGACCTAAGAAGTCAGCTTCAAACCATACCAGAACAAGATTCTCTTCTATAACATATTCAAATGATGGTCATTTAGATTTTTTAAAGAGCTCCAGTGAGGGGAAGCAGCCCATTTCCTTCTGAACAGAGATTTTCCAGCATGTGAAGAATGTTAAGCTCATGGGCACAGTCACATTACAAAATTTAAGCACATACAGTACATCTTTCCTTATGTATCCATACATTGAATAAGACATAGTCTATGTCCCATGGCTGAAATTTACTCATTTTTCTACTCTGCCTCTCAGAATCCTTAATTTTCTTAAAGGCTCAACTCATTTCAGAAAGAAAGGAAGAAAGAGAAAGAGAGAGAGAGAGAGAGAGAGAGAGAGAGAGAGAGAGAGAGGGAGAGAGAAAGAAAGGAAAAAAGAAAGGAAGGAAGGAAGAAAAAGAAAGAAAGAAGGAAAGAAAAAAGAAAGAAAGGAAGAGAAAGGGAAAGAAAGGGAACAAAAGGAGAGAAAGAAACAGTTATCAAAAGCATTCCTGACATACCCCATCCCCAGGTGCTAATGACTCTTCCTCCTCTCTACAAAAAAATTCTTGCATTTATGTGTTTATGTTGTATATACTTACATATATACATGTTGTCTCCACTGATAGAACATTAGTTCTTTCGTGGTCAAGGGCAATTTCATTTTTTTCCCTTTTTATCTCCAGATATTTAAATGGTGGCTGCTTAATAGTACAAATAGTAGATACTTTAGTATACTTGTCTATGGTATGGAAGAAAAGCTTCTCTGTACAATCCTAAGTCTAAAAGAGATCCAGAGAAGTCATCTAGACTAGGGCTTTTTTGAATTAAAAGAACTATATAAACAAATATGATATTTGTGTGTATATCCTGGATACATACACACATATATACCATATCATGCCATATATCATATTGTATATCATATCACATATTATATTATTTATAAATGGGGATATGTACAATACTGTACTAAAACTTTGGGACATGCTGTGTGTTTATACATGTATGTGTGCATGTATGTTATACATATATGTATATGTATTTGTGGTCATATGTATAAAGATTCTATATATACTAATGTTTATAAATTTGATCAAGAAGTAAAGTTTAAATGTTACATATCAACTAAAAATTAATAAAGCAAAAGCATAAAAATTCAAGTGAAGATCTGAGTTTTTGTCTTATTGCTGCTAATATCTAACTAGTTATCTGTCCCTCTGTGATGCCTGTTTTCCCCATCCAGAAAATGAAAAATATTAGACCAAATGATCTTGAAGGCCTGCTTCAACCTGAAAATTATGTATATGAAAAATTATACCAGGTGGTATTAATTATCCATACTAAGGAAAAGTTTGAAATATGAGTGATTGATAGATAAGCAAACATTAAGGTATTCAGGTTGGCCCCGGAGCCTGTGACGGTTGTACTGAGTCTCTGCTTCCTTACTATGCTGCTCCCTCTCCAGTTCAGACAAATACAACAGTCTGCCTGTAGGGGGCGATGCTTGGACTGTTTGCTTTCTGACCCGACTTTTGTTTGTTCTTGGGGACAGATGTGCAGCATATGGATGCAGTCAAGGATGAGAGCATGATTTGGAGGTAGAAGATGAGAAAGCAACTTGATTTAGAAATAATATATTCATGGGCTTAAAATAGTGGGGAAAATCAGTCGTTTCAATGTACCTAAGACCTGATGCCTCTTAGGAGATAATGCCCCCTAAGCACTCCAATAAATCTCTACAGAAACCAAGTTTAAATAGCCGTGATTTAGCTTATCCACCTGCCTCTAGGCAAGGTGCCATATTAGACTGTCCTGTTGCTGTTTTCTTAAAATAGCCCAACACTTTGGTATCAGAGAATCAGGGCAATGTATTGACAGCAGGAACTGGCATTTCCAAAGAGCATTAAAATTTTCAAACATTTTCCAAATGCCATCTCAGTGCTATGGAGGAAGTACTACAAGGTATCACTAAGCTTAGTTTATGAATGAAGAAACTAGGCTGAGAGGAATTAAATGACTTGACCAAAGTGATATAGCTAAGAGATGTCAGGGGTAGGATTTGAACCCAGATCTTCCTGACTTCCATTTTGAGTTTGGAGTCAGAAGACTGGGATTAAAATTCTTGCTCTGTATCTTGCTACGTCCACGATCTTGAGCAAGTCATTTGACTTCTGTGGGCCTCAGCTTCCTCCTCTTTGAAATGAGGATGAAGAATAGATGATCTCTAAGATTTTTAGTCAAAGAAAACAACTCCACAGTTTCTCCCAAATAGTCCCTTTCCATCACCTTCCCTATCACTGAGGTCTTCAGGAAGGGCAGTCCCTGACCCTTTCCAAAAAACTTGGTCTTATTTACCTTTAACTAAAAGGTCTTTAGATATTTTTTTAAGTCCTCTAAGCCCTGAGGATATCTAGTATTTTTTAAAAGCTCTCAAGAAAAAAAAAAAAAGGAAACAGGATATTTTGAGGACAAGTTGTTTAAGAACAAGGTTGCATGTACTTGGAACTCTGAGCATCATTTCGTGGCAGAGAACCACTTCTGGAGAGGCCCCTGAAGGGAAGCAGATGGCTCTGACCTGCGTGGAGCCTCCAGCTAATAAAAGTCTATGAGAAATCAACACCCAGGCAAAAATATCTGCTCTGTTTGAATTCGGCAGCTTTTTTAGAAAGCCTTAGCTAACATATATTAATGGAAAGTGGTTAATGTGCCCCTAAAGCTTCCAATTCATATTTTTTTTGGATTCTTGAGACTTCAAGAGCATCAGAACTCTGTAAGGCTCTCTTTTAAAGATGATTTTTTTGTTTTAATGCTGAATTTCTATTCCTTTAACCTTGAAAGCAATCATTTATATCAGTCTATCAATCAGCAAGCATGTATTTAGCAGTTACACCATGCCAGGCACTCTCGCCTTAGGGAGACGAAGGCAGAAATGAACAGCTCTTCTCTCAATGAATTCACAATCTAGTGGGAAAGAAAAACGGTCAAAAGTCCATACAAAGTAAATATGAGGTTGTGTTTTGTTGTCGTTTGTCATTTTGATTTGTTTTTAGAGAGGACACTAGCACTGAGGGAATTAGAAAAAGGCTTCCACATGAAGTTTCCCTTGAGTAGAGTTCGGAAGGAAATAAGAGATTGTAAACAGCAGAGATTTGCACTCCCCACCTTGGGAGTACATTTCAGGCATGGCATGGGGGACAATCAAAGTAAACTAGAGTTGGAAGGTAGATTGTCATGAAGGACAAGCATGTCAAAGGCTAATTTGGATGGATCATAGACTGTAGGAAGGGGAATAATATTGTCAGTAAGGTGAATTTTAGTGTCAGTAAGGTAGATTTTAGTGTGTGTGAAGTGGATTTTTTTTATTATTTCTTAGAGTTCAGTTTCCTAGGATCTATGGCCATGACAACCTCAGTTTCCCAGGATCCATGGCCATAGCAACCTCTGTATTCCAGGTATTAGAGATGAGTTCTCAGGCTCATGGTTCAAAACATCTCCACTAGGCTTGAGTATCATTATATAACACTGCAATGTGTCAATATTTATGCTAAAAGTCATAAACATGTAATCTGCATGCGCTATGCTGAATTGACATGATAATGGTTCAAACTTGATGTAACCTTATGAAGTCACTCTTTGGCAATATGCCTTCTTTGTCTGATGCCCTATAAAAGAGGTGGTCAGTGGTCAGTGAGTTGGGAAACCTTTATGTTGGAATGCACAACCTGAAATACTGTATGCCTTGATTGGCCCCCATCAAGGCTTGGGAGGGGGGAATCTGTGTTTGCCTCAACGGGGCCCCATTGAGGCTTGAGGGGATTTAGGGGAACCCTTTAGGGTTGAATGCTCAAGTTGTTCCCATCTCGACAGCCCCATTGAGACGCAGGGGTAATTGCGCCCCCATTCTTCTCACTGGCCCCTGTGAGAAGGGTGATTAGGGAATGAATGCTGCAGGAGTTTGTGGTACTTCCGTTATCAGCAATACCGTGTTAGAGAAGACTAGAATAAAGCTTATTATTAACCCCTTTGAAACTGTCTTTCCTGTCTGACCAGATCAAGATTGAGCCTGTTAGAGCCTGGAGTCTGAAGCCTGCAGTGCCTCCTGTGTATTATCTGTCTAGCAAATATATATCTTAAGGTTGGAAAGGTAGATTGGGACTAGGTTTATGAAGAATTTTACAAATAAACAGAAGGCCTCTTATTGGATCTCAAAAGCAAAAGGGAGTCCTGGGACTTTATCGAGGAATAGACTGCCATGATCAGACTTAACTTTAAGGAAGTGACTTGTCAGCTGTATGGAGGAAGGGTTAGAGTGGGGAGAAATAAAGCAGGAAGACCAATTAGTATTCTATTCTAGAAATTCAGAAGAGGAGTCATGAGTATCTGACCTGAAATGGTGTCTCTATGAGCAGAAAGAAAAGGATAAATGTAAGATATATTGTGGAGACAGCAATTGATTGGGTCTGAAGTGTTAGAGGGAGGTAGAGGGATCAAGCACAAGGCCGAGGGTGAATTCTGGTGACTGGAAGTATGGTGATAAACTTGACAGAAATAGTGGAATTCAAAAGAGAGGTGAATTTTGGAGGGAAGATAATGAGCTCGATTTTGGATATGCTGAGTTTGAGATGTCTATGGGACATCCAGTTACAGAACCTTCTATGACACTTCTAAGTTCCTCTAAACAATGGAGTCTACATTTTTTTTTTGGTCTACAGACCTCTTATGGAAACACAAATTAGCCAAATTGCTAATATCTCTGTATCTACTTATTTTATGATGAAACATTCTTTGGATGAAGGAATATGACAAACGAGTTTAATTTGAAAGAGGCTTTTTGCCTGTACTAAGAGGAAGATGTTATAAAGTATCAGAAGCACATAATGTACCATTAACAGCCCTCATAGGGACTGAAAAGATTTCACTGGGAGGGGTGGTGGTGGTGACAGGTGGTTATGGGCCCGTTATTTTATTGGTATATGTAACTTCTCCTGTGGAAACTCCCTCAAACATGGCAGATTGGCTACTTACTGGCAATTTAAAGTCTTAGAGACTAGTGTAGAGGACCAGGAGTTTGAGACTTCCTTTTGGTATATCAGACATGGCTTGAATCTAGGTCTTCCTGACTGTAAGGTTGAACTTGTAGAAATTTTGATTTAGTATTTCACTTATGTTTCTGCTGATGATTCTCAAATCTGCTTAACTAGCTGTAACCTCTCTGTTGACCCCTAGTTTTGCATCTCCTAGTGTACATTTTGAACTGGATATCCTGTAGACTCAACATGTACAAAGCTATTACGATTATCTTTCTCCCAAATTCTCTCCCTAACTTTTTTTTTTGTTATTGTTGAGGATACCACCCCCCTGCCTGTCACTTAGGGTCACAACCGGGGTATCATCCTCAACCCTTCATTTTCCCTCCCCCCACCTCCCCATATACAATCTGTTGCCAAATCCTGTTGATTTATCTTTGTAACATGTCTCACATGTGGCCACTTCTCTCTTCTGACACTGCAAAGCACCCCAGTACAGGCCCTGATTATCTTATACTTGGACTATTGCAACAGCCTATTGATCTGTCTTTCTGCCACAAGTCTCTCCACACTCTAGCCCTTCCTCCACTCAGCTGCCAAAGGGAACTTCCTAAAGTACAGATCTGACTACGCAGTAAACCCTAGTGGCTCCCTGTCATCTCAAGGATCACATATAAAAACCCGAATTTGCTGTTCAAAGTTCTTCATCACCTGCTACTGCCCCAATCTTTCTAGTTTGCTTACACCTTAAGAAAGGTTGGTCCTCCCAAGCCCCCTCCTTAGGTCTCCCACCCCCACCTCCACCCCATACATACATAGATTTCTATCCAGTGAAATTATCCTCCTTGCTCTTTTTTATATTCGACGCTCCATCTAGCAACTCCGGACATTTTTACTGGCTGTCCCCATGCCTGAAATATTCTCCCTCCTTATCTCTGCCTCTTGACTTGCCTGGCTTCTTTCAAGTCCCAGCTAAAATCCCACCTTCTTACCAGAAGCCTTTCTGGATTCCTGTTAATTCTAATGCCTTCACTGTTGGTTATTTCCAATTTAGCCTGTACAGAGCTTGTTTGAACAGACACTTCTTCTGTCATACCATTTCAAAAATGTGAATTTGTCCCAACATGATTGTTTTATTAGAGAACATTTTGAGCATAATACAAACGAGAAACAGAGAACTCAGAAAACTATAGTACTTCAAAATAACTCACAAACCACAACCCTTCTGACACCCACTTTTACAAGCAAACGTTAGGTCTTTGTCAAGACAAAGTGCCATATTTACTGTCTATCTTCTGGTGCAGTAGGAGCTATGGACAGAGAAGGGCTGGTTTCAGGCTATTCTCTCCCTCTCCCAGTTCCACCCCCATCCCCCAGGCCTTGAGGTCTGAGCCACATTGGACTATCCAGAGAAGACTGGGGCCCAGGCTGAGCAGCTGCCCACCAAATCAATCAGTCAATAAACATTTATTAAGCACATACTATGTGATAGGCACCTAGTTAAGCTCTGGGGATAAAAAAAGAGGCAAACAACAGTTCTTGACCTCAAGGAGAATTTTGTAGTATTTATGTCTTAATTATTGAACACGTATGAAGCAGAGCTACCATTTTTAGTAGTTAGTAGTGCTGGGCCTCTAACCCAATTTTCTTCAAACCTCAGTGGTTTTTATCGTCTGATTTTGCACAGCAAGATGCTTTTTGCATTGCCTGTACATAGTTGGCTGCATGTCATGCCTCCCATTCAACACTGAACTCCTCGAGGGGAACTATCTTTCTCTTTTCTTTGTATCCTAGCACTTCCTGTAGCTCTTGGCAATAAGGTTGAAGTGATAGGGTTTGGGACAAGGAAAGAGAGTGGCAAAGCTGTTCTAACTTAACAATCTGATTCACTTCAATCCAGTGTCCCAACCGTTAGGAAACAAAATGAGTCATTTCTTCCACTTTCTGAGCTTCTCTGTGGGACATGTTTCAATCAGTATATAGAGGCACGGAAGTCTGAAACAGTCCAGTTGGCCCTGTCTGTGACCAGCTGGCAGTATACATACTATATAGATTTGGAGTCCCTAGCAAGTCCATAGAAAGCTAGCTGTGAAGACATGTTCAGTTCCTTGGGCCCAGCACTGTCATTTCAGTTCAATTCAATTCATTCAAATTCAATTAGCTTTTAATAGGTGCCTATAATGTTCTAGGCATTGTGTATGGTTCCAGGGATTCAAGGACAAATATCAAACAGTCTCTGTCTTTAAGGAGTTTATATTCTATTGGCAAAATTTCCCAGAATCTAAAACATATCAGGGAAGACTTCAAGAAAAATGGGGGGAAATGGGGAAATGCTATGCCCAACAATGGAAAGAACACTGGACTTGGAGTCAATGGTCTTAAATTCAAATCCTGCTACCATGATGCGTTTGATAGAATTAATCAATCTGTGACTTTTTGAAGGATTGATAACTCAAAAAGCAGATTTAGTGAAAATAAGGATATGCTCCAAAACAAATAGGTGCCAAGGAGAAATTTCTTCTCTTGTGAACTCTTTCTACAGAGTGTTCTTTCTATATTCTAGACATCTGTCAAGACCCTGATTCAGTTCAAACCTATCTATTCTGTGACATATTTCTCTGCCTGTCCAGTGACTGCTTACTCTCCTCTGACCTTTTACAGCCAATTAAAGCTCAATATAATTTCTAACAGAGCTGTCTGAAAATGACAAAGGAAGCCTGTGAGGTAAGGACTTCCCATTTTACTGAAAGTGTTCAAACAGAAATTAGGTGATCACTTCTTAGGGATGCTGTAGAGGTGACTCACCACTCACATATAATTTGGAGTACAGAGACGTAGTGTCCATAATAAGGGAGATAATAGTCTTACCATATTCTGCCTTGGGCAGACCACATCTCCAGAACTTTGTTCAGATCTTGAAACTGCCTTTTAGGAAGCACACTGATAACTTGAACACAGATAAAAGAGAACGGTTGGAATGATTAGAGGACTTCAGCCCATGCCATGCAAACATTCTTTGAAGAAATTCAGTATATCCATATTTCATTTGGAGAAGGAGAGACTTGGAGGAGACATGGTTATTGTCAATCAATCAACCAGTATTTATTAGGCACTAACTGTATTCCAGGTACTATGACAGCAATTGGGAATATAAATACAAAGGATAAAGTAATCTCTAAAAGGAAGGATTCTGATGCTGAAACAATAAATAAAAAGAATGTGAATATATACATATATATACCTCATAAATAATATATGTGCATATATATGTCTCTATAGATGAATATAAATTTAAATAGGTATAGTATGTGTAAGAATAAAATAAATATTGAAATAATAAATGCAAATAAATACAAAGTAATTAAATATAGTTTGGGAAGAGAGGGAACTGGCAGTTGGGAGAGAGAGTGATAATAAAAAGTTTCATGCAAAAAGGAAAGCTTGAACTGCAGTTTGAAAAGAGATTTTATGAGGCAGCAGGGAAGAGAGCATGAATTTTAGGTATAGAGTATGGCCTGCATAAAGGAAAAGAAATGGAAGATGAAATATTCTATGTGAGGAGCAAAAGGAAGTGCAGGAGTGGGAATGATATCCAACAAGGACAAAAAGAAATTGGGGCTAGAGTATAAAGAGATTTCCAAGACAAACAGAAGAGCTTAGATTTTATGTGGGAGTCATTAAAAATCCACTGGTGATTATTGAGTAGGAGAGTATTTTGGTCAGACCTTTGCATGAAGAAAATTACTTTGGCAGAAGGGGAAGGCTTGAGGAAGGATTACTAATAATTTAGGTAAGAGGTGATGAGGGACTGAACTGAAGTGGTGGTCATGAGTAGAGATAAGCAGTAAGCTAGAAGAAATATTATGGAGGTAGAAACAGCAAGACCTGGCAACTGCTTTAATATACAGAGCTGGCTGTTGTCCTTCATTCTCCAAGAGGACCAAAATGACAGCACTGTGTAAGAGTCAAATTACAGAGTGTCTGACTGTGGCAGATCAGACCAATATGAACTCAGAAGGCTCTACTACAGATTGAAAACAAGTAGTCCATGTGAACATTTGAGGTGGATTCTCTAAACTTGTACATCTTGTGTTTCTTCTGAGCCACTTCAGTTCGCTTTGCTTATAGAGCACAGCTCCTTCTTTGATTACTGGGAGGTCCTATGCGAGTGTCTCCCATGTCATGTAATCAATTCCAAAGTTTTTAAGAGAGACCTTGAGAGTGTCCTTATATCGCTTCTTCTGACCACCATGTGAGTGCTTGCTTTGTGTGAGTTCTCCATAAAACAGCATTTTGGGCAAGCATACATTTGGCAGTAGAGTTAAGGAAAGAGAGGAGAGTCAAGGATTCTCTTCAAATATTTGATATTTTGTGGAAGAAGGATTAGACTTGTTTTGCTAGGCCCCCTAAGGTGGTACTAAGAATGGGAGCAATGGGTGTATGACCTGGAGAGAGGCAGGTTTATACTTTATGTCAGGAAAAACTTCTTAGTAATTAGAATTGCCTCAAAATGGAATAAGCTGTATTGAGAGGTAGTAGACCACCTCCACTAGAGGTTTTCAAGAGAAGCTTAGAAAACTGTTTGTTGGAGATATATTTGATTCTCAAGAAAAAAAGGATTGTTGTTTTACTATAACAAACCATTTTCGTAATTGCATTACTCCCAGGGGTTACAAAGAGCTATGAGGATTATGCACCATTTCACAGAGAGGTTAGACATTTATTGTCATTTAACTTGGCAGTTTCCTTGCCTGGAAGAATCCATTCTCTTTAACATTCCTTTAGACCACCCTTTCCAGAATGTCTTTATGGCAACCCATTATATCCACTTCCTCCTATGGAGAAGGTAGAATTTGACTAAAGAAAAATGGAGAAATGTCTTTTCAACTTATCCCAGCAGGTTGTTGGGGCTGGATTAGTGAAGACACTGAAGACAGAAATAAGACAAGAGAGAGTCAAGGAGAGAGTTATTCTATCCAGCAAATCTCCCTGTAAAGGCACTGGAGTAATTTAAATAAAAAACTAACTCATATACATAGAACAGGTCAGCACATTTTTTTTTAACAGAACAAGGAAAATACAAAATTCTTAAGCAAGGGGAATAGAAATATTTCAGCTAAAGGGAATGTCCAGGACCAACAAGGCAAAATAAACTGGTTTTAAACAAACAGTTTGACACAGAACTGCACAGAGAATTGTGAAACTCGGCAGAATTACAGATCCAATTTCTCTGGAATATCCTCCGGTCTAGCAAAACGTTTACAATTATTCATGTTGGAGTACAGGGCAGAAATGCAGACAATGGCAAAACAAATGCTCTCTCCTCAGGTTCCAGAATGTTGCTGTGTCCGGGAAATGTCTGTATTCACCTCTTTCCCTGGGCTGGAGCCTGCCTCTCTTCTGCTCCCTACCCCCCAAATATATGTCTTGCCATTAACAATAACTTTGGTTTTATGGGATGGATGTTAGAAGTATTCAGGCAGTAACTCTGGTTACAATAAGCTTTTTTTTTCTTGGCTATTATTATGAATAACTTCTCCAAATCATGTGGACCTCATACTGAGTTTAGCAGCTTTCCTTCCTTGCTTTAAAAAGTGTTTCCCTTTTCTACTTAGACCATAAAGCAAAAGCTCACAGTCTAAGTAACCCTCTATTTCCTCTAACAAGCTTCCAATTTTCATAATATTCCAGGGAAAGTAAAACTTAGGCTATCTGGCATATAGTAGGCATTTAATAAATTTTTTGGATTGATTGACTGATAGATGGAGTACTGGTCTATTGTCTCATATGTCTACTTGCATCCAAGTCCTGATCCTAAATTGCAACTCATATTCTTATTCTCTCTGTCATCCAGTCATAGAATTATAGAATTCCACACAATAAAATGAGATAAATACTAATTCTCTCTCCCTCTTATGAGGCTGGTGATTTTAAAGGAGAATCTATTTGTGAAGACCTTTAAATAATCAGTGTATAGTGGACATATCTCTGGACTTGTTAAGCATAGGTTATATCTTTCAATAATGATGCAACTTTAAATAATTTCCCCTCTCAGCCTCAATTTTCTCACCTGTAAAATAAATTCAATGATCTTTAAGGCATTCTTCCATTAATCAGCAGTCCCCAAGACCTGGGGCTGGTTTTCAGAATAAAGAATGCATTTTAAGGGGAAATGAATGGCAGCGAGAAGACAGGTCAATAAGAAAGCTATTATAATAAGCCAGGAAGATGTTAGTGAGGATCTGGACTTGAATTATGGTAGTAGGAGTAGAGAGGAGGAAATTGAATTGAAGGTCATATTAGGGAAAGGATTTATTAGGCTCAACAACAAATTGGACGTGGTGACAGAGAGAAGTCAGTCAATAATAGTCACTCATTAAGCTCTTACTGTGTGTTAGTACTGTACTAAGGTGCTAGGAAAACAATGAAAAAGGGGAAAAACCATCAACATCCCAAACCTCTTAAAAGACAGTCCTTCCTCTCAAGCACTGTACATTCTAAAAACCATTCTAATGAGTGTGGGGATGAAATAACAAGTGCATATCTGAAAAAGCCAATGACAGCACCAATGTAACAAACTTGGATGATTAGGTGAATTGGTAGTACCACTGACATGGGTGGTCATAGAGAGAAGAATCCAGACATTAAATTTAGCTTTGGGCATGTTGAATTTGAGGTTCTAATAATGTTTCCAAGTCCTGCAAGTCTTTGGAAATGAAGAGTTTGATGTTTGAGAGAAACTGGAGATGTGGATTAGAGTCATCTATGAAGAGCTAAGGGTAAAGCCTTGGGAGAGAATGAGATGACAAAGGAAAAGGCATTATAGAAGCTCAGAGCTGGAAGGGAATTCAGAAGCCTGCTAGTCCGACTCAAAACTGAGTAAGAATCCCATCTAGAATACATCTGACCAATAGTTAAGTACTCTTTATTTGAAGGCCTCCAAAAAAGGGGAACTCAACACTTCTCGAGGTAACCCATTTAAGCCAAAATGTGCCTTTTTGCAAATTCCACCCATTTCTCCCAGCTCTACCCTCCGGGATCAAGCAGAACCAATCAAATACTCTCTTTATTTGACAGGACTTGAAACGCTTAATGACAACACAAGTGTTTCTTCCTTCCCATCCAATGTCTTCACATTTCCAGGTTAAGCATTCCTGATTCCTTCCACTTGTCATATGACAAGATCTTGAAATGCTTCAAGATACCGGTTGCCTTACTGTGGAGTTTTAGCTAACAAAACTTTCCTAAAATGTGATGGCTAACACTACGCAAAATATTCTAGATAGGATCTAATCAGGGCAAACTGCAGTCTTTCCAGTTCAAGAATCTATACATGTCTTAATGAGGCCTATAGTGGCACTACATTCTTTTTTTTCTGCCATAACACACCATTGTCTCATATTGATCCATTGTCCTCCAAGATGCTTAGATCTTTTTCAGTTGAATTACCTAGCCATGCTTTCATCATTTTGTATTGGTGAGGTTGATTCTTTTAACTCAAGTGTAGAGAGAAGAAAAGAAAAAATCTTGGCAAACAATAACACTGTCGTCGAGGGATGGAAAAGGAGACAAACAAGGAACACTTAGGGAGGGAGGTAAAGAACCAAAAGAGTATATTGCTTATGAAGCTAGGAGAGAAGTATGTATCCAAAAGAAGGCGGAAAGGAGAGGCAACAGTTAAAAAAGACTTCAGGGAAAGTCAAAGAGGGTGAGGACTAAGAAACTTCAATTTGGTTTGGAGGTGAGTGCGTTTTCAGAAGAATAATAGGGATGGAGTCTAGATAGTGAAGGAATGAAGAGAGAGATAGTGGTGAAGTGATAAATGAGTAAAGATTACAGCACTTTTTCAAATTTTTGCAATGAAAGGGATGAAAGAGCTGGCCTTCTATCAGGTTGGGCTTGTGATACATCTCTTTCTCATAATGTACTTCCTCATGCAAGTGTTTCATAACTTCGTCTTCATATAGATTTGGTCCTTTCTTTTAGAATTCACGTCTCTTTGCAGTTTGTCTATTAGCATAAAAATAAGCCAAACCACATATTTTTGAAAGCTAGTATTTAGGAACATTGACTGGAGGCAACAGTAATGTTTTATGTGTGATCAAATATTTTTCAATATGTATCAGGGGTGGATATGTCAAATTATGAAAAATCATTACAAGCAGTACAAAATTCAACAAGGATTCATACATACTATACAAGAATATTCAATATCATTACCACCGCAATAATTGTCGTACCACTAACAGCTTACATTTTTATAGCTCTTTACAGTTTACAAAGCACTTTTCTTACAATTTTGTGAAGAAGGTAGTGTTTCAGATGCTCCTCTGTCTAATCCAATGTTGTATTTGAAATAACTAGTTGGTATTACTGGTATTAGGTTTTTATTCAACAGCTTTCATGAAATTTTCATGAAAATTAAATAATTTCACTTTCATGTTTGCACATTATTTTTTCCCAAATGGTCAGATTTTTTTCTGTCTTTCAAATAATTTTGTTTTACCTTTTGTAAAGACCTTATTTTAACGTGTATGTGTGTGTGTGTGTGTGTGTGTGTGTGTGTGCATGTGTTGTCAAATACATCAATAAAAATACTTGAAACTGACTACCTGATATAGAAAGTTTCAGAAAATTAATGTCATAAAAGCAATAGGAGAGAGGAACGCCATAACTTCCTATTCATTTGAAATACCCTCAAAGATAGCTTATATTTATCGAGCATCCAAACAATGAAGAAAGCAGAAATGCTTTTTTTGTTTGTAGTGCCATTATAATTTATACTAGTCAGAAATGTTATGAGTTCCTACAAGATTCTGAACTGTTTGCTACATAAAAAGGGAGGCATGATCTCAATATTGTAAACACTCTCTCCAACCATGTTGATTGGAAGCCATGTATAGGGGCCTCTACATTTCCCAATAATTTTATCATGGAAGGTCTGTGTAACATGCCAGCTTCTTGGTGTTCAGTGGACATGTGGCACTTATTTTGTCTACCACGGCTCCACAGTTATCACTTTTTCCACTATACCATACTGCTTCCTACATGACTGGCTTCCTTTCTTTTTTATGCTACTTCTTATATACAAGCCACAGTTGGCACAACCTACTTATGTCTATCATGTATTTCTCCATTACTGTTTGAGGTCATCCACAGTTTTGATCCTTTGTAGACTGTAGTGTTCAATGTCTTCCAGTCATAAAATAATTATGGGGAAATATCAACATTACATTTCATGGTATATAAATTAATGAAATATCATTGCTTCATTAGGAAACAATAAATATGAGCTCAGAGAAACATGGGAAGACTTTAACTTGATGCAGAATGAAGGGAATAGAACCAAGAGAATGATGGACAGAATTACTACAATAATGTGGACAAAATATTGGAAGACAGTCAATCTCAGTTCAATTGCAATGATCAGCCTTGGTCTTGGAACCTGGATGATAAAAAATTCCATCTCTCCTACTGGAAGAGAAGTGTGTGTGTGTGTGTGTGTGTGTGTGTGTGTGTGTGTGTGTGTGTGCGCGCGTGTGGTGTGGCGTGGTGTGTGTGTGTGTGTGGGGGCAATGGGTCCTCTCTTTTCCTGACTAACATTGCTTTGAATTCCCTTCTCTTCCCTGTTCCCATTCTCTTTGTGTGCTACTGCCTAGATTTTTCCACCGTGCCTTTATTTTTCATCTCACTCCATTGCCTATGTGTGTTTGGAAAATGGTGGATGAGAGAGAATAAATGCATCACATCCCCCAGAAATTGTTGCAGTCTAATGCATCCTGATTATCCCATTCTTCCATCTTCTATCCTATCTCTGCTGGAAGATTCTACCAATACCTGTGTCTCTCTTGACCCTATAGGGTCTAAGTGAGAGAGATAGGGACAGAGACACAGAGAGACAAAGACAGAAACAGAGTGAGACAGACAAACAGAGAGAGAGAGAGAGAGAGAGAGAGAGAAAGAGAGAGAGAGAGAGAGAGAGAGAGAGAGAGAGAGAGAGAGAGAGAGA
>CM053625.1:84357341-84376630 GCA_028646595.1 Phalanger gymnotis | reverse complement strand
GGGGGGGAGAGAGGGAGGAGGGGAGAGAGGGAGGAGGGGAGGGAGGGAGGAAGGGAGGGAGAGACAGAGAGAGAGAGATAGGCAGAGAGACAGAGAGAGAGACAGAGACAGAAACAGAGAGAGGCAGAGAGAGAGAGAGAGAGAGAGAGACAGAGACAGAGAGACAGAGAGGCAGAGAGAGAGAGAGAGACAGAGAGGCAGTGAGACAGAGAGAGATAGACACAGAGAGAGAGACAGAGAGAGAGACAGAGAGATAGAGACAGAGAAAGGGAGAGAGAGAGACAGAGAGAGAGAGAGAGACAGAGAGAGAGAGACAGAGAGAGAGAGAGAGAGAGAGAGAGAGAGAGAGAAAGAGAGAGAGAGAGACAGAGAGAGAGACAGAGAGACAGAGAAAGGGAGAGAGAGAGACAAAGAGAGAGAGACAAAGAGAGAGAGAGAGAGACAGACAGACAGCACTTCTACATGTTCCTCATAGATAAGGCTGAGCTCATGCTGATTACCAACCCATTCTTTCACTGTTCACTGACACCTCCTTGTCTTCCTCTATCTTTTATCTTGTCAGTCATTATTTAGTCTTCTAACTTTACTTTGCCCCAGACTCCAAGTTCTTTTCTTCTTCATCCATTGCTTAACTATTTCTGAAACATCAAGACATTTTCATTATTTTCCCATTTCCTATCGTTTATTAGCATATGCAAACTTTGACATGTGGAGTCAGAACCAGAAAAGGGCCTTCATCTGGTGCCATGTCGTTATTTTTATGGATAAGAAAACAGATAAGCAAGGGTAATTAGTATTATTGAAATGGAGTCTCAGAGTTATGAAGGGCTGCAGAGGTTATTTAGTAGAATTCAACCTTGACTTGAAGCATTGTTCTCCATTCAGAACTTCTCTAGAATGTAGCATTCAACCTATTTCTGAAGACTCATTTATTTGCCCAGGAAGACCATTGGATTTTAAGTTCTTTTTGAGGAAGGCAGTGTTGTAAAATGAAAAGAGAGTTGGATTTGGAATTAGAAATTTTGGGTTCAAATCCTGACTACTACTACCTTATGCCTATGCAACCTTGGGCATGTTATTTAATCTCCCTGGGTTCCTATGAAAGTACCGGTCTTAATCTCTGAGGTCCCTTCAGGATCAAAATCCCAATCATTAGGACATTTTTTTTATCATATTGAACTATAATAGTTGCACTCTAATATAGGAGTCTATCAGCTCTACCAGATTTCACTTTTTTGACAAAATATACAGGAAAGAGCTATGCCATGAGTGACTTTCTTCACAACTGACTGAAAATAGTTCATAGGATCATAAAAGTTGAGTTGAAAGAGTCATTTAGTTTAACCCTCTTTTATAGATAAGGAAACTGAGGCCTTGACAAGTGAAGTGATTTGCCTCAAATCACACAGGTTACAGTAAATGGAAGACCCAGAAGTGTTAAATCAGTGACTTACTAACTCATATAACTAGGTACATTTTATATTGATGATAATGTCTATTTCTTCTTAGATCAGAATATTTCATTTTTCAGCAATGAGATTTGAGTAAATGGAAAACTTTAATGTTAATTTCCATAAGTGTTTGTCTTCGGAGATTTGGGAAGGAAGGATCATTATTTAAAGTAGTTACATTGGGTATTTGGAATAAAAGCAACTTCAGTTGTTCCACAGTAGGGTGTGGGAGTGTATTTTGTTGTAAGCCTCTCTCAGGTCTTTGGGTCTGCTAGTGCAGCCTCATTACTGTTAGCATGGATGATACTAGAAGGATGCTAAATTAGTTCAGGGTCAGTGAGCACCAGTTCATATTTTGACCTTCTTTTGGATTGCATATGTCCTAGACCACGGAGTTGCTTTACCTTGGTATATAATTTCTATCTTGGAAAGGTATGAGAAGTCATAGGGATCAAAGAAAATGTCTAGTATTTCATCTTCATTTTCATTTGCCTGAGAATTCATGTTAATTCAAGTGTGTCATCTTTATAGGCACTCAGGGTTGATAGAGGGGCACAGAGCATTTATGGGGACATCTTCAAGAGTGGGTGCATCTTCCATTCAAAGAAGTAGTTTCAATGATAATAAATTCTAGGTGGAGAATCTACCCTGACCAAGTAAATTTTTGGTGGCTACACTCTGGCTTCTGGATATGCAGAAGGCTGTCTTATAACCAGAGAGAGAAAAATCTACAATTATTTGTCTCTTGACCACAAGCTTTCAGCGAACTAAAGATCAGAACATATTAACTAAAGTCATGCTCTGTCATTTGGCTTCTCATGAAGGTGGGAGCCTCCTTGGGATGCTTTTATTCCAAATACCTATTGTAACTACTTTGAATAACGATCTTTCTCAAATCTCTGAGGACTCAAACACATGGAAATCAACATTAAGTTTGCCATTTACTCAAATCTCATTACTGCAAGATTAAATATTCTTATCTAGGGAGAAAGCTTTGTGGGGCTATAAGTCCACAGAACAATCACCATAAAGCACTGAACTGCTGGAGCTGGGGCAGAAAACCCAATAACACCAGTGTGGCAGCTCTCTGAACTTCTAGTGCCAGGCCAGAGAAGTAAGGAACAGAAGAATAAGACAGGTCACTGTGTGTGTGAGGGGAGGCATGTGCAGCACTCCCCTAAGCCTGAGGGAAAGAGCCTAGTATTTATCTGGGGCCAACGCTGACCACCCCAAAGTTGCTTGGTTGGTAAACCGAATTGCCAAGTGCAGGAGCAGCCTAGATGCTTTGATAATCAGCCCCAAAGAGTCAGAAAGTGAACAGGGGGAAAAAGAGACTAAAATTAGTAAAGATCTCAGAAAGAAGAAAACTGAAACACCTTGAACACAGATAAATCAATAAGAAAACACAGCTACTACAGAAGGAAATATGGTCTCAAGAGCCAGTAAATGAGTTCAGGCTTCTATGAATAAATTCTGCAAAACAAAGGAGAATGACCGAATCCTTAATAAGACAGAGGACTCTGGGGAGTATAAAGACAACATGGAACCTCAAAATGCTGTCCTTGAGTGGTTCAAAAGAGAAATGAGAATTATGAGAGCAAAATTTATGGCCTGCACAGCAAAATTGGGTAGAACAGGAAAACTGGAATCTATAATGACAAAGCTCACCCAAGAAACAAAAGAGAGAACAATAAATTGGGAATGAAAGTATACAGGAGTGAATGACAATCTGGAAGGAAAAGTAATAATAACATTAAAAGAAAATATGCTTACTATTTAAACAAAACATACTGATATTGAATAAAAGAGTCATAGCGACAGGCTGAGGAGTGTGGATCTCCTAGAAGAACATGACAAGATGAAAAACCTGAATTCCACAATGCAAGAAATAATATAAGAGAACTGGCTAGAACTTCTGAGCATAGAAAATGAAATACCGATTGAAAGCATTCATAGTCATGTTGAAGAAAAAAGCAAACAAATAAACAAAAAAACACCCAAAGCTACAAACTCTAAGACATATGGCGGTTAAACTTAACAATTCAATTCGGAAGCAACAAATTCTGTGAATGATCACAATAAAGATCTTGAAATACAAAGAAAGGAAATTCAAATAACATAAGACTATCCTACACCCACTAAAAAAACATAGAAGGAAATGGAATAGCATTTTCCCAAAGAGCAGTGAGCTCAAGATGCAACCCAGGATGACCAATGCCGCAAATCTATGCTTAACCATACAAGAGGAAGAATAACAGCATGGGGGGGGGGGTACATGAATGAAGAATAAAGGAGCAGGAGGATAAAGACCAATGTATGGTGTATTGGTGTCAAATCAAGGCCTTGCCATGAAGAGAAGGTGACCTCTGTTGTCCCAGAAAGAAAAGAGACTACAGAGGACTTGAAACAATAAAGCGAAGTCAAAGGAATGAAAAAAATAGAAGAAAATGCAAACTATCTCATTTGAAAAACAACCGACCTAGAAAACAGATAGAGGACAGATAATTCAAGAATTATTGGACTACTTGAAAGCCAGAAAGAAAGACCCTAGACATCACATTTTGAGAAATTATCAAGGAAAACTGCCCCAGTTCTTAGATCCAGAGGATAAAATAGAAGTGGAAAGAACATACTGATCACCTCCTGAAAGAGATCTCAAAATGAAAACTCTCAGAAATATTACAGCCAAATTCTGGACCCTCCAGGTCAAGGAGAAGATATTGCAAGCATCCAGAAAGAAACCATTCAAATAACATCAAGACATACTTAGGATTACACAAGATTTAGCAGCATCCACATTAAAGGAGTGGAGTGCTTGGGGTGTGATATTCCAGAAGGCAAAGGAGCTAGGATTATAACCAAGAATAACCTACCCAGCAAAACTGACTACAATCTTTTTAGGGGAGGGGAGGAAATGGACATATAATGAAATGGAGGACTTCCAAGCTTTTCTATAAAACTATGCATACCCTTTGATCCAGCAATAGCATTACTAGGTCTGTACCACAAAGAGATCAAAGAAAAAGGAAAAGGATCTATGTGTATGAAAATATTTATTACTTACTCCTTCTGTGGTGGTGAAGAATTGGAAATTTAGGGGATGCTCTTCAATTGGGGAATGGCTAGAAAATTGTGGCATACAATTATGATAGAGTATCATTATGCTATGAGAAATGATGCGAGGGCAGTTGAAAACAACAACATGGCAAGACCTATATGAGCTGATGCAAAATGAAGTGAAAAGCACCAGGAGACCATTGTGCACAGTAACAACATTGTGTAATGATGATTAACTTTCTAAGACTTGGCTACCTCGATCAACACAATGACCCAAGACAATTCCAGAGGACTCACAATGAATTATCCACCTCTAGAGAGAGAACTGATGTACTTTGCAAATTAAAGTGTAATTTTCTTTCTTTTTTTCTTTCTTTCTTTCTTTCTTTCTTTCTTTCTTTCTTTCTTTCTTTCTTTCTTTCTTTCTTTCTTTCTTTCTTTCTTTGTTTTGTGATATGGCTAATATGGAGATATGTTTTGCATGATGAGAATCTGGAACTCAAAATTTAAAAGAATGTTAAAAATAATACTTTTTTTTAAAAGAATGAAGAAAAATAACTGAAGGAACATAGTACTGCACTTAGAGTAGAAAAGGGGAAAATCATAACTTAAAAAACAATATTAGAGACAGATGGAAGAAATTATAAGCCCTATTATAAACCATTTTATAAAATAATAAAACATAAACCTCTTATAACCTTAAATATGACTGATTTAAACAATCCAATTAAGTGAAAAAGGGTGATAGATTTGATAAGAAAAGAAAATTTTATAATTTGTTGCTTACAAGAAGCACATTTTTAAAAAAGACATGCACAAATAAAACTGGAATAAAATTTACTATGTTCCTCAAGTGAATCAAAAAAAGCAGGAGTTGTAGTTATGCTGTCGGGTACAACAAAAACAAACATTAAAAAAATAGGGATAAATAAGGGAAACTATATTATGCTGATAGGAACTGTAGACAAACCAATACCAGTGATAAATGCATATATTCCAAATGCCTTCACATCAAAATTCATCAGGGGAATATTATCTGAGCTACAGAAAAACATAACCAGTAACACAATAGTTACAAGAGACTTCATTATCTCTCAGTTTTTGGATGTCTAACAGAAAGATAAGCAAAAAGAAAAATATGGAATTGAACAAATTTCTGTGAAAATTTCATCTAAATGTGACAGCAAATTTATATGGATGTGTGTGTATACACATACACATATACATCTATATCTCTATGTTTCTCAGTACCTTAAGGAACTTTTAGAAAAGAAATTGACCATGTACTACAGCAAATAGAAGTTACACATAAATGTAAAATGGTAGAAATAGTTAATATATGCTATATATTATGTATGAGTGCATATATATGTATAAGTATTTATACATGCATATGCAATAAAAAATAGCAGTTGCTTTAGGGACCTCAAACAGAAGATACAGACAAATGAAGATTTAACAATGAAATACTAAATAATGAGTGGATCAAAGAACAAATTGTAGAAAAACTTAATAATTGTAGAAAAGGAAATAATGATAAAGCAACATAATAAAATAACTGATATTCAACTAAAGCAGTCTTCAGGGGGAGAAGCTTATCCTTACAAACATATATTAATAAAATAGAAAAAAGAGGATTAATGAATATGTATTTAAAATATTGTTGTTGCCATTGTTGCTGTTTGTCCTTTGTTCTCAAAAGGGACTATGACATGAAGAAGGTGATGTCATGACTTTCAAGTGAATTGGATTTAAGCGAGGGAGTCACCAGCCTCCCTCTCTCCTCTGGAGTCATCCTGGGTCTGGTGGCAAGATATCGAGCAGGCATATTCTCCACTTAAATGCCTGGGTTTGATTCCCAGGCCCATGCATTTAAAATATTACAAAGTTAATAAATGGACCTAAAATAAGTGCAAAAGAGGAGATTCTAAAAATTGGTAGGGTTATAGATACATCAGAAACAAGAAAACCTATAGAAGAATTTAAAATGTGACTAATGGAATATGATTTAAAAAATAATAGCGTGACTACATTAAGAGAGATATAGTTTACTGAAGAAGGATGGTAAAAGACCTGCTGAACTCTGCCCTGTTTAGTTCATGCCATTGATTACCCAAAAGGCAACCAGGAAAGTAAAGACTCTTCAAACGATGCCATGACTAGTTGATTTAATTAGTAGATGGTTATTCTGGAAGAGAAGACTTAATGGGGATAATAATTGGCTTTAAAGGTAGCTTTGTGGCACAGTGGATAGACAGCAAGGTCTGGAAGCAAGAAGACCTGAGTTCAAATCTAGCTTCAAACACTTAATATTTGTGTGACCTTGTGAAAATTGCTTAACCTCTCTGTTAGCCTCAATTTCCTTGTCTATAAAATAAGAATAATAATAAACACTTACTTCTCAGTATTATTGTGAGGATTAAGTGAGATAATAATGATAAAGTACTTAGCTTAGTACTTGGCACATAGTAAATGCTATGTAAATATTTGCTATTATTATAATTATTGGTATTATTAAAGACAAACTAGCCTTGTTCACTTTAGCCTCAAAGGGCAGAAGTAAGATTAATAGATTGAAAAGCTAAATTTCAGTATGATGTATGAAATCCTTGCTAATAACTAGAGCTATGCAAAATAGTGTGCCTTAGGAAAGTATTAAATTCCCTTTCAAATAAAGGCCAAATGACCATTTCTTGTGTATATTATATTGTGGATCCTTTTTCAGGTATCACTTGAACTTTCAGATGACAAAAATCTCTTTTAATGCTGAAATTCTGTGATTCTGTGATCATGGAGAAAATTATGGCTTCATTTTGGGTGGTTATTTTTCTCTTTATATTATTGTAGCAATTGTGTATTTTGCCCTCTTGCTTCTGCTTCTTTTACTGTCTTAATTCATATGAGTCTTCTCTGAATTCCTCATTTTTTCATTTCCTGTTGCATAAACCATATTTTGGTTGATAATATTTTGTTTTCCTTTTAAAAATGAATTATATTCCCCAATTGCCCTACCTTCTCCCCTGCAAAAAAAGAAAAAAAAATGAATTATATCATTATTTTAATTTTGCATTGTCCACATTTCCCCCACATGCACCCCATCTTTTTTGCCAGAGCAATATCTCTCATAACATAGAATTTTTTTAAAAAGAGGAAGAAGAAAATACAATTCAGTAAACACTGATCAACACATTGAAACAATTTACTTGTAGATGAAATATTCTGAACCTACAGACTTGAACTTCTTCAGAGGACAGGAGTCATTATTCTTAATAATTTTGCAACATTTTGCTTTGTTCATTTTGAACTTTGAGTTCTTTTCATTTACATTGTTGTAGTCATTATATATGTTGTTTTCTAGCTTTGCTTGATTCACCTTGCAAGCATTTCCATGATCTTCTATATTTTTTCATGTTCATTGTTGTAGCCCAGTAGTTTTCCTCTGCGTGCATTAACACCCCAAATGGTTCACTCATTCCTTAATCAACAGAATGTACTTTGTTTCCTGTTCTTTTCTACCATGAAGAGTGCTGTTATTAATATGTTGACCTCTATATATCTGTTCTTTTTGTCAGCTCTTTGTTTCATATTGAGAACTCTGAGTTAAGTGGCATTGGGCATAAGTAAGTATTGAATTAAAACTCAAAGTAAGTATTATATGTAAAGGTAAATACACTAGAAACTTTCCCAATAAATATAGGAGTAAAGGCAAGGATGCCCTCTTCTCCTTATGGTATTTGATATGGTTCTAGAAATGCTAGCAATAGCAATAGTATAAGAGAAAATAAATTAAGGGGAGTAGAGAAAGAGGAAACGAAATTATTTCTTGGCATGATGAAATCGATTCTTTACTTAGAAAATGCCAGGGGGTCAACAAAGAAACTAATTGAATCAATAGCTTCAATAAAGTTTCAGGCTACAAATAAAGCCACAAAAATCAATAATATTTTTATGTAACAATAACAGACTCTAGGAGATAATAACACTAAGGAACTCTTATTCAAAAAAATTACAAAACACATGAAATATTTTGGAGTCAGTCTACCAAAGCATGTTTAATACTAGCATTGATTGAACTATAAAATCTTCCTTTAAGAATTAATGGACATTTTACATAACCAGAGGAACATACAGTGAAGATGGGTGAGCCATGCCAATATGATAAAAATGAAAGTCAATTTACAGACTTAATATTCTACCAAACAACATACAATAGGGATACTTTACAGAACTAGATAAAATATTAAAACTATTTTGGAAGAAATAAGGACCTAGATTATCAAGGAGAAATAATGGGGCAAATGTTAGGAGTTAAAAGAGACTAGGACTTTAAGACCTCAAGGTGTATTATAAAGCAACAACCATCAAAACTACTTGCTACTACCTAAAAAGTTATAGATCAATGGTACAAAACAGACAAATAAGAATCAGAAATAATTTAATTCAACAACCAAATATAAACTATTTAGGAAAAAAATTATTTGATATGAACTTCTATAAAGCTAGAAGGCAATCTGGTAGAAATTAGGTATAGACCAACATTTTGCACCATAGTCTGCAATAAATTCAATATCAATATATTACCTGAATTTTTTTATATCATAGAATAAAAAAAGAACAGAAAATGATAATATATTTTTCACATTTATGGATAGCAGAAAACTTCTTTACAAGGCAAGAAATAGAGACAATTACAATAGATAAAGGATAATTTCAATTACATAAATTAAAAAAAAATACATAGACAAAATGGGTACATCTAGGATGATAAAGGAAAAAATTAACCAGGGGAAAATCTTTGTATGAAAATATCTCTGATAAGCATTTAATCTCCAAGATATAGAAGTGATTGAAGGAAACAAAGAAGACCGAAAGCCATTCATTAAGAGAGAAACAGTCAAAAGATATTCTTTTTAAGAGAAGAATGACTGTCCATTAATGACTATATAAAATAACATCCCAAATCACTAATAACAAGAGAAATATAAATCAAAATAATGCTGGTTTCACTTCACAAATAGAAAATTGGCAAAGTTGACAAAAATAGGAGTCATCCATCTTGCATGGCTTTTAGAAAGACAGACATTATAATCACTATAAGTAGAACAATGAAGTTATAGAAGCCTGGGGGGGGGGGAAACTTGGAGAACATATTTTCAATAAACTTTCCAGTATATCTCTGGGTCCTAGTTTCTTCCTATGAGAATGATGGAGTTGGATACCTTATATTAATTTAATGATTTAAGATTTAGAAAGAATTGTGTGATACACACAGAGATACATGCATTTATCAATAGATAGACAAGCAGCCTCATTGACAATTCTTGGTGAAGAGAGTATCTACCAAGGCAGAACAGTATGTGCTCTTCAACTCGTGGTCTTGGCACCTCAGGCAGTGAGCTGTTAAATGACTTACTAGGGTCATGAACTCAGCCTGGATTAGAGGTAAGATCTGTATACAGGTCCTCCTGATTTCAAGGCCAACTTGCTATAATCAACTATTCCCCTTTGGATTCTCACATCTCTATGATGTTCTTATTATGATCCCCATTTAACAGAGGAAGAAACTTCAGAAGGACAAAGAAACTTGACCAAAGACAAACAGTTAGGAAATGATGAAGCCAGGACCTAAAGACCTAGGTCTTCTAATTCCCAGTCCAGTGTTCCCTCCATTACATTGACCTTGTAGTTAATCCCTGTTTTTTTTCTCCCTGTCTATATTCTAAAAAAAATGACATTAAAATCATTGTAGGAATTAATGTTCAGGTGTAGAAACGATAAAATTTGTGCTTTTTAGACTCTGATTATTTGCCATATTCATTATGGATATAAAACTAAATCTAATTTAAGAAAGGTTACCCTTAAGAACCATGGTTAGAACTCTTGTCAGTGGCTAATATGGAAATGTTTTGCATGACTACATGTGTATAATCTATATCAAATTGTTTGACTTCTCAAAAAAGATGGAGGAGAGGGAAGGAAGGACAGAATATGGAACTCAAAATTGAAAAAAAAGTTAAAATGTTTGTTTTCATGTAATTGAGAAAAAAATTAAATATAAAAAACATCTTTTTAGATGGCATTTAATAGCATGTTTATGAGAAATTCAACCTCTCTCATGATTGAACTGTTTACTTACAGGCTCTTGATTGCTCTCCATCATACATCTTCCACTGCAGTAAAGCCAGTTTTCTTCAAATCCTGCTCATTCCCACTTCCTTGCCTTACTCATTATCTTTTCTGATCAGAAATAGCCCTCCCTTCCCCATTTTCATTGTCTTTCCAAATTTCACTGATTCTTTAAGGCTCACCTAAAGTCTCTCTTCTTCCTCCATTAAGCCTTGCCCAATCACCTTGGTCCACGATGATCTACATTTTCCCCCTGAGTTATATAAGGTAGGAATTGATAAGAATCAGAGTGTCTTAGAAATTACATAGTTCAAACTCCTCACTTTACAGATGAGAAAACCAAGTACCATGGAAGGGATAGGACTTTCCCAAGACAAGATAGTAAGAAATCAGCCATCAGTATTTGAACCCAGGTCTTCTGACTGCACATCTGGTGTTATTCTCAGCATCCTGTGGTTGAGTGTTTTTGATTGCATGCATGTCAGTCTATGTTGTTTGTTCATACTGTTTCATATTTCCCCCAGTTGATTGTAAGCTCTTAAGAGCACAGGCTGTTTTCCCCTTTTCTACCCCTTACATAGCTTAGCACAGATCTCAGCCTCCTGGTAGTCACTCAAAGAATATTCCTTGATTTGATTTTAATCTTCTTGGAATCTCTGTGCCATAGAAATGAAAATGTACATTTCCATTGGGGAAAGACAAAGCCACATGCATTCAGGGTCTGGGAGAAAGCAAGCTACACAGGCAGAAAGATTCCAGTACCATAAGTAGTAGGCACAGTGGTGAAACCCTGGCATGCTGGATAGGGGATGTCTGTCAGCTATTGGCTAACCCTTGGCATGGAAAATAACCTGGGAGTCCTCTCAAAAACATTCACCGAATACATTAGGTCTTGTTTCAAATATTAGTTAAAATAAACACACTGGTAGTTGGTTTTCTGAAGCTTTTACTTTTTTTGAGCTCCAAATAAATCAAAATATGGCTCTCTTATTTTTAAATTTGGCAAGCAATGCACCTCCTGCCTTTAGATAATAATGATGCAATGACGGTGATTAATACCATAATTATAGCTTACATTTATACAGCTCCAGCTCCCCCAAAGGATTCCAAACTGAGCTTAGTATCGCATGCAGACATTCTGCCTACCACGGACTTGGAGGTACCTCAGGGGTAGAACCCAGCTGCTGAGCAGCCAAAGTTTGCCCGGGACAGGAAACAAAAGAGGATACTCTATCCAAATGAAACTACAGACTGAAATTAGGGAGGCCATATCTAATTACCCCAGCTCTCTGGCCAAGTTTAAGCCAGGGTAACACCCTGTGCTTGAAAATCAGCCCTGAGATCGCTAATAACCACAAAAGGAACTGACATCTGGTTTCCATGCCCTCAAAAAAAGGGTGCCTGGGAGGAAGTCATGGAACCCCTTCCCATCAGCCTGGGCTCTGATTTCAGTCAGGGTTTGATTCAGGTGGGAACTCAGATCTAAGAGCCAGTTCATTCCACTCCTCCAACCCTTTTAGAGGATAAAAATTACAGCTCTCTCTTACCTCTGATCTTATCTTCTCCTAGTTTTATGGCTTAAAAGGACCTTGGAGATCATTTAGTCCAACAGCCTCATTTTACAGGTGATGCAACAAAGGTCAAGAGTGGAGAAGTTACTTGCCCAAAGTTGTACAGGTATTAAGCCCACAGAGCTGGGATGTTAAACATTATATAGGCAAGTTACTTAAAGACCAGATAACGGAAGGGAAATAACGTTCCCAAGGTCACAGTGAGTAAGTAGAATATTCAAGATTAGAGCTCATGCCTCTTGACTTGTAGACCAGGGGATCTTTCCACTAAACTACACTGTCTCCCACCTACAAGGTTCCAAGCTTTTTGTCTAATATATAGTCAATCATCTAGCTGATTTATTAACTTTGAACTTCCAAGTGCTTAATTTTCATAACATAAATATAAGATGCTCACATGTGTAAATGCATATGATGACTCCTAGTTACAGCATAGAACATACTTGATGAGCATAATGATTCGATGAGCCCAAATCCTCACCTCAGAATGCATAGGGAATTAACATCTCACATTTACATAATAATTTAATCTTTCCTTGTGATGTAGGTAATACAAATATTATTGCCATCTTACAGATTGGGAAATAAGGACATAGAGTGTTTAAGTGACTTGCCTAAGGCCACAAAGGTAGAAAATGTCAGAGGTGGGATTTGAAATGAAGATTCTCCACAGCTTTCTACCACATTGCCATGCTGAAAAACATGTCCTCTGCACAAGATGGAGACTTCTTCTTTGAGGACAGAAATGCCCTATTAAAATATTCACAAAATCCAGTGTAATAACCTAGTATTTTCTCAATTAAGCCATTGTTCAATTAAATTTGTAAGAAAGTTAGAGAGTTGACTCTGTGTTGACACAAAACAAAGATTTGTACCTGGCCTATACCATATTGCTAAATTACAGGTATATTAGTTTGTGTGTGTGTGTGTTTGTGTTCATGTGTATATGTGTGCATGTATGAGAGATGAGAAAAAGAAGGAAAAGGAGGAGGAGAAAGAGGAGGAGGGGAGAAGGAGAAGAAGGACGAGGAAGAGGAGGAGGAGGAAAGGAGGAGGAGGAGGAGGAGGAGGAAGTCAGTTGCAAAGACAGGATTTGAACCCAGATCCTCCAATTCTTGATGCAGCTCAATTTTCCATTATTTGATGCTGCCTCTGCTACTTCTCTACAGTTCTAGAATCCTAGAATGGCCACATAGTGAATAACCTTTTGCTACCTTAAAAATAAGGAAAATAAGGTCCAGAAATGTTTGGTCAACTGAAATTAGGTACCCTTCTCCATTCTTAAACTGTCAGTGTCTTTATCTCATCCTTTAAAGGTTCACTTGGCCTTCAAGATGAACTCTAATCTGATCAGAAATTGTTGGCTGCATTAGGGATGGAAGGTCCTGGGTAAGGTAATACCACCTTTGCCGACATTTTCAAACGCTTCAAGGGATAGTGTCTGGCTGAGTTAGAGATTCTGCTCATTCGTCTGCTCCTTCTTTTGTTTCCAAATCTCCCTCCTTACACATCAGTCTTTGGGGGCAGTTATTAAAGACTATAGCATTCAAAGCAACAAGGAACCTTGGAGATGATCAAGTGAAATCCTTTGGTTTTACAGATAAGAAAATGGATTCTAAGGATTTAAGTGACTTGCCCAAAGGCACACAAATTTTTAAGTAGCACAGCTGGGAATCAAACCCTCATTGTCTGGCTTCAAATCCAGGGCTCCCCCCTGCCCCCAGTGACTACACCAAGCTACAACTGATAATTCCCTTGATCGAGTCTCATTAACCAACATTCCTGTTTAAAGTCATGGACAGCTGTAGAATTCCTATTGCTCTCAAGAATGACAGAAAGCATCCTCCTACATGTTTTTCTCTTCACTTCAGTTTTGTGACACCCTGGGGTGTCTCTGATCTCAAACATGTTGCCAAATCCACAAAACAAATTCATTGTCATTCAAACTAATTAACAGATAAATCAGATTTTGAAATGTGTCCTATGTAACATATTTAAGGATAGGAAGGGGTGGGTTATAAAATTGAATAAATTAAAAGATGCTGAGATTCTAAGAAAAGGTGAGAATCAACATTGTGGATGGCAAAAATAAAGCTGAGAAAAAAGAAAGACAACTTCTTGTAAATAGCATAGTACTTTCCCCTTGGGTAGGTATGACCTGTTTTTCCTTTTTAGCAGCTGTCCTACCCAGGCACAAAGGAGTGAGCTTAGGTGAAAAATGTCATGGCAGCCTTGATTCAAATTGTCCTTATCCCTGGCCCAGAGCCAGACCCCCTGCATTTGAGTACGCATGTCATTTTTCTCTTAGGTATGCACATAGTTAGAATCAAAGCAGAGGTTACTCGGTGTCACATCTGTTCATACTTTTTGTGGCCATTGGAAAATTGTTGACTTTATTTTCCAAATGGGACCCTTTTGGGGAAATTCCGGATACAGGATGGCCAAGAGCAAAGCCTGGTGTCCCTATTCAACAGAAAACATTTCAGCTTCAGCTTTTTGAAAATGTCTTTTGGCCTATTCGCTCAGACTCTAACGATCCCCTCGACCCTTTCCAGGTTTAGGATTTCAGAAACTTCAGGATACTGCCTCTGCTTTTTTTTTGAATAGGAGAAAAAAATCTGTGCGTATATTTCATATATTTGTGCATTCATATGTGGATATGAACATCATATATGGGTATCTGTGCTCATCAATGTGTGTATAATGTATATGTGAGCATGCACACATGTAAGTAAGTATGTACATTAATATATGTTAATATGCACATCAGCATTGGAATGTGTTTTTATGTGTGAATTTATTGGCTTTATATACTTCATTGGGTCCATGAGCTTGTCAATGCAGGCATTCTATCTACTGTTGCAAAAGACTAGCACAGAACCCTGACATGGAAAATTATTCCACAACGACATAATTGTGTGCATGCATTCATGCATGTTTGCATGGTTAGGCATGTATATACATGTATTAATATTTGCAAAAGCATGTCGACATTTCTGTGGTGTTTATGAGAGTTTGTACATCATTCTAAAACAAACTGGAATTAAGAAAAACATTTTAAAGAACACTTTATTGATGTCTTTTATCTTTATATCAGTTACTTCCCACCTACTCTCCTTGTTGAAACATTCTTGTGTAACACACAAAGGAAAATAAATAAACAACAAACATCTAATAGAAGGAATGCTTCTGACTATGTATGCCATATTTTGTCTTTATGGTTCCTTTCCTGTCTGCCATGAGAATAGAGTATTGTATCTTTTCCAGAATCTTCTTTATTTTATTTTCCATTGCTATAGAGTTATTCCTTTTAAAAATCTATTACATTTTATAGTCATGTATAATATTCATGTAATTTTCATTTTATTTTACTTCTTTCAATTAATAGACATCAATTCTCTTTCCCTCACCACTCTCCCACAAAATTGAAAACAAAAACAAAACATTGTAACAAACATGCATAGTCAAGAACAACTAATCCTCACATTGACCATGTCCAAAAATATGTGTCTTGTTCTACATTTTAAGCCCTGACAGAGTAGTGATAGACTCAAGATGTAAGAAAAGACATATATTTTTGGACATGGTCAAACGTGAGGATTAGTTGATCTTGACTATGCATGTATTTTGGTTTTGTTTTCAATTTTGTGGGAGAGCTGTGAGGGAGAGATAATTGATGTCTTGGTCCTCTGGAATAGAGGTTGGTGATTGCATTCATCAGAATTCTGAAGTTTTTCAAAGTTGCTTGTTTTTACAATATTTTTATTTCATGTAAGTTCTTCTAATTCAGTTCACTTCACTCTACATAGATTCATGTAAGTCTCAGATTTTTTTCTGAAACCATTCTTAATCATTCCTCATGGCACAGAAGTATTCTATCATATTCCTATATCATAATTTCTTCAGCTATTCATCAGTTCTTTGCCACCACAAAAAGAGATGCTATAGACATTTTTGTATATATGGGTCCTAACCCAGCTTGGAATTTCCCAATCTTCTAGTGATATAATTAAAAGATTTTCTCCTATCAAAGGTCTTCTGTTAGAAAGTAATAATATTTTTTGAAGAAGCTGAATGTCTAGAGCTTAAAGTAACATAACACAACACAACACAACACAACACAACATAGCATAACACAATATACTATATAATACAATATAATATAATAATATGTGTATTATGACTAACATCTAGATGAAAACTGAAAATTTCATACAATATAAGGGAAGAATAACTAACCAAATAAAATGGTATTTGCATATCAATTCTTGGTATCATATATTATAAAGCGAACCAGAGTTATAAGAATTGTGTTTGAACCTAATCTCTACTACTTAAAACTTGTGTGGACCTCATTTACCTCATTTGTAAAGATAGGAGTTTTGATCTATTTCAGATTTTAATCCTATAAATTTTGTATTGTTTTCTTATTTCCCTTTATTTATATATGTATACATATGTACACCTATACACACATATACATATGAGATACATATACTCGTATATGCATATACAGTTACACCTATATACATACATACATACACATACACATGTATAGGGCCAGGGATTGGAGTGAGCATATATGCATGTATATGAATATACAGGGTATCATGAAGGTCAGTGCAGTTTTAAATTTTAATAGCTTAAAATAGCTAGGCATTGTCCTAGGTGCTAAGAATACAAATATGAACACAAAACAATCTCTACCTTCAAGAAGCTTATGTTTTTCTGTGGGCAAATATGTACATAGTAAAAATTCAAAATATATGCATAGTAATTTCTGGCAATTGACAACTTGGAAGATCCTCAGAACACATTTCCAGTAGGAGGCGGTACTTGAACTGAGTTTTGGAGAAAGAAGGAGATTCTGGGAAGCAGAAATAAGTAGAAAGGGCATTCTTGGCATGTGCAAACAGCTAGTACATAGAAAAAGGAGGAGGAATAAATGCTTTGTATGGCAAAGGCAAACAATCTACTTTGACTGAAGCATAAAATGTATGAAACAGGGTAAAGTGCACCAAGTCTAGAAAGATATGCTGAGGCTACATTGAGAAGGGCTTTCAAAGATAGCAGAATTTCTAGAGCAAGATAGTAACAGAATCAGACTTATGATCTATGAATAAAAATTAGCTAGCTATATAGAGTATGGATTGGAGAAGGGAACGATCTGAAGAAGGGAGATCAATTAAATGAGCATTTTCATAGTCTAGGCAAAAGTTAATGATGGTCTAAATTGCAGAAGTAGCTATGGAAACAGAAGTGGAGAAAAGTCAGGTGGAAAACTCTCCTCTTCAATCCCCTCTTCCACTACATATTCTCCCATGTCTTCATTGCTCAAACCAAAGATTTCCTTAGAAATAAAGTGTTGGTAGCAAACCACCACTGACGCCCCCAACCCTAATTCTGGAACCATGAATCATGACGAAATTAGCACTGCCATTGTTCCCAAGGGAGTTTGTCAGTCTAGTATTACTGCATTTACCATTCTGTAACTGGACAGTAGGGGCAGCCAGGTGGCAGAGGGGATAGAGTACTGGGCCTGAAATCTTCCTGAGTTCAAATCGAGCCTCAGGCATTTACTAGCTCCTTACTAGATCCTGGACAAGTCACTTAACCCTGGTTACCTCAGTTCCTCATTTGCAAAATGATCTAGAGAAAAAATGGCAAATCACTCTAGTATCTTTGCCAAGAAAACCCCAAATGGGCTCATGAAGAGTTGGACACAACCTCAATGACTGAACAACGACAACAAACTAGACACCACACTTGTCTACATGTATTGTTTCCCCCATTTGAATGTAAGCTCTTTGAAGGCAGAGGCTGCCTTTATTTTTGTATTTGTATCACCATAGGCAAGCACAGTATTTGACATACAGTATTCATTTAAGAAATTATATTCCTTCATTCACTCATCAATTCATTCATATGTTGGGCAGGTATAACTAACACGACTTATCAACTGATTAGATGCAAAAGATAAGGAAGAGAGAAGAGTCAAGGATGACTCTGAGGTTGTGAACATGGGCAACTAGAAGCATGCTGCTGCCCTCAACAGAAAAAGAGAAGTTAGGAAGAGAGGGTTTTGGTAAAAAAGTGAATGAAATCTGTTTGTGGCAGGCTTATTTTGAGATGCATATAGGACATATAAATAGAAATTCCCTGTAGGTATTTAGTGATACAGAACTTCAAGTTCAGGAAAAAAGAAAAAAGACAGACAGGGCTGGAGATACTGACCTGAGTGCCATCTGCATAGAGGTGAAGGTTGAACCCATATGAATTCACATGAAGAGAGACAGCCTAGGGAGAAAAGGTCAGAGTCTTGGCGTATACCCACTCCTAACATTTATGCTGCCCTTCTCATACACAATGTGATGTAGTAGGAAAGAGCACTTAGATATCACCTAGTCCTGGCAATAACCTAATTCTTGGCAAAGATATTAGAATGGTTTTCTATTTCCTTCTCCACATCATTCTACAGATGAGGAACTGATCTAGTAAGGAGCTACTAAAAGGCTTTAGAAATCCCTTAGTCCTGTGGTATCACCCCTAAATAGAAATGATCTTATATTGACTTAGAAAACTGCAAATAAACAATATCTATATTGTATTGATTTAAAAAAATATTTTGTTAAACATCTCCCAATCACACTTTAATCTGGTTCCCTCAGAAAGTTTGAATCTTTGTGTGTTGTTAAGCAAAATTGTCTCCTTAGTATGGCTTTTGTTCCTTTTGAGTGGAAGTACTTTCAGCTGTTAAGTGCTAAGCCCCAGGCCCAAAGCCCTATCAGGTGTGAAACCTGTGTGGGTGTAGATTAATGACTTAAGAGGGGCCAACTCGGGAACCAATGGTCTCTGGTCATTGAGGCTGGGCTTGAGAACGCCAGAGGCTTGGCTGCGAGGTGAGCCAAGAGACAGTTTCAGCGGAAGTGGAAGCTGCTGTGGAAGCAGGAAGCTGCGGAAGCAGGGCTGACCCGTGTGTAGATCCAGGAGTGCGAGCAGGAACTTGAGGCCAGTAAAAATGATTTGGCTAAATACTATCTTGTTTTTCTGTGGCCTCCTGGTTACTCTTGTGAGGTGGGCTTTC
>CM053625.1:84238396-84357241 GCA_028646595.1 Phalanger gymnotis | reverse complement strand
CAGCCCAGGAGAGGCTAAGTGATTTGCCCACCTCATACAGCAAGTAAAAAGCAAACATTCTAAGCAAGGAAGATTAATTCTGACTCTCACACTCTATCACCATGACCTGATCCTAACAGTAGATTCCAGTCCTTGTACCAATATCCCTGGGGTGTTCGGGCTGTCCCATGACAAATGCCATATTTCCTCTTGTCTTCTAAGTGATGCCATGCTTTTTTCACTTCATGGAAGAAAGCAATACATTAATAAGAAAAAAAATTGTAATTTCATTACTGAAGACAAGCTTGGCTGGAAACAAGTGATACCTCATCATATTTTGCCACCTGGTTGTGACATTTGATTAAAACACAGTGCAAATATTCATTAATTGGGCCAGTTACTCAGGCATTTTTATGTCCCAAAGCAATTCATGTGAAAACAAATTGCCTTTACCAAAGTAAGACACTGACTACTGAACAAAAAACAACTGGAGAGAAGGCTATAAAGCCACGTTGATTGAGCATTTTGAGTCTGGATTTAAGCTGTGATATATGTGCTAGGAAGCTGAAAAATCAAGCCAAGATAAAAAGTAGAAACTCTAAATCCCTAGCTATTTGCTTGAAAAAGCTGTGGATGGTAACAACCTTAGATTCATTCATGTGGGGATTTCCAGAAATCCTAGAACCTTCAGAGCCTTTGCCTGAGGTATGAGGTTAGCACCTTCCATTTCTTGCTTCATTTTCTTGCATGAGAAATCTAAATTATAACCACAAACGAACTGGGCTAGATGACCTCTTAGGTTCCTGCTAGGTCAAGAGCTAAAATCCTATGCTCATGTTCAATGTGATTTAATCAAAAGACACTTAGTAAACTGAAGCAGAAAAGTTAAGTTCAGACTCTACATGGGTGAGAAGTTTTAGTGGTCAGGCAACACCTAACATAGGGGCTTGAACACAGATAATTGAGAAATGTTTGGTGAACACCATTGAGTTGAATAAAAGCAAATTGTAAGTATCAGAAAGACTGACATTTTTCTTTTTCGTAACCACTTGTCAGAGGCACCTCTAATGCCAGTACTCTCTTAGTTCAGGTTCAATGTTAGGATTAAATGAGGATCTCACAAGTCACTGAATATCTAAGCAAAGGAAACTGATTTTTCCCCAACACAGAAAGGATACAGTGGCACTTTGCTTCTCTGGAGGTGACCTAGCTTGTCTACATTTGGAAATGTGTCTGGTCATCAGAATAGGACATGATAAAGGATACAATGACCCCTGTAATCTTCAGAAATATACAGGACTTTTTATAGGATTTTAGGTGACAAGAAAGCTGCATCCAGGAAACTGAGACCAATTAGGTCCCAGGAACAGCCTTGTCTTGTTTTAGGGAAAGTTAATCATTGTGAAAGGAAGGAGTTAGGAGGGGCCTTGGGCTAGCCTGAGTTGGAGGAAGAGAATGAGAGGCTGTATCAGGGAAATGTTGGCAAATACCAGTCTTATCACACCATAGAGAATAGACACAGAACTGGTGGGTAAAATTATAGAAAGGAAGATAACTCAATCAAAAGAATAACTTTTTAAACAGTTGGACTTGCCTAAAATGGAATGAACTATCTGAATCAGTAGTGAACTCATTATCACTGAGTACACAAGAAGGGGCTAGAAGATTTTACAGAAGGGAGTCAAGCTTTAGTGGGTGGTCAGGATGGATGAGGGTGTTGTTATCGCTCCTGATGATGACAAGGTTGATGATAATGATCATGATACAGATTTTAGGTTTATCAAGTGCTTTCCTCATAACACCTCCATGAGGCAGGTAGCAAAAATATCATGTTCTTCATATCACAATTGAGAAAACTGAAAATTAAGATGGTAGAGTAAGGCAGCTACCTAGGTGACTCTTCCAACATTCCCCTCTAAACTTTAACTTTAACTTTAAAATAATGCCTCAAATCAAATTTTGGAGTTGCAGGGCCAACAAAGAGTCAAGGTGAGATTTTTTTTCTGGCCTAAGAAAACACGAAAGGTCAGCAGGAGAAGTCTGTGGCACCAGGGTGGAGGCCTGTCTGGATCCCCTGCACATGGTGGCAGCAACAGTGGCTCTCAGCTGAGAGACAGTAAGAGGGTTGGACAACTGGTCAGGAAGAGATTAGAGGGGACTCTTTGCTGACACTGGGTACAGTTGGCACTCATTGGCAATTTTATTGTGCTTATACACTGCTGGGTCAGAGTTACAAGGTTGAGAAGAATGCTGGTGGTCAGTCACAAGAAAGGTAAAGAGGAGCATGGGCACTTGCAGCAGGAAGGGAACAGACCAGGAGTACAGACCATAGTACAGACCAGGAGAACAGTGACCTGATCTCCCAGGATTACTCTGGAAGCATAAAAAACCTGCAGAGCCTCAGAACTACCCTCAGAAAACAGCAGAACAAAAAAAATCTAAACCTTGGTACAGTACTTTCCCACCCAGAAAGAATATCATGGAGCCACAGTCAGGATCACACCAGATTTAGTGGCTTCCATATTAAAGGAGTGGAGAACTTGGAACATGATATTCCAGAAGGCAAATGAGCTAGGATTATAAAACAGAATCCCCTATCTAGCAAAACTGAGTATAATCCTTCAGGGAAAAATGGATACTTAATGAAATAAAGGACTTTCAAGCATTGCTAATGAAAAGACACACAACTGAATAGAAAATCTGACGTTCAAACAGAGGATTCAAGAGAAGCAAAAAAAAAAAAGGTAAACATTAAAGAATAAACATAAGGGACTCAATAAAGTTAAATTGTTTACATTCCTATATGGAAAATGATAAATATAATGTCCAAGAACTTTATTATTATCAGGGCAATTAAAAGGAGTTTACATTGATAGGATGAATGGTTGTAAATTGACTATGAATGATCTCCAAAAATAGAAGAGATGAGAAAGAGGGATAAACTGGGAGACGCAGAATAGGGAAAATTTTTTCTCATAAAAGAGATGTGCAAGGAAGAGCTTTTACATTGAAGGTAAAAATGTGGGTGGGGGGTGGTGGTACATGGCCAGCAATGCTTCAACCTCATTCTCATTGGAATTGTTTCAAGGAGGGAAGAAGATATATACATACTCAGTATAAAAATGTAACTTACCAAATAGGGAAGTAGAAGGTAAAGGGGAAAAGGGAAAGGGGATGAATTATAAAAGAAATATAGGTTTAAGGGAGGTAATGGTTGGAAGTAAAATAGACTTGAGGAGGGACAGAATAAAGAGAGAGAAGAAAGAGAAGAATGGAAAGAAATACACTTGGCCAGGGCTACACACTTCTTAAGTGTCAGAGTTGGATTAGATAACCTCTGAGGTCCCTTCTCATGTTATGATTCTATGATTTTGCAACCTAATGAAACACTTTAAAATTAACTCGTGGTGACCTTTATGGAAGAGGTACAGGTAATTTGGGGACAGCCATCTATACCATGAGTGTCAGAGCTGTATTCTTCAAGGCCTTTAAAAGAATTGAGTGTTTGAGTTGCTGACATTGTGACTATTTCAAATAGGACTATCACCAGCAAAAAGGATTGGATTTGTTCTATATAACTCAAAAGGGCAAAACCAATAACTACAGGGAGAAGTTAGAGAAAGGTATTTTTCAATAAAACCAAGAAAGAAACTTTTTAACAATTTGATATATTGGCAAATGGAAAGGATTGTCTTGTGAGGTGATTCTCCAACACAAGGTAGTATTCGAGTAGAGGATGGATGACTACCTGCCAGAGATGCTGCTGAATGCATCTATACATGGCATCTGTGGTTGGAATTGATGATGTCTTAGGTCATTTATTGCTTTGTATTTATTGTTCTCAAGAACAATAAAATCAAACCTAAGAGAAACAAAACCAGAATAACAACAGTAGTTACAATGATGACAATGTTACTGAAAGCAGCCCTCAAAGGCAGCTGAACTCAAATGAATTTAATGACCAATCCTTATCCTAGAGAATAGATGATGAAACATATTTCTCTCCTTTCATAGAAAGGTAGAAGAGTACAGGTTCTGAATAGTGCAAATGTAGTCGAATAGAGTGGATTTGGCAATGGGTTTTCTGATCTATTTTTCATTGTTCCAAGGAAGGCTTCAGTGGGGGTAGAATTTATATGAGGAAAAAACTGATATAAAACAAACATGGAAAACACTTATTTTAAATACCATAAATTTTAAAGTATCTGGTGGGCTCGTCTTTTCCCACCTACCAAATAATTTTATAGAGGTGAAGTTAGGGCAAAACTAACACAAATGGAAAAAGAAGTTATATAAGTTCACCCTGGGTGAGGAATAATGTAGCAAGAACCAACCTTGTCAACTTCATTTTGGTAGAGAAAAAAGGATACACACACATTCAGACAGACAAGTAGGTGATAGTCTTTCAAATATTTGCAGACAACTGTCATTCCCCTCTTAAATCTTCTTTTCCCCCCAAGATGAATACATCCTTTCCCATCAACCAATCCTCATATAATACTGATACTCCTCATTACGCTGGTTGTCCTTCTTTGGATCCACACTAACATGGCAACCATAGTGCCTAGAAATGAACACAATGATCGATATGTCAACTGATCAGGGCCAATGACAGTGGACCTAACACCCCTGTTTATCTTCACATTTTGTTCTTTTAATATAGCTTAAATCATAGTTTTTCTTTCATTTGATTAAATTGCATATTGGCCCTATACTGAATCTATTTGTCTTACACAAGTACACTCTCTCTGTGCAAAAGCTGCTTGACAGAGCATCTCAAAGCATGCTGAAAGCATTTGTGAATTCAGAAAATGTACCAAGCTTATGATGGACATTCTCTTTTTGTTCCTCTGCATTGGAGAGAGAATACATGCATGGTACGGATTTATGCATGCCTTGACAATTGCTTCACTAAAAGACCCTTAGTCAAATCAATATAGAAATTTCACTTAAGTTTCAGAAAGAGAATTGGCATTTTTTTGAGAATCCAACCAGAGCCCCTACTGTTTAGTGCTAATGCACATTGCATTAGCAACTTATGTCAGAATGCCCTCACCCTAAAAGGCAAGAGAAAATTTTAAGATGGCTTCAGGAAAAATTAGACAAGCAGAACTGAATGCTATATATGTATGTTATTTCTTATGCCTGAAATGTCTTTTTTCCCCTTCTCCTGTTGAATTTCTATCCATTATATGAAGACAAATTCAAATTCCATTTGCTCTGTAGAACTATCTCTGATTTCTATGATAAATGGGTGACAAATTCTCACCCCAGAGCTCATACAGTATGTTTTTTTATGCCACAATGATACATATATCATATAAGACTGCACAGTATTACCGATTACAGTAATATTTTATCTATTCATAGAGAGAAGATAGAAGTAGCTAGGTGGTGCAGTGGATAGAGTACTAGATCTGATGCCATGAGAGACCTGAATTCAAATTTGACTCAGACACCTACTTGTGTGACTCCTGTGCAAATCATTTAATCTCCGTCTGCCTCAGTTTCATCGTTTTAATGTGGGAGAAATAAAAGTGACTCATGCCATAGGATTATTGCAAGGGTTAAGTGAGTTAATACTTGTCCTTTGCAGACCTTAAAGATTGATATAAATGCTAGGGATCTTGATGCTGTTGCTGCTGCTGCTGAATTACAATAACACCAACAATTTATAGGTTCTAGGAAGAGGGACTATTATCTAAACTTAGTGTCTTCCTCAGATCCAAAAATGATGCTCTGCACATGTAGTTTCTCATAAATGCTTTCTAAATTAATAAATGGTCACATGTATTTGGTTAAAAGCTGCCATTATCTCACAAGATTATATGTATCACATACATACACACATATGTCTACACATATATATACATATATGTACATATTATACATATATGTGTGTATATGTACGTATATACATACATATATGTATGTGTGTATATATGTATATACATGTGTGTACATATATAATATATATATATAATTTATATAATAGATAGATAGATAGATAGATAGATAGATAGATAGATAGATAGATAGACAGACAGACAGACTTGGGATCATCACTATGTGTAAAATCAATTCACAATCCGTCCTGGATCATTTTGTAACAAAGGACCCAAGGAGTTTCTTGTTGTAGAAATGGACAGATAAGCTAGGAGTTCTTGGCCTTTGACTCCTGAAAATTAAGTATATGCCTGGACATTCTTGATGTGCCATTATAGATCAGTCAATTTATCTAAATCCTTTGTCAACATTTTTGTATGACTTCTTAGAGCCACTCCAGGTCCATGGTATCCTGACTCACTAAACAGAAAAGGATTTTTATTTGTTGGTCCTTAAATTATCTACATCAAACTTGAAGGAAACTTCATAGTTCTTATAGTCTTAGTTCTGTGGAAAACATTTATACTTAACCAATCTTTCTCCTTAATGGCTTCCCTGACCCTTCCCTTCTCCGTTCTCCCAGGTGAAAGTGATTTTTCTCTCTTCAAATTTCTCCTAATACTTGGTTTGGTTCCTTTGCACTCATCTTATTCTCCATTATAGTAATTCGGGTATTAGTCATCCCCACTATTTCTTTATTCCCTTGCCCCCTACTATTGGATTTTAGAACAGGGCTTGTGTTTCACTGGATTCTCTATATCCCTGGGATTTCCATAAATGTTTGTGATTGAATTTGCCAAACTATTCGGCTTTCTAGAATTTTAACCTTTTTAGCCCCACAAGTTTATTTCACTGACCAGCACTAACCAACCCCAGAGGCAGTTGCAACTTTCAAAGACCAGTTAGACAGGAAGTCTTCTTAATGAGCTTTTCCAAAGAAAAGAATTTAACCATGTGCATTTAAATTGTTCATATAAACATAGCCTTGGACTTTGTGGATGGAAGCAAAGTAGAGAGGTGACCTGTATGAAAACACAGGGGATCTGTGATTTCCTCAACATGGGAAAATGCCAGTGTGGAAACTTCCTCTGTTACCTCACATCCCAAATTACATCCTAGGGTGTTGCTTGAGGCCCAGGTCAAACAACTCATAAATGTCAGTGGAGGGGATTTGAAACAAGCAGTTCCTGACTCCAAGTTCAGCATTCTGTCCACCAGGCCAAGCTGTCTCTGAAGTGAGGGAATTTAGGCAATATATTCTGAGTAACAGAATGGATATCCTGGAGGTAGTATATATAGCACTGAAAACAAGAGTCCTTGAAAAACTGAAATATAGTTTTCTATTTCTATAGTATTTTACTTCAAAAAGAGCTTTCCAATCCATTCTTTCATTTGGTCCCCACAACAAAGGGAGGTCAGAGGTTATTATTGTCATAGTACTAATGAAGATACTAAGCATCAGGAATGTGAATGACTTGTCAAAGGCCATGCATCTAATTAATAGAAGATTTAGAATTAGAACGCTGCTCTCCTCCACCCTAGTCCAGGGCTTTTCCCATGATACTAAACTGTCTTAGCGAACAATGGGTCATTTTTTCAATCCCATCGCCATGCTACAATTTGCTGCCTCAGTATGCCGGTCATTTAAATGAATCATTTCAGAGTCAACAGATAAGTAGTCAAAGAATATGCACAAATAGTTGTCAAAGATTTTCCAAATTATTAATAATCATAAGAAAGAATGCTCTAAAACACTAATAATTAGAGAACTATAAGTATAAAATAATAATGAGGTTTCCCGTCATATGCTATAAATTGGCAAAGATGACAAAAATTGGAATAGCCAATGTTATTGGGCTATAGGGAAACAGATACATTAGTGCAGTGTAGTGTTCGCAGAGTTATGAATGAGCACCATCATTTTGGAAAACACTCTACAATGATGAAAATGAAATGACTAAAATATCCATACCCTTTGACTAAAAGATTTTATTACTAGGCTTATACCACAACGAGGCTATACATAAGATGAAAGTCTCCATATGTAAATATTAAAAAACCCATATTTGTGATGTCAAGGAATTAGAAGCAAAATACATGCCCATTGACTGGTGAATGACTAAACAAATTGTGGTATATGGATGTAATGGAATATTGCTGTTCTGTGTGAAATATGTGTGATGAATAAAGAGAAGCATGGAAAAATCCATATCAACTAATACAGAATGAAATAAGCAGAACCAGGATATATATATTAAACACACATCAAAAGTGTGTGATTTAAAAATAAAGGCATAAAGATGACTTGAAAGAAGATATTTTAGAAGACATTCTCACCTCACACTTTTGCAGAGTTGGGAAATACACAAGAATTGTATATTGCTCTTATTTTCCAACTTTTTATGTGTTGTTCAGCTATGCTGATTTTTCCCCTCTTTTTCCTATTTCTTTGTCTATCTTTAAAAATATTATTTATTAAATTGGATGTCTCTGTGGGAGGGGGAGTGGAAGGATACTGGCAAAAACCATGCTGATGTAAAAAATACATAAATAAACGTTTATTAAAAAAAATTCAAATCTATGTAAGCTTACAAGGAAAATACTCAGTATGCATAGTAGCCTATCCCCTGTGGCTATGAATCATTATTTGATTTGGCATGTTTTACATGTGGGGAACATCAATAAGTCCCATTCTATGCCTTTGGCATCTCCTATGCCAAATATTTCAGAGTGCTGAAATTAACTGTCCACTTAATATTGGTATGGAGGGGAGAGGGTAGAAGAAAAAAAAATCAAGCCAAACAGCTGAAATGTCGTTCTCTGGATGTTCAGGATCATACAATTTACTGCTGGATTCGTAGGGGCAAGGTGGTCAAGGATCATTAAGTTAAATCCTTCATTTTACAAAGAAGAAAATTGTGTGCAATATAGGTCAAATGACATATCACAAGGTGTTAAAAGGCAACTGATTTCATTTAGCAAACAGGACAAAATCAAGTCAGCATCTATATCAAAATTTTAGTACAGAGTTCAGGAAATAGGACTTTTGCTTAAAGTATTCAGATTTATTGAGATAGTCTGGTTTATAGCACCATTTAGAGACAGCATTTGGTTAAGACTTTGTAAACTAGAATGAGTTGAGTGTGTATTGAGAGTCCCTTTGCAAATCACTAATTAGCTTTCTGAACCTTTGTGTTAATTCTCTTTCTAGATAATTAAAGAGCCACCAAGTAGGAAGGCAACATGGCTCATAGAAATGGTTTTTGAGTCAGAGTATTTGGTCTTGAATCCTAGCTTTGCTTGTTCTCTTTGTGACCTTGGCCAAGTCACTAAATTTTATGGTCCTCAGTTTCCTCACCAGTAGTAGTAAGGAGTTGACTATATGACCAATAATGTACCTTCCATATTTAAGTTTACAATGTCTATCTACATCAAAATGTAGAGCCAAAATGTGGATCCCTCATTGACTAAAAGTTTGAATTACACCACCCGTCTCATCTTGTATGTAATAGACAATAAACGTGTAAGTTGACTTTTTTCAAAATTCCACTTTTACTCTAATAAAACAAAGTAATCATCAGACTACTTCCCCAGGACCTAACAATACAATTTCTTGTCTATAAATGGGATGGTTTGTAGAACTGAAAAAATACTGGATTTGTAGTCACAAGAATATGGGCTAGTACACCTCTTTAATTTTTCAGACAAGGAAATTAGGGTCCAGAGTCAATAAATGACCAAATTATGCCAGTAGAAAATCACAGAGTCAAGATTTGAATCCATATGCCTTGACTCCAAACCTAGGGCTCTTTCCATTGCCTGGTGAAAAATCCCAAGACTTGTGCCTTTCCTAGTCTCCTTTCTTTATGCCTCTATTTTCTTAGGTGTAAAATAAGGGAATTGGAATATATGATCCTTTTCAGTTCCTAGATCTTCTTCCCCGTTTCTTAAATTCATCAGAAATTGTCCAAGTTATTTCATCTCCTTGTTCAGGTAACTTAAAGTACCAAAGAGGGGAAAATTTCTGTGGGCCTTTGGATTATCCAGTTAGATGGGCTCCATTGATCAAATTGGCCGTAAAATAATCAAATCTTCTTGGATAGCAGAGAGATGAAGTGTAGTTAAGAGTGAGGAAGAAAGAGGGAGTTAATCAAAGAAACTGTTGTGGCTATATAGGAAGATCCTTAATAATGATGATGAAAATTAGTGACATTTATATAGTGGTTTAACATTTACTGTATATTTTCATATTTTTTCATTTTAGCCTCACAACAATCCCGTATGAGGTAAGTGGGACAAATATTGTTATTTAGCACCACATTATAGAAGTTGAGAGGTGTTAAATGACTTCTTTACAATTACACAACTGACAAATGTTAGAGGAAAGATTTGAATCCTATTCATCCTAATATTAAATCCAACATTATATCTGTTACACTATGTTTACTTTCCAAACAACTTAGACCTTAAAAAAATGCTTATAGGAGATAGAAGCCAGGACAGGTAATGAAAGATGACTCTGTATAAAGAGTTTCAGGTTCAGGTGTGGGTCCTAGGAATTAAAACATAGCCTTCTCCTACAGCTAGAGATATGGCAGATTAGCTACAGAATGATTCCTACACTGTGAGATGTATTTCTTTCCTTATTTTGATAAACATTTTCTCCCTCTGCCACCATCACTTAACACCCTTCTCTTCTTTGAAGTTCACTCTATCCAGCTTATCCAGCTGCATTTCTCTATCCAGATGCAGGTGGTGGTGATGAGTGGCCTACCTCCCATATTATTTTTACCTCCTTTCTTAAGAAGTTCAGTACCTAACAGTCTTCCTCTATGACAACCCCTGTTCACATACTAAAATATTTCAGCATACATGTTAGTATGTCCTCAAACACCCTTGCCTACTAATTCATCGAACTCTTCAATCCTATGACCTTCACCTTTACTCTTCCTTAGCAATGCATTGGGATGGTCATGCCTTTAATCTCAACATCATCCACAAGTGGTTCCTTTTCAATAATCAATATTCTGAAATCCCCTATCCAGCCATTACCTCCCATCATGCCACTTCTCCCTACATCAAACTCTTCATAAATGTATTCTTTGTCCTCCTGTTGACTTCTATTCCTTGGTGTTCTTCCAAGCTATCACTTCTCTTTTGGTTTTCCTTTCTTCACTACCCATTTTTGATCCTATAGTTAATAGTTCAACTTTAGATGGTTCTCTATTCCAGAAGTCCATGCCCCCTTTTCTTATTGCTGCTTATGACTTGCCAAATCTAAACTTATATTCCCTCCCTTCACTCACCCCTTTTCACCTGATCATGTTCCATAAAAGAGTAATGACTGCATCCACTACAAATGTGTGTTATCCGATTTCAACAGGACATTAATTTCTGCAAAACAATCCTATCACACCTATCAGATTGCTAATATGACAGAAAAGGAAAATGATAAATGTTGGAGGGGATGTGGGAAAATTGGAACACTAATGCATTGTTGGTGGAGTTGTGTACTGATCCAACCATTTGGAGAACAATTTGGAACTATGCCCAAAGGACTATAAAAATGTGCATACTCTTTGATCTAGCAATACCACTTCTAGGGCTGTATTCCAAAGAGATCATACAAATTGGAAAAGGACTCACCTGTACAAAAATATTTATAGCAGCTCTTTGTGTGGTGGCCAAGAATGGGAAATTGAGTGAATGGGTATGGCTGAACAAGTTGTGGTATATGATTGTAATGGAATAGTATTGCACTATAAGAAATGATGAGCAGGATAATTCTGGCAAAACCTAGAAAGGCTTATATGAACTGATGCAAAGTGAAGAGAGCAGAACTAATAGAATATTTTATGCAGTAACAATGATATTGTATAATGAACAACTATGAATGACTTAGCTATTCTCAGCAATACAATGATCTAAGATGATTGCAAACAGCTCATGATGAAAAATGTTATCCACCTCCAAAGAAAGAATCGATGGAGTCTGAATGGAGATTGAAGCATACTATTTTTCACTTTCTTATTTTACTTCATTTATTTTATTCATGATTTTTTGTCTGTGTTTTCTTTCACAACATGAATAATATGAAAATTTTTACATGATTGCAAATGTATAACCTATATCAAATTTCTTTCTGTCTCAGGTATTTGGGAGAAATTAAAAGAAAAGAGAGAGCATGGAACTCAAAATTTAAAAAAGAAGAATGTTAAAAATTGTTTTTACATACAACTGGGGAAAATATTAATTAAAAAGATAATCTTTCTACTTTTCCCTAATTGACTCTTTACCACCTACAGTAGTTTATCTAAGCCCCATTTCCTTTCCTTAAGGCTTTCACAGAAGCTTTCCCATCCAACCTCTTCAACAGAGGATTTCATCAATTTACTAAAAAAAAATGGATCATTTCCTGCAAACATCCTCTTCTTTTCTCTTTCCCTCTCAAAACCCTGTAACAAAATTTATTACATATCATCTATTCTCTCCTCCTTTACTCTAGGCTCTAATGAAAAGGTAGTCCTCTTTACCCAGTCCAACTCCTCTCCCCCGGCAACTTACAAAAGCACCCTTGATTTCATCTCCTCCCATTTTCATTGACAGATTGTCCCCTTGCAATCATCCGTCCTATTTCTGTTCTTTAGTTTCTCCCTTTTTAGTGGCTTCTTTTCTGATCCTTACAAACATGCTCATTCCTCCCTACCTCATTTGACCCTACCATCCCATGAAGTTACCTTTATTCCCTTGCATAACAAAAATTCCAGAAATAGGCATCTTCACTAGCTGCCTGTACTTTCTTTACTCTCACTTCTCTACCCTTTACAATATGGCTTCTATCATCACTCAGCCAAAACTATTCCCTCCCTAACTGCCATGATATCAGAACTTTAAGTTACCTTTGGACGTAGAACTTAGAACGTTAGAATCAAAAAGGACTTCTAGAGATTATTTTATATATGAAGAGACCTTAGAGATGATTTGTCTAATTGTATGCATTTTGGAAGTTGAGGAAAGAGGGTTAAATGAACTATCCTAGATCACACAGGCAGCTAGTTTAAAAGCTGGGATTGAAACCCACATCTTTTAACACCAAATCTAATGTTGCTTTTCTATTTTTATGGTGTGTGTTGCTGCTGCTGTTGTTTTCAATATACCTTTATTTCTCATGGAATCATAGGTCAAGAGCTACAAGGGACCTTAGAGATCATTTAGCTAATCTCATCTTTACAGATGAGGGAACAGAGTCTTAAGTGATTTGCCTGAGGTCACACACCTAGTAAGTGGCAGAAATGGAATTTGAACTCCGGTCCAGGGACTTACAAATTCAGTGTTCTTTTTTACCACACCATTATACCTTCATTTAAGCTTGGAGCATTTTCCCTCAAACCCTTTGTGTACCCCATCCCCACCCTCCCCATCAGATAAATCTTGAAAGAAGATAATAGATATGTGATATTTCCATGCATCACATTTTCCCCACTTTAAACTGAGAAAAGTGGTTGATGCAGTTAATTACCTGAATGAACCCATCTTGCAGAAAATGACAGTAGAAGGTGGATCTCTGGTGTCTAAATAGCCCACTTTGGTTATGTGTATGGTAATCTAATGTACTAGATAATTTCTTGACTTTCTGTTCCACCATAAAGCTTTGTATGCAGCTGGATTTAGCTATTGTATAAATGAAGTCTATTACACAGAGCAGGGTGTTTTCTGCTAAACTCCATTTTCCTCCCCTATGCTTGTTTATTTTATGATGCATTGTCTGTTATGATCTTTCAATAAAAGCCTCTGTCTTGTACACAAGGCTTTAGTCATGCCTGAAAGCACTATGGTAATTGTTTTTCTCCTCCATGACCATCCATCTCTTCCTTTACTGCCCTAAAGAGGCGTTAACTGTGACTCTTAGAAATGAAGGACAGTTTTTCTTATCTAGGGCTCAGTTTCAGCCTGCTAATGGAAAAGATTAGGGTGATGTTAAATTATTCCATTTCTTTAAAAAATGGCACATAAAAGGTATTTTACATGGCTGCTTCATATCCGACTGATCTAGGCACTGACATTTATGAAGAAACAGGGATATTACTAGTAGTCTGCAGCAAGGAAAAGCATTTCTCTCATATAATTGATGCTTCCAAATTCTCTCAGTGCCACACTCTCTGGAGGGCAATATTCTGAGGCCCAATGATCTCATACATTGGACATCAGTTTGGGGAGGCCAGTCAGGATGTTGGATATGTTTTTGGAACTCTAAAAATGAACTATTAAAGCATGAGCTTATGGGGACCTGAGATGAACCACTAGAGATGTGGACATGTGAATCCACATAAATGGGTCTCAATAAATCCATACAATGAAAATATGTGATTGGGTCACTGAATTCAGACCAGTGATCTCATGAGGGCAGTTTCTTGAGATGAAATTCTGTTTTTGGCCTGGGATAAAAAGGAGAATGTCCCCTTGCCTTGCTTCTCCTTAAGGTCCACTCTTCATTTTTGTCATATACTCATTAACTATTAGAGTTGGATGAGCCCTTTAGGATTATCTGATCCAATATCTTCATTTCACGGAAGAGGAATTTGAAGGCCAGAGAAATTAAATGATTTGCTTAAGATTATACAAAGTCGAATCAGTTTCTTGTCTCAGAAAAACACTTTTGGTACATATATATGCATATATATATACATACACATATATACATACACATACAGGGTGTTCCTAAAGTCTGGACACATAGGCAAAAATATGTATTTTCAAAAAATATAATGAATGAAATTTTCAACAACATTTTATTTAATTGGAGTATTAACGAATAACATCTTCAACATGATTTCCATCATTGCGATGCAAAGGTTGATGCACTTTGCAAGATTCACGTGAACTCGATGCAATAACTCCACATTGCTGTCAATTTTAACACATTCACTCTTTATTCGTTTATGCGTTCAATCAAGTGTGTTGCATCTTTGATTTTCATTGAGTACACCTTCTCTTTTAGCACACCCCAGAAAAAGAAGTCGCTGAACAACACAGAGTCTTCAGTGAAATGGTTAATGAGATGTTAATGAGATTTCCTATGTGTCCAGACTTTAGGACACCATATATATGTATATACGTATGCATATGTGTGTATGTATGTAAATACACACATATGTATATGTATGAATATATACACACATTAAAATATATATTTGTGTGTGTGTGTATAGAGTGATAGCATAGTCACGGATCGTTGATCTTCGAGTCACAAGACATTTATCACATTTGGGAACTGAGATAAGTCACTTTACCTTTTTGAGGCATAGCTTTCTCATAAACTTAAAAGTGTTTATTTGTAATTATTATCAAGAATTTTCATTTATGTTTGTTTCTCCAATTAGACTGTAAACATCTTGAAAGCGACTGCTTAGTCTTATGTTTAATTACTATGTCCCAAAGCACCATGAGTATATTATCTCCCTGGATAGTTCAGTGGATAGAGTGCCTGGCCTGGAGTCAGTAAGATGAGTCTTCCTAAGTTCAAATGCAGCTTAGGATGATTACTAGCTCTGTGCTCCTGCGCAAGTCACTTAACTTTGTTTGCCTCAGTTTCCTCAAATGTAAAATGAGCTGGAGAAAGAAATGGCAAACTACTCCAATATCTTTGCCAAGAAAACTCCAAATGGCATTACAAAGAGTCAGTTGAACACTATTGAAACAACTGAACAACAGCAAAACAAAGCACCATGGTGTGCTGGATACAGAATCAAAATTATATTTGTGAGATTAAGATTTGTATCCTACCTTGCTTATTATCTGTGTAACCACAGAAACATCTCTTCACTTCCCTGAGCCTCAGTTTCCTAATTTGGAAAATAGATATGACAATAATGAGAGAAAAAGGAGTATCAAAGAAGGGATAGGACCTTACTGTATGGAATGATGGGTAATCATTAATAAAAGAGACCCAGAGGTCTTAGATTTTAATTTTACTTCGTGTGTGTCTCTGTGTGTGTGTGTGTGTGTGTGTGTGTCTGTGTCTGTGTCTGTGTCTGTGTATGCATGTGTATGTGTGTGTATGTGCCAAAAAAATGATCTTTTCAATAAAAATATCGGAACAAAACTCTATAATAAGGAGCTGATGTTAAAGCTAAATTGGGGGATATTTAGAGAGCACCTTGTTGGCCTTCAATGAACCTGACTCACATGAGTACACCTTTGGGTACTGAAGAAGTAGCAGAGGTGATTTCTGAGTCAACATAGGTAATGTTTGAAGGATTGTGGAAAATGGAGAGGTACTTGCCTATTGGAAATCTTGAAATCAGTGTCCTGTAGTTGAAACATTCTCTTAAATGAAACATGCTCCCAAATGACCTCATTATCTTCCCACAGCAAAAACAAAACAACAAAAAACATATTTCTCCTTTATTTCCATGTTACTGTTGAGGGTATCGCCATCCTCCCATTCAATTGGGCTTGCAATCGAGATGTTATTCTCTACTCCAATTACTCGCACTCTCCACATCCAATCTGTTGCTAAGACCTATATTCCCTTTCTCTCCTCTGACATGGCCAGCAGGCTGGAGCAGACCCTTATCACCTCACATTTGGACTACTGAAGTAGCCTTCTGGGCGGTCTATCTGGCTCAGGTCTTTCTGCCGAGTGGAAGAGGTCCACTCAACTGTCAACTTGAGCTTCCTAAAGAAGCGATCTAACCATGCTATCTTCCTACTCATGAAATTCCAGTGATTCTTTAATATGTCAAGAATCAATATAAAATCCTGTTTGGCTTTTAAAACATTTCATAATCTGCCTCCTTCTTACATTTCTAGTCTTCTCCATATATTTCAACCCCTTCCATGTACTCTATGATCCAGCAGCACTGGCTTCCTTAGTGTTCCTCACACATAAGACCCCATGTCCCATCTCCATATGTTTTCATTGGCTATCTCACATGCCTTCTCATCCGCATCTCCTGACTTCTCTGGTTTCCTTCAATGTCCAGCTAAATTTCCAACTTCTGCATGAAGCTTTGCCTGATCCTCTTTAATGCTAGTGCCTCCCTTCTGAGATTGTTTCCAATTCATCATATGTATCCTGTTTATACATAGTTATTTAACTATTGTCTCTGCCATTAGATTGTAAGCTCCTTGACAACAGGAACTTTTTTGCCTTTCTTCGTTTCTCCAGCATTTAGCACAGTGGTTGTTACTGTAGGTGCTTAATAAGGCACCTGCTTGTATGCAAAAGGCCTGTAGTAGGTGCTTATATACTTGCTGACTTGACTCACAAAACATTTTGAAAAAATTAAAGTTTGTCCTGATTTTAATTTTATTTTTTTCAGTTAAAGATAAACAGAAAAATTTAACATTCACTTAGAAAATGAGTTTCAAATTCTTTTCCTCCATCCCTCTTTTTCCCCCTCCTTGAGAAAACAAATAATATGAAATAGAGTATACATATTCAGTCATTCATATTAACCATGTTGCCAAAAAAACGCAGACCAACTCTTCCCCCCCCCCCAAAAATCAAGAATATTAAAGAAAGTTAAAAAGCATGTTTTGATGTTCATTCAGACTACATCAGTCTTTTCTCTGAAGTTTGATTGCATTTGCCATATTAAGTCCTTTGGAACTGTCTTGGACATTCATAGTTGATTATCATTAAAATATTGTTATTGCTATGTATGTACAATGTTCTCCTAGTTCTGCTCAATTCACTTTGCATCAGTTCATGTAAGTCTTCCTGGGTTTTTTCTAGAACCATCCTGCTTATCATTTCTTCTGGTACAATAGTATTCCATCATAATTATATACTACAATTTGTTCAGCCATTCCCCAATTGATTGGCATCCCTTCAATTTCCATTTTTTTTGCCACCATAAAAAAAGAGCTGCTATAAATATTTTTGTACATGTAAGTTCTTTTGATTTCTTTGGGGTGCAGATCTAGTTGTAGTATTGCTGGGTGAAAAATATAAACAGTATTATATAACCCATTGGGCATCAATCTGAATTGCTCTACAGAATGGTTGGATCATTTCATGATCCCACCAACAATGCATCAGTGTCCTATATTTTTTAATATATTCCTTCCAACACTTTTCATTTTCCTTTTCTCTCATATTACCCAATCTGAAAGATGTGAGATGGTAGCTCAGAGTTATTTTAATCTGTATTTCTCTAATCAACAGTGATTTAGAGAATTTTTATCTAATTATAGATAACTTTGATTTCTTCACCTGAAAATTGTTTATTCATATCCATTGATCATTTATTATTTGGAGAGTGATTCTTATTCTTATCATTTGGACTCAGTTCTCTACACATTTAAGAAATGAGGCCTCCAACCCTTCAAAAATGTCTTCTGAGTTTCCTGCCCTCCGTCCAATCTTGGCTGTATCTTTTGCCCATGCAAATGAACAAATTTTGATGCAATCAAAATAGTCCATTCCACATCCTGCAATCCTCTCCATTTCCTGCCTGTTCACAAACTTTTCCCCATCCGTAAATCCAACAGGCAAGATATTCTATTCTCCTCCAATTTGCCTATCTTCCCCTGACCTGACTGTAGCAGAGACATGCGGAAGAGAGAATTAAGAGCTTGAAAACCTCTGGAGCTATATCTGTGAACAGTAGCATGAAAGACTGGAGGCTTAGAACAGTGTCCCCTCCATCCAGTTGGAGCAGCAGCCAACTTTAACATAAAGTTAAATGTCATCAAATAAGCTCAAAAATGAGCAAACAACAACCACCACAACACGAAAAGAACCTGACCATAGAAAATTATAATGGTGACATGGAAGATCAAAACACAAAATGGAAGAAGACAACCCAGTCAAAGAAGCTACATGCAAAGCCTTAAAGAAAAATGTGACTTAGTCTCAGGCCCCTGAAGAGCTCAGAAAGGATTTGAAAAATCCAAAAAAGAGAGGTAGAGGAAAAATTGGAAAAAGAAATAAGATTGATGTAAGAAAATGATGAAAAAAAGAAGGCACAAGAAATAATGAAGAAAATAACAACTAAAAAACCAGAATAAGCCAAATGGCAAAAGAGGCACAAAAAATCCAATGAAGAGAACTCTTTAAAAAGCAGAAATAAAAAAAAAAAGCACAAAATTTCCCTTAACAAAAGAGCTCCTTAAAAAGCAAAATTGGCCAAATGGGAAAAAAGAGGTGCATAATCACCATTCTGCAATACAACTTGAGATTCAGTACTGCTAAGCCACCTTCCTTCACATTTTTTTTTCATAATTTCCCTTGATATTCTTTTTAAAATATTTTTATTTAATATTTTAGTTTTCAATCTTGATTTCCACAAGATTTTGAGTTATAAATTTTCTCCCCCTTTCTATCCTCCCCCATTCCAAGATTGCATGTATTCTGATTGCCTTGTTCTCCAGTCAGCCCTCCCCTCTTTCAGCCCAGTCCCCCCCATCCCCTTTCCCATTATTTTCTTGTAGGGCAGGATAGATTTCCATGCCCAATTCCTTATACATCTTGTTTCCCAGCTGCACACAAAAAAAACCATTTTTTTTTATTTTTTAAGCATGTGCTTTTAAAACTTTGAGTTCCAAATTGTCTCCCCTCTTCCTTTCCCACCCACCCACCCTAGGAAGTCAAGCAATTCTACATAGATCACACATGTATCATTATTTAAAACACTTCCACAAAGCTCATGTTGTGAAAGGCTAACTATATTTCCTTCCATTCTTTGCTGTCCCCCTTTATTCAATTTTCTCCCTTGACCCTGTCCCTTTTCAAAGGTGTTTGCTTTTGATTACCTCCTCCCCCTATCTGCCCTCACTTCTATCGTCCCCCCTTTTTTATCTCCTTCCCCTTACCTTCCTGTGGAGTAAGATACCCAATTGAGTGTGTATGTTATTCCCTCCTCAAGTTCGATCCAATAGAGTATGATTCACTCATTGCCCCTCACCTGCCCCCTCTTCCCTTCCAACAGAACTGCTTTTTCTCACCACTTTTATGTGAGATAATTTACCCCATTCTGTCTCTCTCTTTCTCCGTCTCCCAATATATTTCTCTCTCACCCCTTAAATTTATTTCATTTTTTAGATATCATCCTTTCATATTCAACCCATCCTGTGCCCACTGTCTATATTCCCTTCAACTCCCCTAATACTGAAAAAAGTCTCATGAATTACACACACCATATTTCCATGTAGGAATGTAAACATAACAGTTCAACTTTAGTAAGTCCCTTATGAATTCTCTTTCTTGTTTACTTTTTCATGCTTCTCTTGATTCTTGTGTTTGAAAGTCAAATTTTCTATTCACCTCTGGTCTTTTTATTGAGAAAGCTTGAAAGTCCTCTATTTTATTGAAAATCTATATTTTGCCTTGGAGTTTTATACTCAGTTTTGCTGGGTAGGTGATTCTCGGTTTTCATCCTAGCTCCATTGACCTCTGGAATATCATATTCCAAGCCCTTTGATCCCTTAATGTAGAAGCTGCTATATCTTGTGTTGTCCAGATTGTGTTTCCGCAGTATTCAAATTGTTTCTTTCTGCCTGCTTGCAGTATTTTCTCCTTGACCTGGAAACTCTGAAATTCGGTGACAAAATTCCTAGGAGTTCTCTTTTTGGGAACTTTTTCGAGAGGCGATCACTGGATTCTTTCAATTTCTATTTTGCCCTCCGATTCTAGAATATCAGGGCAGTTCTCCTTGATAATTTCTTGAAAGATGATGTCTAGGCTCTTTTTTGATCATGGCTTTCAGGTAGTGAAAAACTTTTTAAATTATCTCTCCTGGATCTATTCTCTAGGTCACTAGTTTTTCCAATGAGATATTTCACATTGTCTTCTACTTTTTCATTCCTTTGTTTCTGTTTTAGAATATCTTGATTTCTCACAAAATCACTAGCTTCCCCTTGCTCCAATCTAATTTTTAAGGTGTTATTTTCTTCAGTGGTCTTTTGGACCTCCTTTTCCATTTGGATAATTCTGCCTTTCCAGGCATTCTTCTTCTCATTGGCTTCTTGGAACTCTTTCGACATTTGGGTTAGTCTATTCTTTAAGGTGTTATTTTCTTCAGTATTTTCTTGTGTCTCCTTTAGCAAGTCATTGACTTGTTTTTCATGGTTTTTTTGCATCACCCTCATTTCTAGTCCCATTTTTTTCTCTATTTCTCTTACTTGCTTTTCCAAATTGTTTATGAGCTCTTCCATGGCCTGATAGCATTTCATATTTTTCTTGGAGGCTTTCGATGTAGGCTCTTTGACTTTGTTGACTTCTTGTGGCTGTATGTTTTGATCTTCTTTGTCACCAAAAAAGGAATCTAGAGTTTGAGTTTGAGTCTGTGTTTGAGTCTGAGTGAATTTTCGCTGCCTGTTCATATTCCCAGCTAGTCACTTGACCCTTGAGCTTTTTCTCAGGATATGAACGCTTGTAGAGAGTAATTTATCCAAAGCTTTAGGGTCCAAGCACTGCTGTTTTTAGAGCTACTTATACTCCACCATCACCCCAGGCTCTGTCCCAGCAGTGCTCCTCCTCCCCCAAGAACCACCAACCAGGACCACAATACAGCTCCAAGCAGAGCACACCAAGAGAATCTGCCTTCGCGCCCACAAAGCACTCTTTGCACTCCTGCTCTGATCTGTTGCTAGATTCCTCCCACTGTGTGAGCCAGGAACTCGGGAGGCAGCTGATGCTGGAGTTCTGGAAGCAGCCTCAGGAGCTTGCTGCTGCTGCAAATGCCACTGCTGCACCATCTCCTCCTCCACAGCTCATGGCCCGGACCACTCTGAACTCTATCCTGCAGTTTTCCCCAACCTGCTCTTTGGCATTTGTGGGTTGAGAAGTCTGGTAACTTCTACAGCTCACTGTTTCATGGCCCCAAGGCCTGTTCCAGCTGGCTGATTCCAGGTCTGGTCTGTTCCAGCGTGGCCCATGCTGGGCTTCCCTCTGCTCTCAGCACCATGTGATAGACCCTTCTGGGCAACCATCCAGGCTGTCCTGGGCTGGAGGTCTGTTTCCCTCTGCTATTTCATGGGTTCTGCAGCTCTAGAATTTGTTCAGAGCCGTTTTTACAGGAATTTAGAGTGATTTGGAGGAGAGTTTAAGTAAGTCCCTGCTTTCCAGCCGCCATCTTCTCCCTTGATATTCTTGACCTTTTGTTCCTCCAGATGAATTTTGTTATTATTTTTCTACTCTCTAAATTCTTTTTTTGGCAATTTGATTGCCATAGCACTGAGTAAGTAGATTAATTTAGGTAGAATTGTCATTGTTATTATATCAGCTCAGCCTATCAGCCTATTTCTCCAATTGTTTAGATCTGACCTTATTTGTGTAAAAAGTATTGTGTAATTGTGTTTGTATAGTTCCTGGTTTTATCTTAGAAGGTAAACTCCCAAATATTTTACATCATCTGCAATTATTTTAAATAGATCCTTGTTCCTGCTAGCTCTCCTCTTCTGCCCTGAGACTTCAGTTTGGAACCTCCGGTCAATGCAACAAAATCTTGCTCCCAGTGCCAGCACAGGGTCCCCTTCAATCTCTTTCTGACCAATTATCTGACCCCCTTATTATCTATGGGCTGAGAGCTCTGGAAACCTCTGCTTCTGCAGTGGTCCACAAGGCCTGCTGCTTTCATGGCCTGTGCTGGACTGGATTCTACTCTCACCCCAGTGAGACAGACCTTTTCTGCTGATGTTTCAAGCTATGTTGGTCTAGAAAATTGTTTCACTCCAACCTTTTGTAGGTTTTGCAACTCCAGAATTAATTTTGAAGCATTATTTTAACATTGTCTGAATGTGAATTTAAGAGAGCTCAGGTAAATCTCTACTTTTGCTCCTTTTCAAGTCAAGAAATAGTCCTGACTTTTAACTTTATGTTAAATTTTGGCTCTGCTCCCAGGGTGGAGGGGGTACTGTCCTAAACTTCAGGCCATTCTTGCTGCTATTTTCAGAGCTATCTCTGGAGATCTGTAGGTTTTCAGTGCTTCTATGGTAGTACAATCTAAGGAGATGTTTGGTCACTGCTCTCCCAGACTATGCTCTGATCTTTACCAGGAAAGGATCTTGTTCTCCTATAACACCAGCATTAACACACCTCCTGGGACTGTGACCAGATTCTCTACTTTCCCACAGCCACAAATTCTAGTGTTTCCCTCTGTCTTGAATTTAAGAACAGGGTCTCTACTCCCCAGTAAGTGACTACATGTTTCTCTCAACCTTGGAATTGTGACCAGGGTCCCTGCTCCTCTGGGGTCAAAAGTACTATTACTCCTTTTGGACCTAGAGCTTTAAGTGAGAACTGAATATAGGCAGTGCAATAGTGTCCTGAAACCAGTGCAGCCAAGGGTCCCCTAAAATTTCTATCCAACAAGTAGTTCAACCTCACTGAGAGGTTCTGAAGCTGCTGCCACTGACAATGCAGCTATCTCCAAGGACTACTGCTGGACATCAAGCAAGGCATGCTGCACTTCAGGCCTGACCACCACCCTGATCAAATGGACCTTTCTTATTGACCTCCTAGGTTGTTTTGGCTGAAAAGTCATTTCAGTTGAACTTTTGTGGATTCTGCTACTACATAATTTGATTTAAGGCATTATTTTAGAATTGTTTGGAGAGGAATTGGCAAGAACTTGTCTGAGTGCTTCTCTGCTTTGCCGTCTTGGCTCTGTCTCCAGTTGTCTTGATTTTCAAAGAAGGGAGGATATTAGGGACTACAAACTACATGCCAGTAAGCTTCACAGTGATTCTTGGCATAATTCTAGGATAGATCATTTAAGAGGTAGTTGGTGGAAACTAAGAGATAGAAGCTTATTGCAACAATCCCACCTAGCTTCATAACAAGAGGCCATACCAGCCTAACCTCATTCTTCTTCTGACAAGATCACTAAACCAACAGATGATAGGAATGGTAAAGTTATAGTATAGCTAAATTTTAAGAAAACTTTTGATAAAGTAGGTCATACTTTATCTCTTTGGAGAACATAAAGAAATCTAAGACAAATATCCAATTAGATGTCTTCAACACTGGTTTGATGGCCAGACTCAAAGAATAGTTGCTAAAGTTTCAATGTCATTGTGTCAACCCAATGAAGTACCCCAGGGATCTCTGCTTGTTCCTCTGTTGTTGAATATTTTTGATGAAGTTATATGAGCATAGATGGAATAATCATCAAATTCACAGATTCAAATTCAAAAGAAATAACAATTTCCTGGATCACAGAAGCAGGGTCCAAAAGGATCTATACAAGCCAAATCATTAGGGTGAATTTAATATGATTGGATCCAATGGAGTTAAATGTAAAGTCTTGCACTTGGACACAAATAATCAATTTCACTAGTGAAAGATGGGGGAGATTTATATAGATAATAGTTTTTCTTTAAAAAAAAGATTTCTCGATTTTGGTGGACTTTGAGCTAAATATAAATCAGCAGAGTGATGTAGTCACCAAAACAAAGAAAAGTAAAACAAAACCTCTAATACAATCTTGGCCTGTTATGAGAGGTATAACTTCCACTATTAGGGAGGTAGTGGTTCAAATTGTCTCTGATCTCATCAGGTCTCATTGGGAGTACTGAACTTAGGTCTGGGTGCCACAGTTTAAGAAGGGTGTTGATAATCTGGGGACTGTGTAGAAGAGGGCTACTCAGATGATAAATAATTTTGAGTCCATATCGTATGAGGATCAGTTGTAAGAATTATATATGTTTAGCTTGGAGAAAAGACTTGGGGGAGGGAGAGATATGATAACAATCTTTGAGTATTTTCTTATGTTGAGACCATGTAGCATTGCAGTTTTTGCTTCCCTTCCTTTATTTTGGAGGGGGGAAGGCAGGGCATTTGAGGTTAAGTAACTTGCCCAAGGTCACACAGCTAGTAAGTGTGTCAAATATCTGAGGCTGGATTTAAACTCAGGTCCTCCTGACTCCAAGGCTGGTGATCTGCTCACCGTGCCACCAAGCTGCCCCTTTTTGCTTCTCTTCTTCCAGACTGCTCTTTACTTCAGTATATCAGTGTTATTAATCCATTGTTGTCATTTTTAAAATTTCATTCCTTTAGAAATTATATCCATAGTGGAGCCAATATGGCAGAGTAAAAGCAGGAACTTGCTTGAGCTCTTCCCCAAATCCCTCCAAATACCTGTAGAAATGACTCTAAACAAATTCTAGAGCTACAGAACCCACAAAATGACAGAGTGAAGCAAATCTCCACCCCAAGACAACCTGGAAGGCTGTCAGGAAGGGTCTATCACACTGGGCTGGGAGCAAAATGCAGTCCAGCATGGGCCATGATGGCACAGAGAGGCTGGAGCAGGCCTCAGGGCACTGAATCACTGGCATCTGTGGTGGTTTCTAGACTTCTCAACCCACAAACACCAAAGACAAAATAGAAGGTCAGTGGGAAAACTCTGTCAGACCTGGGTGAGACAAGAGCATGGTCTGGCCCTGGAGGAGGTGGTAATGTTGGTGGCTACACACAAGACTCTTAGGGTCTTATCCTATGAGATACATATAATTGCTCTGCCTCTAATGCATAATGACTCTTTTGGGGATTTTTTTGTAAGTTAATGGGAACCAAAAAATGGCTAGACCTCCCTCTTATTGGTCATATATGTCTTCAAGTATTTGAAGGGCTGTCATATTGAGCAGAGATTCTACTTGTATGTGACCCCAGATACAAGAATAAGGAGCAATGGGTAGAGGTTATAAAGAGGCATATTTAAGCTTAATGTCAGAAAACAAACAAAGTTTTTAATAATTAGAATTGTCTAAAAGTGGAATGGGCAGCGTTGAGTGATGCAGGGCTCCCCTTCTTTGGATGTCTTCAACAGAATCTAGTTAGTACGTTCTTTTAAGATTTTTCTAAATATGGATTGTAGTAACTGGCTGTTGATTTCCTTCTAACTTTCAAATTCTGTGACTCTATGATTTGACAATATTTGGAGTACCTACTTTATGCAATTGTTATAAGGAAATTCCTTTATAAAACTAAAATTTCAATAGAAATATGTTATTTTAGCACAATGGCCTGCACATAATAGGATTTCTTCCTATCACAACACCTCCATCCAAACAGCTGCCAAATCTTGCTGACGCTTCCTCCAATTTCTCTTTATTCCATGCCTTCCTCTTCACTTCTTCTGCTATCCATCTAGCTTGGTTTTTTGTCTGTATTATGTCATTAATCTTCTAAGTGATAGCTTCATTCAAATTCAGCTTCTGAACAGGGACCAGAGTAATATTAAAGCCCCACTCTGCTGATGCCACATAGTCATCTTCACCCACTCTGCAACAGAATGGATTCTCATTCTCTGTTGGAAAAAGTCTAGCCTCCATAGCTTGACATTCAAGGTACATCATTATTGTATCCACACTCTTCACTGTTCCCTAACGTATTCTTCCAAATGGATTAGCCATGGCTTCCACAAACTTTTTTTTCATTTATATTCTCCCTACTTTCTCTCTATCTGAAATGCCACCCCCAGCTCTATCTGTTAAATTCCTTACCAACTTTTAAGGGCAAGCTCCAATTCTGCCTCTCCCATGAAGCCTTTTCTGATTCCTGTTTGTTGGTTAGTTGTTTTTCAGTTATTTCTGAGTCTTTGTGACTCCTTTTGGAGTTTTCATTGGCAAACAAACTGGAGTGGTTTGTTATGTCCTTCTCCAGGTCATTTTACAAATGAGTAAAGTGAGGCAAACAAGGTGAAGTAATTTTCACAGGGTCACACCGCTAGGAAGTGTCTGAGGCCAGATTTGAACTCAGAAAGATGAGTTTTCCTGACTTCAGGCCCAGCACTCTATCCACCGAATCACCTATGTGCTTAAGAAGTAAATTTCCCTCTACTTTATACCCTTTATTGCAAGTCATATCTTATTATCTATTGTTATAACTATCTGTATTGACATGTCTTATCTCTCCACCGGAATAATTTTCTTCAGGGCAAGATTCATATCTAAATTCTAAAATTCAAATCAAAATCAAAATCCATATTGTCATGTGTGCTTCACAGCACTTATGTCTGAGTCTTGTGCATAGCAGACACTAAGCACATGTTAGTTGAATGAAGGACAGGCATTCAATAAATGCCAGCTAAATAACTCTCCCATCCAGAGCTCCCGTCCGTTTACCTCTCATTCTGTTGCTATTGCTCCTTGGGTAAGGAGAGGGCAGGAAGAAAGCTACTTAAGGGAGACACATCTTTTACTGCTTCCCTGGGGCCAGCTCCTTAGACCAGGGTGTGGCCCTTTCTGTATCTTTGGGTGAATGTCTTTTTTTTCCAAAGTATTTCATGGTGAGACTGGGACAGAAATCAGAAGAAATCTGCCATTAAAAAAATGTTCAAAAACATTTTGCAGAGCTAAGAAATTACAAAAAAATTGAAAATACTCTTTAGAGTTGCTGCCTTCTGATGTTTGCTTTTCTAAGTTAGTGCTATGATCTAAAAAACAAAACAGGACAAAACTTTTCTCTAACTATATTTCAAGTACAAATCTGATACTTTTTGGCTTTGTCCAAAAAGTCACAAAGTCATTCCTACTTTCTTTCATTTTTAAAGGCATTTGGACAACATCTAGCATTTCAAAGTCGTAAGAATGAAATATACACCCTGTGTTTACCTATGGAAAACAGTGTAGTAAAGTGGACATAATGTTGGGATTAGAATCATAGTACTGGGATTCAAATTCCATCTTGGGTTCTTGGTATTTAGGTGCCCTGGGCCAACTCACCTGGTTGAACCTGAAATTTCCTCATCTACAAAGTGAGGAGGTGGGCCTAGCTAGCTTCTAAGGCCCCTTCTATCTCCAAATCTAGTAACCAATGATCATTTGATCCAAAGAAGAATCTTTGAGCACAGAATATTAGAAGTAGAAGGAACCTTAGATATCTAGTGTTAGGGGTACTTCACAACTGAAGGCAACTTTAAAACGAAAAAGACCAGAGCTGGAGGCCATCTTTGAACAGAATGTCATTGCTAAAAGGGACCCAATAACATAGATTGTTGGGTTGGAAGGAATCTTAGGATGTGGTAGCAGCTGCAACAACAGTCATATAAATACTTCAAAACAACAGCGATAAATGTAGCATAAATATGATCTTCATTTTATAGATGAGGGATTGGAGGCTCAGAAAAGCTAGAGACATCCCCAGGATTCCACAGTTAGTAAGGGTTAGGGCTAGAATTCAGATTCATGACTCTACTGTTTCCAAGTATGCTGCTTTTCCACTCCACTGCCCTGCCTTGCTTTTGAAACCTTGAATTATTGTAGTAATGGGAATTATTATCATAAAATATTAAAACATAGAAGACAGTGTCTGAGTGGGAAGGGAACTTTTAGGTTTTCTTATTCAACCCCTTCTTCGTATAGATGGGGCAAGTGTGACCTAGAAAAAGGAAGCCCCATAGACACTTTCTTTAATAGAAAAAAAGCTCATTTATCAAGCAGAAATTTAATGCAAGGAAAAAAAAACCCAACCTTGAGTATCTTTCCAAAACTAATTAAAACTGCCGAGACAATAAATTTGTAGAAGGAAAAACCAAGGACTACATGAATGGTAGCTAATTCTCTTAAGGAATATTTGATTATGTACTTAGGGTTTGGGATTGCCAATAGAAGAGAATGCAATGTTTGGCCTTTTTCATTTTAATGTATTTCTGAAGCAGAAAGCTCATTTTTCATTGCTGAAGAGAAATGCAATCCCTCTGGAAAGCACAATAGTTAAAGAGAAATAGGGCAGATTTCTTACAACCAGGGCAGCTGACAGTCCACATCAAAAAATGTAGGAGAGGTGGGGCATAGGATAGTAAGTCCAGTTTATTTGTCCCTTAGGGATATGATATGAGGAGCACTAAAGGCTCTGAAACAATTAACAGCCCTTTTCCAACCCACCAGGCTTCACAGGGCCTGAAGTTCCAACCCTGTCTTTGTGCTAAAATCTTGGTGCCTTTTAGAGATTTCTGTTCCAATGTAAATACCTTTTCAGAGAAATACCACTCTAAGTCATTAATAACTTAATATAAGTTAGTTCAATCAAAGACTGGCACAGGTTCACAGGTTCAAAGAGTTAGAGTTGGCAAGAATAATAGATGTCATATAGGCCACCTTTACCTCCAACTTTTTCATGTGGGGAAACTGAGGTCCTGAGATATATGCTGTGTGATTTGCTCAAAGTCACACATGTGGTGATGAGTTATAGAGCTGGTTCAAACCCAGGTCCCCTCACTCTCGGTCCAGTACTCTTTCCACTGTATCACACTTTCTTAAAAGGTGAAAATATACAAACTGGGTGAGGTTTGATGGTGCAGGATATTTTGGTGATTCACTAGGAGGTCATGTGGAAAGAACACTAGTCCTAGAGTCCAGACAGCTCGGTTCTAGTTTCTATGCTGTTAGTGAGGAGTCGTGTTACCTTGGATCAGGCACTTCTATTCTCTGAGCTTGAGATCCTCAGTTTCTTCACTATAAAATGAGAAAGTTGGACAAGGTACAATAGATTCCAGTTATATTGGACTTTATTGTGACAACCTTGTGAGGTAGGTAAATTAAGTGTGGTTATTTCCACTTTCAGATGAGAAAACATGGGCTCCAAAAGATTAAATGTCTTAATGACTATCCTGTGGCTAGTAAGCACCGGACATGGGATTTGAATTTGGGGAAGTGAAGGGAATGAGCATTTATATAGTTCCTATTATATGCCAGGCACTGTGCTAAACACTTTTTACATTTTCTCATTTGATCCTCACAGTAACCCTGCAAAGGTAGGTGCTATTGCTAACTGCATTTTATAGTTGAGGAAACTGAGGTTAAATGACTTGCCCAAGGTCACTCAGCTAGTAGATTTTAACTCAGTTCTTCCTCACTTCAGGCCTAGCAATCTATCTACTGCACTACCAACTGCCCCCAAGGCAGATCCAATGGACCTAGGTCTATTGACCAATGCTGCTTCTCATCTGGATATTAGATCATCTCAGATCTAATATTCTAGGACACTATGAAGTGACCTAAAAAAGGAAAGAGGAAGACAAATGGTTATTGCTTTGGAGTTGTGCCCACAGTTGTTCCTAGGCATGTTATCTGGAAACTTTTGAATGTTTTCACTCTCAGTTTTGGTCAACTTCTTCTACCTGCTAACATAGCCTTTAATTAGGGAGACAGAACAATGCATTTGGCACAAATAACTGGAGACCATCTTGGAGAAAGTTGTCTTCTTCAGGCTTTGATAATGAGGTCAAGGGATTCAGGTCCTATTTGAAAATTAAAAGTTTGGAAACTTAGACTTGAATTAATACATTTATTTATTTATTATTTATTTATTCATGTAGCATTTACTACATGAAAAACAGTGTGCTAGGAGCTGGGGATACAAATAGAAAAGAAGATCCCTGCTTGTGCTTTATTTCCACTCCACAAGTTTTGAAACCAGCTTCACTCACCATAGCCCCTTCTCAAAACAAGGCTCTGTCACTGATGTATAATAGATAGAAAATTCATGTTTCCCCCATTTCTCTTCGAAGTCCTCTCTGATTAAAAAATGGAGGTAGAAAGGTTGGATCAAGGTTGGGCAATTCAGAAACTTCTCAAGAATGTGTTTTCTGCAGTGGCTCCTTAGTGAAGCCCAGTTCACTCATCCCCACCAAACACCATTAACTCTGGACTAAAAGTAACTTGTATCAGATAACATGAACTATTGCTGACCCACAGATTATTAATAAGTCCAGTGAAATTATGTCAGGTCCAGCAGCACCTCTTACTCTAAAGGCTAGTCGTACCCCATATATCAATTGCACATTGTGTTCCCTCCCTCCTTTTCCTCAAGCCTGATATCACAAATAAGATGAAACCACAAGAATTATATTCAGCAGTGATGCAAGGGTCATGACAGAATCCTGAAGACAGCATCTCCAGATGCGGAGGTGGTGAAGGCCTCATGGGGTAGTGGGGGAGGCTCACATTCCAGAAAAGCTTCAGTACATGGGCCAGTTGTTGAGGGTTAAAAATGAGGGCTGGTTAAAAACACATGGAACCTGCAATGTTTATAATTGAGTCTGATCTCTAAAAAAACATGTGTGCGGAGTATCCAGACAATGTCATAGAGTTGCATCAACCCAGACAGGTGAGTTTGAGTCTTGACTAATCAAGAAAATTAAAGCATTGCTATTAGATTATTTCAAGGGAGAGAGCTCTTATTGCTTCCTTGATAGCAGTGATAGTTTAGGGGCCCCAATTAAGTGGAAAATGGAATCAATGCTAGGTTTGCCTTTTTATGCATGTAGATGACACTCAAGACTTTATCAACTGATTCATGTATTGTTAGAGTCACAAGAGATCTCAGAAACCACCTAGTCCTACACTCTCCTTTTACAAGGGAGGGAACTGAGGACTAGAGAGGCTAGGTGACTTGTCCAAGGTCATACAGGTAGTTAATGGCAAGGGAGAATTCTAACCCAGAATTCCTGTCTCCTAGTCCAGCTCTATTTCTCTGAATCAAACAGCCGCTGTGGAATCCCTTTATGGAAATTTCTAGTAGAAACTGAGTAGGTGAAATTTTGTAATAATTCAGTTAATCTGATCCCAGTATCTGGAAATTTCAGATTAAACTGCTTTTGTAGCCCAAACCTCTAAATAATTGAAACAAATTTTTGTTTCTTTTTGACAGAGTAGTCGCATAGGTGGTTTGACTGCTCTCATATGGTTTGAAAGGATGAGGGAAAATTAATCAAAATAAGAGACCATTTATCCAAAATATTAACTTTCAACCTCAATCAAACACACAGACTTCATCTCCTCTTTCCACTCCTAAGACAATTGGTTCCTTCTCCATTAAATAAAGGAAAAAAAACAAGCCAATTTGTCAACTTTGTTTTCTTCAGGTGATAGTCCCATTCCTTGATGCAATGGGGTAGGGCTGCCATTGTCTTCTCTGTAACATTCTATAGGAAAATGTAGTGGTTAGGATCACCTAGGCTCTTAGACCTGGAGGTAGAAAGAACCTCAGTGATTGCCTAGTCCAATATAAGTCGTTTTAAAGCAGAATAAACTGCTAGAGGTATTGAAAGATGTCTGCAAGGCCTCATGGGTACTTACTGGAAGGGCTGGGATCTGACATCAAGTCCTTTACTGACAATTTCACTGACTTTTCCATTGATTAATACTTGCCACACCCAATAGCATAAGCTTACAAACGAATAGCTCGGAATAATGTCGAGCCTAGCTTACACCTCATCTACCTTAGAAAGCTTTCCTCTCAACAGCTCTATGAGGTACATAAGTTAGGAGTGAATGCCCAAGTTTTATAGATGAGGAAGCTGAGGTTCAGGGAATTGAAATGAGTTGTATATTTGTCTCTATATATTGTATCCCTTATTCTAGTTCTACTCCTGCTACATCAGGGCTGCTTCTGAACTGTACCACTGACGTCTTCAACTTTCCCTTAATTATAAGCTAGAAATCCAGGATTTATTCTCAAACCTTCTTGAACCTTCCTTCTTGTCCATATTTCAGCGATGCTGTAGCATTTATCTCCACACATGCTTCTTAACCCAGGTTCAAATTAATTTTGGGATTTGTGAGATTTTTTTAATTTAATTTAACTTCTTTTATCAATAAAGACATAAAGAGGACATGAAAATTGGGTTTCAAGAACTAGGGGGGTAGCAGATAAGGGGGAGGTATCTTGTTATGGCTTTAAAAAAAACAGAAAATTAAAGATTTTAGTACAAGGAGTTTCCCATGGCATAATAGTGCTCAATGATTTGAAATATGTTAAAGATTTTAGTACAAGGAGTTTCCCATGGCATAATAGTGCTCAATGATTTGAAATATGAATGTTGGTGATTTCTAATAGGACAAAGTTGGCACCTTAAGTTAGAATGTTGGAGCTGAAAGAAATATATTAACATAAAATGCTACAGGAGAAATTCTTTGATCTAGTCAACCATTCAAGACCCTTAGACTCTAGATTGTTTGAATCAAAAGGAGTCTTACAATAAAGGATGTTGAAACAAGAAAGACAAAACATCAGAACTGGAAGAAAAATGGAAACATCTAACCCAGGACCCTCATTTTATAGAAGAGAAACCAGAGGCTAAAATGACGGATGTGACTTGGCAAAGGTCACATAGGCAATACGTGGGAAGGATTGGATAGGAACTCAGGTATCTCCTTTCTCCCAGGTGAGTTTTTTCAAGATACCTCACTGCCTCTCTGGTTCAGTCCTTAATGCATGTACTCCATTGGTACCAATGACCACTTGTCAGAGACGGTACAAAGGGATGTTTCATAGAATTGCAGTGTCAGAAGGTACCCAAGAGGCCATCCAATCTGATGTATATCTAAAAAACCCTCTACAGCATAACTGACATGTTTATCCACCTTATGTTTGAACATCTTCATGTAGATGAGTTAGACTAAATGACTTCTGATGTCCCTTCTTGATAAAATTCTGTGACTATAAGGACAATTCTTTTCCCTAAACTGTTTTTGCAGTCCAACCCATATACCCTCATCCCATAAGTATGTATGGAGAAGGTGGGCTGGGTGTGTAGATACACTCTGAGGGGAAAGGAACTGGCCAATGGCAATGTTCACCCTGGGTGCGCCAGTGTACTCAGCCCAAATTCTTTGTATCTGCACCCCTATGCTTCATTTTTGATCTATATGTTAAGGGTGACACTCATACCCTTATAGCACTCATATACCCCACCCTTCCCCCTCTTCACCCACCCTATTTCAGAAGCAAAAGTTAGAATTCATTCCTGAGGCCACATTGATGCTAATGCACTAGACCCCTCCTATAACTCCTGCACCTCCTTTCCAAAGAAAAAAGACAAATGAAAAGCAGACAAACATTTTAGGGAGAGGAAAAATGCTACATGCTGCCCTTCTTTTGGGGGAAGATGGTTATGTTAATCCCATGTCCATGCATTCATGCCAGACTCCACAAACCCTTCTTTTTTTTGTTTTTTTTTTCCTTCTGGAAATGAAGCTAGGTAGTTCTTGAATTCATTTAGTGTGTGTGTGTGTGTGTGTTCCCTCTTAAGTTGCCTTCCTTAGTAACATCTTCCATATGTTTATGATCCATTGTGTGAAATAAGGAACTTGGGCAGAGCTATTTATTCCAAAAGGATTGGGATGGCAGCCTCCACTCTGGTATTTCCTCACATTTGACAGTTTGAATTACAGGCCCAGAGTAGCTTTAACATAATCCATTCATGTTGAATGGCTTTTGTTTATTTCATAGTAGTTCAAAAATATAAATATTTACAAACCCATAATACAAAATCTCTTACTGAAAGAATCTCCAAAGCAACAACCTCATACAAGAGAGATGCTTCCATTAAAAGTGACCTAAAAGTTTTCCACTGACATAGCCTCAATTCTCCAGGGTGATGCATGCTCCATTAATCGTCAGTGGAATCTTCATGAAATCATTGGAACTTATCTCTCCATGTGTCAATAAATGAAAGACAAAAGGGAGAGGGAAGAAGAGGAGGGAGGGTGAAAACAACATATTTCCTAGCTCTGACACTTATTACTTGTGTGACCAGGGGCAAAATCATTTTATATTGCTGATGTCTAGTTTCCTTCTCCATAAATTAAAGATAAGATGCTCCGTAAATCTTAAGACACTACAGAAATGTGAATTATTACTATTTTTAAAAATATTCAAATACTGTATATCTTAAACTCGGACATAGACAACAGCAGGTTCGGTGAGATGAGGAAGAGTTAGAACTAGGGGTTTGGCTAGGCAGGAAGGAAATGGCAGACACTGGGAGGCCAAGCTCTTGGAGCTGGAGTTCCAAAGATCCACAGGGTTATAAGGCTCACGTTGATAGCATAGATCAAAGGCAGCAAGAATATGGTGTAGCAACAGCATGCTAGACTCAGAGTCAAGAAGCCCAGAGTTTAAATCCTGCCTCAGACTACCTGCATGACCCTTGTGGTTCTTTCTGTTTCCATTCAATCATATCTAAAATGAGGAAGTTGGGCATAATGTCTTCTAGGGTCCTTTCTAACTCTAAACCTATGACCCTATGTCAACTAAGGCAAAAAAGGGGTGTGTGTGTGTGTGTGTGTGTGTGTGTGTGTGTGTGTGTGTGTGTGTGTGTGGAGGGGACAGGGGCAATTCGAACAGATGTAAGAGATCCAACCAAGCAAACAGGGTTCAGAGGCCAGGGTAGCAGCAATAACAGGACCAAGCAAACAGGAGGTCTGATTCTTTGACCATATCTATCTGCTTTGTTTTCTTGTTTTTCAATAGAAGAAATGAGGAGAGAAGAAAGAAAGGATAGTGGAGAAAAAGTAATATTTGGAAAGAGAAAGCACTTTTCCTCTGTGAAGTGTTTATATGAAAACAGAAGTTTACAAAGCTCAGGTCCGGAAGCATTTGTCCTATCTTGGAGTTTAGAAATAAAAACGAGGCTGAGATTGAGTGTCACACCTGAAGGACTAAAATAGAGATTAAGGACGCTGAAGAAGGACTTAGGATCCCAACATCTGGGAAGACATGGAAACAGGGTGGTGAGTACAGCGGAGGGAACAAAAAAAATCTAGGATGTTAAGATCAGTTACATCCTGGGGAATCTGTGGTCAGTGATGCACAAACCAGGCTTGGACTCCAGAAGTTTTAATTGGAGACATTACCCTTGAGTGAGGCCAAAAAAAATCTTCAAAAGCAAAAAGGACGAAACCAAAAAAAATCTTTAGTGGGGCTCAGTGAGTTCCGGGACTGAAGCAAGAAGGGATGAGGGGGAGAAAAAGGAGGTTTTCACTCTCTAATGATTGTCTTCATCTTGGCTGGAAGCTAGTAGGTTATAGATATAGATCTGGAAGGTAAGTCAGAAGCCATCTAGTCTGACCCTATCATTCTACATATGAGGAAACCATGGCCCAGGCAGAAAGACTGACACATAGTTAATAAGCATTAGTATAGTCTCCTCCATCTAATGCAACCCAATTAAATCATGTCCAATAAGCATTTGTTAACACCTACTAAGTGCAAGGTATTCTACTAAGTGCTGGGGAATGTGAAGATAATCAAGAACAGTCCTTGTCCTTAAGGACTGGAAGATGCCACTGGAAGATACCAGCAAATAAACCACTAAGTGTCTCCATGACAATGAGGAGAAAGAGCGTGTATTAACAACTAAGGAGATATTGAAAGGATTTCAGACATAGAGTATGGCACATGGACCGAGTTTCTAAAGGTAGCCAGGTATTTCAAGAGGCAGATGTGAAGGAGTGCCTTCTGGGAATTAGGGATCTGACTATATACAGTGGCACAGAGATAGGAGATGAGGGGCTGAGTTGGGTTAATTCTAAGCAGACTAGTTTGTATGTGGAAAGGGAAATGGTGTACAATAAACCTGGAAAGACATTCTGAAGCCATATTCCAAAGCCATAATAAAGAGTTTGTATTTTATTTTAGGGATAATAGGAATCTGCTAGAAGTCATTAAGCAGGGGAGGGTCTTGGTCCATGAAGATACCCAAGAAAGTGACTTGCCCATTATACAAAGTTCATTTAGTGAAAGTGCTACAATTAAAAGAGGAGCCCTTGACTCCCTTCCCCTATTGCTTCCATGACACTCCCATAAGAGAGCTCACCACACTGGTTGTTTCAATTAATGAATTTCTTTATTGGTTTCTGATTATATATGCAATTGAATAAGCCTAATGAAACTTCTCTCCTCCTCTTCCTTAACATCTCTTTTTTATAACACTAGGTCTGGTAACGGAACTATGAACTTTGGCCCGGTTGACAAATGTCAGCTCTAGAATTAGAGATCCTCCCTGTGATTCCAGACCTGTACATTCCACTAATTGGGATTGTAAAGTCTTAACAAAAAGTCTTATGCAGTATCTATGTAACAGAGAAACAATCAGCAAAGAGGATTCAAAAACCCTACCGAAGAAGATCAAAGACAGAAAACTTAGCCTCTACCTTAAGAAACGTTGAAAATATAGCAATGGTTAAGTTTACAACCAAAGAAACGAACTTGAGAAGAGGAAGTGACAAGTTATATAGAGTATAATTAAATTCAATAATGATTTATTAAGCACCTATTATGTGCAGGACATCATGAGAGATACTTTACAAAGAGAAAAATGAAACAGAGCTGTCTTCAAAGAACTTTTCAGCCTCTGTGACCTGGAATAAGTCACAACCTCCCTGGCTCCATTTCCTCAACTGTGTATAAAGAGGGGTAGACTAGATGGTCTCTGAGGTCCTTTCTACTTCTAAATCTATGTGGCTTTGAACTTGCCACATCCCATGTGCTCTCACTCAACTAAGCCAGGTCTTAAAACAATGTCCCATTTTCCTAGAGGAATACAGCGTGATCGACAAAGTAATTTCACTAGGTAAGGAGCTCTAACTATCTGTGAGGGGGAAGAGGATCAGACAGAAGAGTACTCATGTAGGAGATGGCTCCTGAGCTGTGCTTTAATAAAATCCAGGGATTTTAGCAGGCAGAGGTGGAGAGGAATGTGTTCCAGGGTTGTCATTGATCCAAAAAAATCAATGTCCTGTGTTTGTTTCAGTCCTCTGAATTCATAAATTCATAGTATTTATCACTGAAAGTAACTTTAGAGATTTTCTTTGCTATCCTCCTCCTCCTTCCTTAACCTCTTATTTTACAGAAAAGGTAGTGGTGTCAAGAGAGAGAAATTGACTTGACCAAGGCCTCATTGGTCCATAACAAAAGAGGCCATGCAAAGAATCTGAAATTGAGGGGATGCCCATCAATTGGGAATGGCTGAACAAGTTGTGGTATATGAATGCAGTGGAATATTATTGTGCTATAAGAAATGATGAGCAGGCAGACTTCAGAAAAACCTAGACTTACTTGAACAGATGCTGAGTGAAGTGAACAGAAACCAGGAGAACACTGTACACAATAACGGCCAAAATGTGTGATAACTAACTTTGATAGACTTATCTCTTCTTAGCAATGCAAGAATCCAAGATGACTCCAAAGGACTCATGATACCCACATCCTGAAAAAGACCTAAGGAGTCTGAATTCAGATTAAAGCATTTTATTTGCTGTCTCTTTTTTCCCCTTTTTTTGTTTGTTTCTTCTTTTTTTTGGTTTCTCCCATTGGTTCTAATTCTCCTTTACAACATGACTGATGTGAAAATAGGTTCAATATGAATGTATATATAGAGCCTATATCAAATTATGCACCATCTTGGGTGGGGGGAGGGGAAAGATGGGGAGAAAATTTGGAACTCAAAATCTTATGGAAGTGAATGTTGAAAACTAAAAATAAATTAATTAATTTTTTTAAAAAAGAGGCTATGGAAGACCTTGGAAAGTGAAAATGCTGATCGAAGTATAAATAAGACACAGGTCTTATTTTCAAAGATCTTACTTTAAAATACATATTTTAATAAGCATTTATAAAGCACCTACAGTGTACTAGTGCTTGTGCTAAATGATTTACAAGATTTCATTTGACCCTCATAACAACCCCTCACTGTGTAGGTCCTATTACCCCTATTTTAGTGTACAAATGTTATAATGCAAGTGAAAATATTAGCATATAGAAGAGATGCAAACTCAAAAATAGATCCTGAGCCACATGTCAACTTAGAAAACCACAAATTAACATTAACTATGTTGTATTCCATTTTTACTTATTTTGTTAAATATTTCCCAAATATAATTTAATCTGGTTCAGGGTACACTCAGGAGTTTTTCAGGCTGCAAGTTTTATACCTTTGTCCTTGTAACAACAATGTTGCTAGCGGCTGTTGGGGGTGGGGGAGGTAAAAGAACAACACCAGCACACAGGAGGGCTGTTAACTTGGGATCTTTGATCTGCTTTTCTAAGAAAAGCAACTTTAAGGGATTAGCAATCTCACTTTAATTGAACATACATACATCATTCACTTAGTTCAGGGGGAAAAGCCAGTACTTTAGAATTTAGAAAGCCGACACTTAGAAATTATAAGCAGAGCAAATAATACAAACCAGTCTATCCATAGCAATACATACATAGTTACTAGAGAGAGAAGCAACAACATCTGGGTTTTTCAAAGCCAGGAGGTGCTTCAGTAGCTACCCAGAGTCTCATCACCAACACTCTTTCAATGAGTGTGCCCCCCAAGGTGAAATGCTATCCTCTGATAATATATACATGCTTCTTCAGGGTTAAAGGGTGTCACAACCATGTGACTGAAACCCATGTGAACTAGGACTTCCCTTGACTCAAACAAGTCATCAAAGGCTCCTGATTCAAACCCAGATTCCTTAGTGCTAAGAAACACTCCAAAACAAAGACAAAAAGACGTCTCACTTTACCTGCCCAATTCAAACAAAGGCAAGATTCATTAAAGGTACTTGATAGCCTTAGGATTCCAAAAAATAAGACAACAGAAAAAGTCCCATCCTAATTACCCAAACAGTCCTAGAGGATTACTTGGAAAATCAGTGTCCTGTCTTTGTTTCAGTCTCCTAAATTCATAATTTCATAGCATTTACCACTGAAAGTAATCCTAGAGATCCTCTTTACTATCATCTTCCCCTCCCCACAGCCCCTGATCTTGAGGAAAAGGTAGGCTCGAGGTTCTTACTTGCCCAATATTTTGCAGCTAGTATGTGCTAGAGGTGAAACTTGAACCCAGGTCTTCCTACTGTAAGGTTAGTGCTGAACAGCATAGGATCAGAGATTTGGAGCTGGAAGGAATCTTAGAGAGCCCCTTCATTTTATAAATGAGGAAATTGAGACACAAAGAGGTCAAGTGACTTGCCAGGGCCACACAAACTAGTTAGCATCTGAGACTGGATTTTTATTCAGATGTTATCCAGATATCCCTGACTCCAAATCTGCTATCTACTATCCATAGCCCTATCCAATGTCCCATGATACTTCTAGACACTAGAACAGAGGATGCATTTCAATAAGTTGAGACTGGTGATAAAGGGAGTGCATTTTAATGGAGAGAATTGAAAGAGGGACTTTTCAAAAAGCTTTAAGTGGTCCACTCTGGTCAATTCAAAAACTATGAACATCAGGAATCATTGATTCCTCACATGATCTGTGTCTTGATTGTTGGGTTGATGGTGATGTTACTATGGATATATTGCTTCATTTGTTTTCTTCATTGTTTCCACTATGCTTAGATTTTTTCCATACTTCGATATGATTCATAGAAGGCTCCAAATTCCAAGACATTCTTTCTCAAACCATTATTTTTACCTTCTTTTATTTTCTATTTAGAAAAATTCAACTGTGTTCCTCCTGACAATGACATTAAGATGAACAATTAACCTGCTTGGAATTTATATTTGTTTTCCCCAAGGTAATTATTTTAAGGAGGGCTTTTGACTTGTTAAGAACTGATATTCAAGAAGAATAAGATTGCAATTCATAAGGGGTTTGAGTTTACCAATCTATTAGGTTATACAAGGGAGCATGGCTAAGCCTAAATTGTTTGACCAAAATCAAACAAAACAACTAGATTCTGTGAAACCTTTGAGAAGTGGAGTGGAAAATGAAGCACAATCTATGAATCTGCTCATTGTTTTCCTTCCCTCTCAGCTAGCAATAGTTATGACACAAATGTGAATAAATGAATGAATTTTGCAGATCCTTTTCAGGGAAGCAGTGATATTTAGGAAGAGAGCACCTTGAATATTCACAAAGAATGTCATTCACCTTTTGACAATCCTATTGTCCAAATGTTTTCTTATTTGTCCTAAAAAAAGTGAGAGTTCAAAGCATAGTGATTATGACAGTCTAGGTAATGTATGTAGGCAGCTGGGAGGCAGAGTGGATATCGTGCCAAGCCTGGAGTCAGGGAGAATCATCTTCCTGAATTCAAATCTGGTCTGAGACACTTACCAGCTGTGTGATTCTGGGCAAGTAACTTCACCCTGTTTACCTCCGTTTCCTCATCCATCAAATGAGCTGGAGAAGGAAATGGTGAATCACTCCAATATCTTTGTCAAGAAAATCCAAAATGGGGTCAGAAAGAGTTGGACATGACTGAAAATGACTGAACAAAGAAAAAGAGTAATGTATCTACATGTCATTTAGATGAATCCCATTGAGATACCAGGGGCAGGAACCACAATTCTCACTTTACTGATAAGGAGAGAGAAGCCTAGAAGTTAAGAGACTGGATGGGTTTCATAGCTCTTATTTCAATAATATGTTAGTGATTTTTAAAGAACTTTGCTCAAAACAGCCCCTGCACAACAGGTAGAGATGAGATTGCCATTTCTGTTTCACAGCTGAAGAAAGTAAACCACTGAGAGGTTAGATAATTTGCCCATTGTCACACAGCCAACGGTAGAAACTAGGACCTTTAACTCATACTGGTGGAGTGGATGGTACGTTGACCTTGGAATTATAAAGCCTGAATTCAAAGCTGCCACTTCTCCTGGGACCATGGGGAATTCATTTAAATTCTCTAGGTCTCAGAGAAGATCTCCTCATCTGTGATAAGAGGATTGGCCTAAAAGACATGTAGATATGTTAGCCAATGTGGAATAGTCATCATTCTTCAAACTCTCATTTTCCTGTATTTCCTGTTCCTAGAATGTCCTCCTTTCATCTTTATCCTCCATTTTTTGAAGTCTATCTCTTACCTGAGGGGTCACCTCATCCATTAATGTTTCCATGATTACTCAGGCATCTCTATATTCTGAGATCTCTCATGGCCCTTTGAAGGGTCTCTGCTAGCTCTAGGCTGATAATCCTATGATGCCTATGAATTCCAAGTCTAGTGTTCTTCTCACTCTACCATGTTCCACATGAGCCAGGGGTAAAGCTAAGGTAAGTACCCATGCCTTTTGACTTTGAATTCAGACCTTTTCCCCCTTAGACTTTATTCCTCATCTCACAGAAAATAAGACACTAGAATACGGGATGGTTTTCTCTTGTTACTCCAGGGCCCTTTCATTCCAACATGATTGTGTTTTTACGTAGTTTTTTTAATCACTTTAAATTGAAAGGCAGACTTGGTGCTTTCAACTGACAACTCCAAGTCCTTTCCATTTGCTCAACATCTTATGTTACATTTTTCCCCCTGCAAAACAACTTAAATGTATTTCCTTGAATGTAATTTATGAGGATTTTCTGACAAGGTTCAAAAGGGTAGCTCATAATATATCCCTGGACTGCGTGCTGTAATCTAAACATTGAAGGAAACCTTGGGAGGGCAATTCCCCAAACGGTTTTCACAATCCTTGAAATCTGCAGCATCTGTAGTTCAAACTCTGGCCTCAAAGACTCAACTTGCCTTAGAAATGAAATTTACCAAAGTGATTATAAAATTGTGGCTTATCTGGCTTACATTAAATACCCAAAGCGAGATGAATACATCTACAATTTCAGAAGAAGGGAGGAAAGCCAGGTCGGTGAAGCTCTGAGCCCCAGGGAGATGGCTCTTCTGGATGAAAGACTTAAGTGATATTAGTTACTTTCCTCCTTAGAGGGACAGATACTGAAGGAAACTGTAAGACAGGAGATGGGATTGAAATACGGCTAATCTCATTTTAAAAGACTGGCTGAGAGTCATGTGTCCCCTTATCCAGGCTACCCCCATCACAACCAAGTTCCACGTGTCCTTGTCTACACTATGTGTGCATGTGTGTGCCTCTTGAAATCCACAGCCACAATGAGTGCCCAGTGAAGCTAGGAGGTTGGGAAAATCTGGAATGTTTTACTGAGGTGAGCTTCTCCAATGCTTATCTACCAGATCTATTCCCTTGGTAGCGAACATTATTTTTCCTGCCTCTGCAGACTTTGTGAAAAGGAACTTTTTTGCCTCGCGACCTCTTCAATGACAGCATGGAGGTGAGGGACCTGGAGTTTAACAAGTATTTACATTACAGTTTCTTTTAAAAATGTCTTTTTATTATCCTTAGGCAAAATGGGTAAAATGGTAATACAATAAGGCATGGAATAGAACAAAGGAAAAACCTCATTTTACCTACTCCATTTCTCATACCTTTGGCCTATTTGAGAGACACCTGGGAGAAGAAAGGAACTCATAAAATTTAATATATTTTATTCATTCATTCATGCAACAGTCATGAAGGGCCTTCTGTGTGACAAGCACTATGCTAAGGGCTGGGGGAGATGCAAAGATAATTAACATCTGTGTGTTGTCCTCCTGGTTCCTACAGTGAAAAAAGGGCGGGGGGACCCAACACAGATCAATCGGGTATAAGATCATAGAATCAAAGACTGAGAAATATAAGGAAGCTAGGAAGGCATTAAATAGAATTTTCTCACTTTAAATATGAGTTAACTATAATTAACAAGCACTCACTACGTATCTTCTAAATGCCAGGCACTATGCTAGGTTCTGGGCACATAAGCACAAAAGGGATATAGTCCTACATCTCTGCCTCACTTAAGTCCAATTCAAGCAAACATCACCCTGTCAGTCCTCTTCAAAAATAAAGGACAAACAACAAACAAATTCTAATGGATTAAAATTGGCAACAAAATATGAGAGGCAGTGTGGGTCAGGTAAGGAACCCTGGATTTGGAATCAGAGGACCTAGGTTCAAATTCCAGCTCTTGTATGGTCAGGGTAATATTGATTGAGTTATTAAATCCCCTTTGAGCTTTAATTCATTTTCTGTAAAAGGAGATAAACAAACTTATAGTTCCTCTGCTCAAAATTCTGTGGGTCAGGACTTTCTTCTGTAGGAATGAATGAGTTATTAAAAGGTTTTAACCAGTAGAATGACACATTCAAAAATGTACATAAGAAAGAAGTGATCCAGTGTCCTTTTGGCTAGCAGAAGACACCTAGTCCAGCTCTAATGACCAGATCTAATCTAGTGATAATCTAATAGCTTATATTAGAAAGCTGATACTATTTTTAGCTTTGAGGTCATGACAAGTTAAAGGTGCCAACATCTATTGCGATCATAGCTTTAGAACTGGAAGGGAACTCAAAGGCCATCTGGTCCTGAGCTCATTTTAACAAATAAAGAATCTGAGTCTCAGGGAGAATAAGGGATTTTTCCTTACTACACAGGTAGTAAAGTGTCAGAGGTAGAAGCTTAATCCAATTCCTCTGACTCCACAGTTGGTTCTCTGTCCAATGTACTTTGATCCTATTAATCACAGAGGTTATGTACAGGTTTCAACAGCACCTTCAAATCCCCCCATTAGAGCACATGGTATGTTTTGGATAAGGCAGGTTTAGATTTCTTGGACAATCTGAGGGAAATGTTCTTTTTACTTTTTTTTACAAAATCTGACTGGATATACGCAATTCTTAAGATCCCAATGGAAAAAAAAAAACAACAAAAACCACAATTCAACCCAAAAAACAAATCTCAGTCAAACATCTAGACATTGCATCTTCTAAAGGCCAAACGTCTCAATTTTTGGAAATTTGGACTGAATGATTTTGTTTTCATCCAAATATTTGACATGATATAGGTGAAGGTGTTGAATGAACACTACCGTGAAATGAGAAGCAACCACTTTCATTCTCTATTCAAATGCTCCTCCACATACCTCTGTGTAGTGGGGGAAGGGAAGTGCATTGGATAGGATATCAGAAGATTCAGGTACTAGTCACAGCATTGCCACATATGAGCCGTCAGACCTCAGGGAAACACTTTATCTCTTTGCACCTCATTTTCTTCTCTCAAATGGAGATAAAAATACCTGTTCTGTCTACCTTTCAAGGTTGATGTAAGGATCAAATGGCAAGATATATGTGAAGGTCCTTTGAAAAGTGATATACCTGGATTCAAACTACCTTTCCATCGTTGGTATAGATTACTTTCTCTTACACACTCTATGATCCAACTAAACTGATTTACTTGCTATTCTTTACACACGACATTCTATATTCCATTTCCTGTCTTCCCACCTTTGAACTGAGTGTCTTCCATGTGTCTAGAATTCACTTTCCTTTCCTCTGTCCCTCAGATTCTTCAATCTCCTTCAAAGCTAAAGTCTACAAGAAATCTTTTCTGATCTTCCCAGCTGCTCCTGCCTTTCCCACCTCAAACTGCCTTTATTTGTTTTGTACATATTTATCGATGTGTGTGTTATCTTATACAATGTAATGAAAGCTCTTTGAAAGCAGGAATAGTTTCACTCTTGCCTTTGTATCTCCAGTGCCTAGCACAGTAATTGGCACACAGTAGGTTCCTAATAAATGTTTTGTTCATTGATTTTTATGCAAACGTAAGGTAGTGCTATGTTCTTTCTTGATCATATTAATGTGAATCATTCAGTCTGTGCACACTTGTGGGTGTATTTCCAGGCACTGCAGTTCTTCTGTTGAGTTCAATAGGAAGTTAATTAAAACTCACAATGCTACATACACCAGGACACTTTGTTTCCTCTACCGTATACATTATCATTGTCTTTTTTTTTTTGAATAGACCAGATTCCTAAAGAATTTTGTGGGATTTGTGGCTCCTTCATCCCCAGGAAGTATTCTTAGTGTAACTCATGAATAAAGTTTAGGCAAATCCTGAGAACTGGAGGATCTGAATTTGTGGGAAGTGACAATTTAGTCCCATATATGGCAAACCAGACTTTGTTAGTGCCAAGACAAGGATTCTCACATACACACGGTCTGTGTGGTCTGATAATATACCACTAATGTAGGTCCAGTGTCTTTGTAGGATACTTCAAATATAGAGAAACATATAGGCTCCTTTGTGTATCCTGGTTTTTCTCCCACTTCCTGCCTTCTAACTGTGGGTACTCTCCCTACCTCCCACTCCCAAGACCCAATCCTTGCTCCTCTACTTTTCTCTCTGAATTCTCTTTATGGGAAAAATCATCCTTTCCCATAAATCACTTTAGTTGTGATTTCCAAGTTGCCTACCTTAAAATCTAGAGCTATAACCTCAAACTTTCACCTGCATTATTGCCCTGTATTTCCAACTGTCTATAGAATATAGGGAGGCAGCAGTATGGTGTAAGTGGTTAGAGAACTAGACTTTAAGCCAAGGAGACATAGGTTCAAGACTTACTTCTATCATATACCAGTTGTGTGATTCTGGATAAGTCACTTATCCTCAGCATCACAGACAGTTCTCTGAGACTACAATTTAAAGGACAGATGCTAAATTACAATGGTGGAAGGATTTTCCCATATTAATGAAATCATAGGTCTGGAACAATTGCAAAAGAAATGGTGTGTTGACTTGGATCTCTCATCAGTGTTGCAAACTTAGTGTGTCTGGCCTCACACAAACACACATGCACAGGTATGTGTATATCATTGGTATTGTATATATACATGTATGTATGTATACATGGAATACTAATATACATATACGATATATATGTAATGTGCATATATATATGCACAATATCAATTATATGTATGTGTGTGTGTGTATGTGTGTGTGTGTGTAATGGCAGTATTTTCTTCATATGGAAAGCTCAAGACACTGGCCACCTCTTTGATTCTACCATTTCCTACATTCTTCATATTCCATAGTACCCAAGCCCTGTAAATATTTCAAAGAATCCCATACTTTGAGAGTTGGAAAGGACCCTGGTGGCCATCTAGCCCAACCCATACACCAAATTGTTTTCCACTGTAACATTCCCAACATGTGATTGTCTGACCTGCTTGAATACTACCATAGAGAATTCACCACCTCTAGAAGCAGGCGATTGCAGTTTTAGACATTTTAAATTGCTAGAATATTTTTCCTGACCTTAAGCCTAAATTTGCCTTTTTGCCTCATTGCATGTGGAGTTAGCCAAATCAAGTCTAGTCCCACTTATTCAGGACAGTTTTCTAAATATTTGAAGATAGTTATCATGTCTCATTGAATTTCTTTTTTCTACCCTAAATATCCCCAGTTCTTTCTATTAATCTTCATATATCATGGGATTAAGGCCCTTTAGCATCCTGGTCACCTTCTCTACACTCCCCAACTTATCAATATCCTTCTTAAATTCTGGTGCTCAGGACTGAACAAAATGCTCCAGATGAGATTTGAGAAGGGAAGAATGGAGTAGAACTATCAACTCTATGATAGTTCTATTTGGTTTTTTTTTGTTTTTTTTTTGGAGGCGGGGAAGGCAGGACAATTGGGGTTTAGCGACTCGCCCAAGGTCACACAGCTAGTAAGTGTGTAAGTGCCTGAGGCTGGATTTGAACTCAGGTCCTCCTGACTCCAGGGCCGGTGTTCTACTCACTGTGCAACCTAGCTGCCCCACCTCTATGATAGTTCTAGAAGCTATAGGCCTCTTAATGCAGCCCAAGAATGTATTAATTGCCCACCCACCCCAGCTGGCACATCACACTACTAATTCATTTGAGTGTATAGTCCACTGAAACCTCCAATTCTTTTTTTCATACCAGCTATTGCCTATCCATGCCTTACAAATCTTTTATTTGTGAAGATGGTTTTATTCACCCAAATGCAAGACTTGATATTTGTCCATATTGAATTCCATCCTATTAGATTAAGTCCTGCACTCTAGCCTACAAAGATCCTGTTGGACCCTACCTCTGTCATTTGGAATGTTAGCTCTCTCAGTTTTGTATTACTTAAGAATTTGATGAGTATACCACTTATGCCCTTACTAAAGTCATTCATAAAATGTTAAACAGCACCGGTCACACACAAATCCCAGCATGGCACTGTACTAGAGACCTCTTACCACACTGACACTGTATCATTAACAATTTCTCTTTGAGCCTGGCCTTCTAAATAGTTACAGCCTTTATAATCCCAAATCCACTGAGGGTTTTTTAGTTCATTTTTTCCCCTCTGCTATATCACACTATTGATCTAGTCCTATCTTTCCCCAACAGAGTCTACACGATGTCAATAATGGTTTTGTGAGAAAATTATTTTCTTCTACATTAGCAGAGGGATCCTCAGGCCAAAATCAGGAGGCTGTGCCGACCTCAGGCCTCCTTCCTTTAGTCAGCCTTGGCTCTCACTACTGCCCCCAAATCTCAAGGTCTTAGTGCCTCCTGGGAGAAGATACAGTTTTGAGGAAGGGATGCTGCATTACCTAACTTTGTTACCTATATTCATCTCTCTCCCACACACTTTCCACCACACACATACACTGAAAATGTAAAGGAAAAGAGCATACTATGGCTTTCACTTTGGCTTATTGGTTTACCTTCATAGGCACTTATCTGCTGCTCCTCCTGTAACTCGTGTTGTGTTTAACATATTCACCTCATGCATAGCTCAAGACCTGGATTAGGAAGTCCTGCATTTATATATTTCATCAATATATTTCAAGCACCAAAGAGAACCATGACTATGTTTTATAATTGAGTAACAATCTGAGGGAAACGTCTTTTTTTGCTGTTTTACAATCTTTAAATCTGTCTGGATATATATGATACTAAAGATCTCAATAAAAAAAATCTCAATCTGAAAATCAAACCTCAGTCAAACATGGTATTTACATGGTAAGTAAGGATTGTGGCAGAGGCTTGACTAGAATTAAGGTTTCATAATGCTTACTGTGGTTGGTGATCAATAAATTCTCATTAATAGGTCAAAATCTTGGTTGTCAATCTCACTTTTTCCTTAAGCTTTGAGAAGTGTATGAACACAGAATTTAACAGCAACCTAGATTACCTTAGGGCAATTACAAAGTTCTTTCACCAAAGCTCTCCCTGAAAGAAAGCCCATCTCTTTAACTACGTGGTCGTCTATCACATTTTCTTTGGAGGGGGGTATGGATATAATCTTAAAAGGATTAAAACTGGGGATATCCTAAAGGGAAATAAAAAAGCACACAGTGGGGATGGGCAGACAGAAGGTGTAAAGGATGACAATATCATCCAAGAAATATGTGGGTGAAAAGAAATATAGGACGATTATGTGATTGAAGATAACCAGTTTACGGTCATACAGAAAGTGAAGCAGGGAACCATCATATTAGCTGGACCTCTTGTAGCAAACTAATGATTGGACACAGAGAAGAGTCAGATAAGATAGGCATGCAAGAATGCACTGTAGTTTTCATCATACCCACATCAGTGAGATCATAGCTCCACTGGAATATTTAAGTTAGTAGACCTATCTCCTTTAGAAGCCTTCTTAATGACAATGTTGTTATACCTGCAGTCCGTGCTATTGGGGAGGCTGAAGCTAATGGATCACTTGGGTTCTGAATTGAACTAGTGCAAAGCTAATCAGATGTCCTCACTATGTTGGGCTCCAATATACCAGGTCCCTGGTGATGGTGGTGGGATGGGCATCAGATTGCCTAAGGAAAGGTAAGCTAGTCCACGTTGAAATGGAGCAAGTCAAAGCTTCTGTGCCTATCCAAAATGAGTTTGAGTCTATAAGTGATGATATCACTTTCACCCTGAGTAACATAAAGAAACCCAATTCCACTCCTCTCAAAAAAAAGTCTTCATTCATTGGCCAAAATTTTCATTGATTGACCAGTTGACCAATCTTGACCAGTCTTTTTTCCAGAATAAATTCCTATATTTATGGTATCATATGATCTGTAGCTGCAAGGGATTTTAGACATAATTTCATTAAATTCCTCTCATTTTACCTCTCATTTATGAACAAACTGAGACACATAGAGGGGAAATTACCTACCTACTGCATAATTTGTAAGTGTTAGTGCCTGAACTGGAACCCCATTTTCTCTTGACTCCAAAATTATTTTTTCCCTCTTTTTTCCCAACTGCTTTGCACTTCCTCCTTTAGCACTTAGGTTCACATGTCTGCAATTTTCCATTTCTCAGATGTTTTCTTGCTATATCATCATGTTTATATTGTATATATTTTGCAATTGAATCCAAGCAACCTTGAGGCAGGGGCTGACTATTCCTCTTGTAACTACCACCAATGTTCACTGCAGGCATCTATACATGCTGACACTCTGAAGATATTGATTGACTGCTGAGAGTTTAGCAAGGAAAGAAAACAAAAGGATTGATACCGTAAATCTCCCTTTCTGAATTCACTGGAAGAGCCGTATCTTTTTTGTGCACATGCATGCACATATGTGTTATTTTATCAATAGATCACATGTTCCATTTGAAAAGAACTTGTTTCTGTAAATTATGTCAGTCATCCTCATTCCTTATGGTATTATCCATCTATTATGGGAGCATCAATCTCGACACATAAATGAGGTCTTTAATAGTAGTTGTTTCTTGATGGTTATACATACAGAGCTGTCATGGTGGTTAGTCAGATGGAAAATTGGAACACACGCAAGCAAGGAGGTGAGGCCCCAGAGTGAACATTTGGATAGTGCAGTCAGCTCCAAAGTGGTCAAAATTATCAGCACCTGTGGTTTACATCCAAGAGACTTATAAGCTAATTGATGTGGGTGATTAACTCTGGAGATAGTGAGACTTTAAAAAAAAATCTCATACCTGATACGATATATATGCTATAATGTTATGTATTTTATCTTAACAGGAATAATACCAGCCAGGAGACATGAGATTTAGTCTCAGTTTTATCATTAATTTCTAGTTTCAACTTAGAAAAGTCCTTTTCCATCACCTTCCTTGCCTATAAATAAGAGGGATGAGCTTCCTTATGAAGTTAATGACTCACTGGAGGAGTTCAAACAAAGGCCTGAAGCAAACACTTTTCTAGTATGATTTAGATGTGATTCAGGCTTCAGATAAGGGATGGATCTGATATTCTCTGAGTCCCTTGGATTCTAGAATTTTCTGACTATGTGATCTCCAGAATCCCTTCTAGACTCATCCTTTGTTCTAATATTTTGTTTTAGGATGCCTTTAAGCTAAAATATCTTGTATTCTATGTTATGACACTGTATTTTCTAAAGTACCTTCTAGCTCTGAAATTCTGTATTCTAACATTCTGTCTCCTAATAGTCTATGATCTGAGATTCCTTCTAATTTTATTCCTCTATATCCTATGTTCTTATTATTTATATTCTGTCTTTTCCATTTCTAAAATTATGTTTTACAGTTTTGTATTAAATGTCCTAAGATTCGTTCTATACCTAAAATTCTATGTTTCAAGTTTCTCATTCTAAGATTGTTCATTATAAAATCTCCTCCAGCTTTAACATTCTATGGCTTTATGATTCTATAATCATCCTTACATTCAGTCTATACCCAATACCTCCAGGGGATGAATAACACCATGCATACCTCTAAGTCCAATTTAACAGTGTTATACATCGAAAAGGAAATAGAAAGCATTTGTTTCTGACCTCTCTGTTTATAACTAGAGGATATGATTTGAGATACAGATTTAGAGAAAGATATACTCCCTGAGTAGTTTATGGTATATGTATTTTTATTTAAAGCTTTTCTTATTTAACAAATGAAAAGAGAAAGATTTCTATTATAACTTAGCACTTCAGATGATTTATTTAATTTGAATTACTTTTATTTGTATTGGAGGGATCTACTTATAAAATTGAGCTTTTTGACAGGTCCAGGTCTCTGAACCTCTGTTTAGGTACTGATTTAAATGAATAGTGCTTTGAAGGCAAGTTTCCTTAACTTGACTCCCAAAAATGACTTGGATATGATCATGCAATGATGGGAATATTATGAAATTGAATAGGCTCTTTAGTATTTGCAATATGATATTCATAAACTACTTTCAAACCCAATAGGAATAATTATTCCAATGTCAGTGAAATAAAGCCCCAAAATATAAAACAAGTTACATAGCACATTAATGCAAAAAAAAAACACCTGGATATCTTTCCCCCTTTGAGTAGAGTAGGGGAAAAAAATTAGACATTGGAAGAATTTATCCAATTGTGACCTATTGGTCTTTCCTAAAGTGAAGGTAGGATATCCAGGTGGACCAATGTCTTTTGCATGTTTGCCTAGCTATGGGCTACATGAACTGGGGGAGAGAACGTGGATGGATCAGCCCCAATCCCTCAAACCCCTTATTCTTAGAGAAATAACTGAGAGACTTTCCTGAAAGTAGGCTAGAAACCCAACTCACTGCTATATTTTAAATATTGTAAGACCTAGGATTATTTCCTTCAATTATTTGAACTTTATATCTCCTCCAACAACTATATAGGGATCTAAATAAAGTAGGAACTTAAGAAACATTTCTGGAATGAATGAATGAATATCTAGTACAGAGGGAGGATTCAAAATGAGAAGAATTATCTTCAAATCTAGGCTTTTTTCTTATGTGATGTTAAACATCTCTCTTGACCTCAGTTTCCTTGTCTATTAAATGACAAGATTAAATTAGATTATCTGAAATAATTCTTTAAGTCCTAAAGCCAATGATCTCATACATAATAATGATAGCTCAGATTTAAATAGTGTTTTCTTTATAAGGACTTTAGCACACTTTGTTTTCTGGCAAAGTTTGAAAACATATTTTCAAAAGGATGGCTCCTGAATACCTAGAAAAAGAAGTGATGATCAGAAAAAGGCAGCATGGCTTCATCAAGAACAAGCTGTGCCAAAGCAACCTCATTTCCATTTTATATAAGGATTACTAGACTGAATCAGGAGAAAGATGTTGTTATTCTTTCTGCACATTTCAACAAAAGACTTGATAAAGTATCTCATGTTACCCATATGGATAAGATGAGGAGATATGTGCTAGACAATAATACAGATAGGTGGATTCAATGATGATTGAATTGCTGGAACCAATAAATTGCAATATGAAATTTCATATCAATTTGATTCCAGGTCTCTAGTGGACTATCCCAGGTATCCATGTGTGATCCTATGCTGTCTAATATTTTTATCAATGATTCATATAAATATATCAATGAAATTCATTGAATTTTCTAAGGACCTAGAGGTAGGAGAAATAACTAACACATTGGATGACAAATTCAAGATCCAAAAGGATCTTGGAAGGTTAAAAGGTTGAGCTGAATCCAAGGAGATGAAATTTATTAGAGAAAAATGTAAAATCTTATATTTTCTCAATCAAATTAGCTACACATGGCATAAAAGGGAGATTGATAGAAGTTCATCTTAGAAAGAGCTGAGAATTATAGTGGATACCAATTGTATCCTCTCTCTCTCTCTCTCTCTCTCTCTCTCTCTCTCTCTCTCTCCATCTGTCTGTCAGTCTGTCTGTCTCTGTCTCTTTCTCTCTCTTTTTCTCTTTCTCTCTCTCTCCCTCCCTCCCCTAAACCTTCTGAAATCTGACTTCTAACCTCATTGCCTGCTTAGGATTTCTCTAACATTACCAAAGTTCTCTCAAATGACAACTCACAACCTATTCTAAATCTTCATCTTTCTTCACCTCTTGAAATTATTCATTACTGTCAACCATCCTCTCCTTTTGCATGTTTTCCCTTCTCTGGCTTTTCATGACACAGTTTTCTCCTGATTCACCTACTACTGTTAGAGCGTTTGCACCAAATAAGTGCTTAATGAATGTTGTTGTTTTGTTTTTAAATTCATTCATTCATGTCTTCATATAAAAGCTTGATGATCACTGCTTGGGCATGATTCTTGGTCAGGTACAGGTTAGTCTGGATATCCTCTGAAATGCCTTCTGTTAGCTTCTGTGACTCCATGATGCACATTTACTGACACTTCATATGTTCCTCAAAATTATCTTCTGAGTTAAGTACCATAAGCTTATTTATCCCCATTTACCAATGAACATACTAAAGGTTAGGGTGGCCAAGTAACTTATCCAAGACCATATGGATGATAATTGATTGCACTAGGCTATGAATCACAATATTTTTACTCTAAATCCAGTACTTCTATCAAATCAGGCCACATTCTGCAGTGGATTAGGCCATTTCCCATGCTTCTCCATGGCATCATCAGTAACTCCATAGCCATAGAAGCTGAGTTCTTACAAAGCTTTGCATCATTCTTATTAATTGCAGTGGTTTTCTCCATCTTCCCCTTTTCTGCTCCAACACAATGTTTTCTTCCCAAGATAAATGGTGGCACATCCCTCCATGTATATTTATCATTCCAGCATTCTAATCTTCCCAGTCAATTGCTACAGGGCAAGACAATAGCACTTAGGAAACTTCCCTAGGGAAGAGAATTCATGATAATTTACGCCTCCATTGGGAGGGCTGGAGTAGGTTGATGAGTGCCAAATTCTTCTGCCTGTGTAAATTCATGAAGGTCTTCCTATTGTGGGTTTGTAACACCCTGACCCCTATTTGTGGGACATACTATCAAGCTCCATAATAGTAGATACAAGAAGGTAATTCATCTTGGCCCAAGTACCATTTCACACCTGAAGAGCATTTTGAATTATTCACATGACTTCTGAACATCTTTTAGGACATCCTGAGACAAAGAGGGGCTGCCATTAATACATGTTTCTATGTTTTTTGTTTCTTTGTGCCAAAACAGCATTCCCTAAAATCCATAACTAGCTTCATTACTCAGAAAAAAAGAAAAATAAAACTAGGCAGAAGGAAGATAGTTGTTGGTTGTCCTATTAAAGGATCTCAACTCTATGTAGAATGGGGAAAGGATATGGTACTTTTATTGTCTCAGTAAGTTTAAAACCAATAAACAACCCAAGTCAAGTCAAACCTCTAAACTAGATCTTTTGCCCTCCATTCAATAAAAAGACTGGAGAAATTTTCTGAACATTGAATTAAAATCATGGCATATGGTAGCAGGAAATGAAAAGGTTAGAAAAGTATAAAAGCGTGACATTGAGAAGCTGAGCTAGAAAGAATCCAAGATACATTGGTTGGCATGCCAGTTCTGATGAAGATGGACTAGTCAGAAATGCTGGGATTGCAATAAAAATGCAGAAAGCTGAAAGACAGAAGAGAAATTACCCCTGGCCTCAGTCTGTGCTCTTTACTACCTCTTGAGACCAGTTTCCTGGGATGATAAGACATTTTATTAGCACCTTTTCAGGAACTTGGACCATTTAGTTTTCTTCTCACCTGACAAGAGGGGAACAGAGAAAAGAGAATATTCTTTGGGATCAACACTCACTATTAAATTGAAACAAAGAGAAGAATTCTGGAGTTTGAGGCAATAGCAGAACATTTAAAGATTCTCTTCTCCCTTACAACCCTATAAATCCCAGCATGGATCCCAATGAGAGTGTTTATGGTCTGATTTCTGTGTACTTCTTTTTTTAAAGTTTTTTAATTTTTTTTTCTTTTTTTGGAGCGGGGGGAGGCAGGGCAATTGGGATTAAGTGGCTTGCTCAAGGTCACACATCTAGTAACTCTGGTGAGCGTTTGAGGCCAAATTTGAACTCAGGTCCTCCTGACTCCAGGGCTGGCTCTCTACTCACTGTGCCACCTGGCTGCCCCTGACTTCTGTGTATTTCTTAGTGACCTTTTCTATTTTTCCCAGTAGTCAGAAGGTCTCTATAATGTTATAATCTTGGCTGTCCATAGGTTAAATTGTTGAGTAAGTGAGCTTTATTCTCCATGAATGCCGGCCTCCACTTCTCATTCCTTTTTCCCCTAAGTGCCCGATATCTGGGGATGCCATTGAAATTTCCCAAATACTCATATGGTGATGTTTTCTGACCTAAGCCTAACCCTCTCACTAATCCAAATTACTCAGCATTAACCTAATGCCTATCAGTGGAAAGTCATAGAATTTAGTGCTGAAGATACCTTGGCAATCATACAGTTCAATATTCCCGTTTTCAAATGAAACTGAGGTTCAGAAAAATGCTATATCTGTTCAAAATAAGGAAACAGCAAGGGAAGGATGCAAATCCAATTTGTCTGAGGACAAAACTAATGTTTTGGGGGCTTTCCCCACGTAGGATACAGATATAAAGCTAGAAGAAAACAGAGGGATCACTTATTCCAACTCTTTCATTTTACAGATGAGGAAAATGAAGCCCAGAGAATTTCAATGATTTGCCTAAGAACACATGTAATTAGCAGCAGAGTGACCAGCATTAGAACAAAGTCCCGTGACTCCCCGTTCAGTGCTCAAAATTCAAGCTTCTGTTCGCTATACCAAACTACCTTGACACAACAGGATGAGGCCATTTATCCTCCTAATTCGACATTTTCACAAGGCCTATAAGACCTGCAGTGGCCAAACAGAAAGGGATGAATCTCTGCTGGTACAGTTTCAGGTACTAGTAGGTCAAGGGAATATATTTGGGAAGGGTACATTCTGGATGTTCTCTGATGGGCATCCATAGTGGAGTAAGATGACCTCTGGATGTGAAGACAGAGATAGTCACAGAACTATTTCCTCTTAGTTAAACACCTTTGAAAGGATCAACAGAGACTGAACAGGGAAGAAAATTGGCCATGCTCATTTTGTCTGCAGTTTATATCACAAAGGCAGACACTACAGGGCAAAAAAGGTCTACATTGGGAGCCAGAAAAAGTAGTTCTTCAATTCCCTAATTATGCGACCTCAAAAAATCATTTCTTTTCCAAAGAACCTCAGTTTCTTTATTTGTAAATTGAGAGAAATTATTCTTGCCTAGAACATAAAGAGGATAAAAAATAAATAAAAAACCACTTTCAACACTTTAATATGCTATGCAAATGTGAGGGATTGTTATTATTCATGAGGACTGAGAGGAGGGGAAATGTCCCAACTTCACCTTTTCCTACTTCCTTTGATGCTGTTGCCACATAACAAAAGAGAAAACAGGCAATTGGTTGGGTGGGGAGGCATAACTATGGCAGCAGGTAGGCTTCACCAGCTTGTCCAAGACTTCCTTTGCTATACGAATGTAGGACTCCTTCTCTTATTGTAGAATGTCTAACGCTACCTGTTCTGGGCACTTTGTAACCACTCACATTTGAAAGGCACAGCTCTGGATTCCATCCCCCTGAGGGAAAAGCCACCAAAAAGGCTATGGATCCAGGATTCCCAACACATTGTACTTGAGAGAGGATTTGATAAAGAAAAAGAAAGTTACATTAAAGCGAGCCCAATTGATCATAGAACTCAACATCAGAGCTGGAAGGGATTTGGGAGAACCATCTGATTCAACTTCATCATTTTTCAGATAGGAAACTAAGGGCCTTTTAGGTGATACAGTTCTCTCTAGTTAGTGGCAGGATCAGGCCTGGATCTCTACTGACCCTTTGTCTGGTGCCTTTTCATCAATATATAAGGAATTTTCTTTTCTCATTTCTCTACTTCTCTTACTCCCTGATTCTGCCCGACTTGGTCACTTTTATACACAATGAACAAATCTCCAAGTCACAGACTCAACATACTTCTCTTTGCACCTAATAGTTTACACTTTTGTCCTCCTCCTTCTAGCTTCCCCTTACTCCCCTTTCCCTTCACCCCTCCTAGGCCCAGGTTTAGAAATATGGATCTGCTTGGGAAACCTGAGCTATTTGAGAATGCTCTTTGGGGACCCTACCCCCAGGTCTGAGGAGTTAAGTGCAGATGAATTTAGAAGTCCCAGGATTACATCTCAGATGCAATGCATATGGGTTTTTAGATTTACACAAATGCAATTTGAGGCAGAATGTGTTAGGGATGTGTGTGGGGGTGGGGGTGGGGGGGTGAGGGGATGGAGTTTGAAGTGATTTGTCCTCACCAAATGTGAACATCGGCTTTGCTCTGCTTCATACCAATGACATCAAAGTGACAGTGCCCTCCAGAAAGGCTTGGGTAAAGAATTCAGACAGGGACCTTTGGGGCTATTTTCTCCTTGGCAAGGTCATTATTAGAAATGGTAATATTCAAAATGACAGACTCATAGGAGGTAGCAGTGGGAAAGACCTTCTTTCTTAGGTCACTGAACAGAGTTCATTCTGCTCTTGCCAACACAGGATCACTCCCCATGGGGTATTTTGATTGCTTACTCTCATCTAATTTTAAATGAACCAACTGAGGAGGCTCTTCACCACTTCCCTTTGGAAACTATTCCACAATCTAACAGACCTCACCGTTTGGAACTGTTTCCTGGTATTCAGCCTAAAGAAATAGGAAAATGAGGAGGGGGGAAATGAGCTCTGGACTATGGACACATTTATCAACCACAGTGGAATGCAGAAGACCAGATGATCTTTTAAGATGGTCAGGGTGGACATTCAAAGAATTTTTTTTTGAAAGACAATAGGGGCTGTTGTCATCTAAAGGCAAGGTAATTATCTTAAAATGTCAGAGCTGGAGGAACTTTAGAGGCTGTCTCATCCAAATCACTTGTTCGAGACTATCTCATTCCATACCCTCTCAAAGAGATGAAGTGACTTGTTCTAGGTCACACAACAAGGTTAGCAGACAGTGCTGTAATGTTAATGCAATTGGAAGATGTTCCTCGCCCCTTAATAAGCCCATGTGACCTGCTTTGAACCAGAGGCACATGGAAGCCTGAGTCACATGAGCCTGGGTCAAGAGAGTTGTGCTGCCCTCTGGCCCTGAAGAAGGGTATATATACTCTGAGGTTAGCATTTTGCTTTGGGACTCACTCATGGAAAGAATGTTCGTGTGATGTACCCAGATGAGACTCTAGGCAGCTGTTAAGGAGCCCCCCGGCTTTGAAAAACCCAGATGTTGGTGCTTTTCTCTCCAGTAACTATGTATATATTGCTTTTGGTTAGATAGTTGGAAGCCCTGTCTGTTGGTCTTTGCTGTTTGTATTTGCTCTGTTTATATAATTTCTGCTTGGAATTTCTGTTTGTATTTTCTCTGATGTTCAGAGTACTGACTTTTCCCCTGAAATAAGTGAATAATAGATACATATACATACATACACACACACACACACACACACACACACACACACACATATATATGTATATTTGATTAAAGTAAGATTGTTGACCCCTTTAAAGTTGTTTTCCTTTAGAAAAGCAGATCAGAACCTGTGCTAGCAGCCCTCCTGTGTGCTGGTGTTATTGGTCTTACATCTCCACAGCAGCTGCAAGTAGCATTGTTGTTACAAGTGCCAAGACTGTAACCCAGGATTCCAACACTCTATCCATTACACTGCTTACCTCTCCATGTATTTGTGTCTTGGCATATATTCTCAAAGACACGAAGGCAATATTGATCTAAAAGCAATTTTAAATAATCTCCTCTTTAAGCTTTTGTTCAGTCATCATTTAGATACATTTCATTGTTATATTAGACTTTCACACAAAGAAGCCTCTCTGCTCTAAAGTTTCTTACTTACTGACCCTGTAGTAGGACCTGAAATTTCCTCATTGCTTTTTGGTATAAGCGTTGATGGTATTATTAAAATGAGTATGTTATGTGGGGGTGGAAAGGCATTTGAGTAAGGGACACCCAAGCCTGTGTCCTGCTATTGTCAGTGAAAAACTGCTTTTCTTTGGGCATGTTGCTTCTCTTCCTTGGGATCCTCATTTGTAAAGTGAGCAGTTGGGTCAGACCAGCCGTGTCAAACTCAAATGGAAATGGGGGCCACTCAATTTTGCATAAAGAACCCTGTGAGTTATATATTGACTTAGGTTTTTTTTTTAGCATATTGTCATCCATGTTTTATGAAATTTTATTTATTTTACTAGCTATTTCCCAATTACATTTTAATCTGGTTTGGGTTGCATTCAGAAGTGTTGCAGGTCATGTGTTTTTTGATACTTCTGGAATAAATCTTATCTAAAGTTTTTGATTTGAAAATAATCTCTATCAGTCTGATGCTGAACCCTCAGTAAACAAGATTCATGAAGTTAGTGAAACATATTGGTGTATTAGATTGAATGGTAGACTTCCAATCAGGAAAATCTAGGTCCAAATCCTGCCTCAGATACTTACTAGATGTGTGGTTCTAAGTAAATCATTTAACCTCTCTTAGGCTCAGTTTCCCCAGAAACAAAATGAAGATAATAATAGCATGAACCATACAGGGTTATTGTGAGAATCAAATGAGATACCATAGGGTTAGCATGTTGCAACTGTTAATTTAAAGGTCTCTATAAATGTTAGCTGTTATTGTGGGGGAAAGAAATCTTAGATATCATCACATCTAATCCTCTCAGTTTTAGATGGGGAGACCGAGACCCAGACAGGGGATAGAACTTACACAGACTAGAAGCCAGTTTTCCACTTATCCAGTCCAGGACAAGTTCCACAATACCACTCATCCATCCCTATTCAGAATCAAGCTAGTGCAAGAATGGAGGGTTTTGCCATTTCAAGGAACAGCTCATCTTCATATCTCAAAACTAGAATCCAAGGCAAGAGCAGCTCTTGTCTTCCATGGAAACAATGAATGAACTTTTTTATTAACATAGCATCAAATGTGGTCACAGTATTATGAAAACAAACAAGCTTTAGACTATACAGCTTAATCAAGAAGTCTGTCTGCCTCATTTTCTGAACTCTGAGCATTCTACAGTATCTTAATCAAAAGGGGTGGATGGTTGGCTGTGAGTGGCAGACACAGGCATTTGTTGGGCAGTAAGCTCACTGTCTCCCAATATTTCATTCATTCTTGGCCAAGAGGAGGTCCTTTTCAAAGGTAAAACAATTCTGCCACTCATTGATAATAATTATCAGCCAGAAAGAGCAAACACAACAGGGTGCTCTCTGAATGCAAACCAGATGTTTTCAGTTCCTTCACAGCTGTAATCCAGCCTGCAAATAAGAAACCAGAAACTTGGAGAAGAATAGGCAAAAATGAACTCCACAAACCGAAAAGGCATGGATGACGATGATGAACAATACTGAATGATAAATTAGTGTGGCTTTCCCATGAAGCCGGGTGCAAAATGGAAGTAATTAAGAAATTATTTTCCCTATCAGTATCCAGGAAATATAGGCTGAATATCTGGATGCCTATTTTCATCAGTGGGAAACTGTGACATGGATTGATGAATACTTCGATGATGAAAAAGCAGTGGAATCCTGCTATAACAGGGGTGTTCAGGATAGGACCAACAGCTGCCTGACTGGCTGCTGAGGTTCTAAAGGGCTTTTGTTGCAAGTGATTGATATGTTTCAGGAGATGTGGTTTGACCCCTGTATTAAATGGTTCCACCCAACAATGAACAAAGTTTCTGCTCTGCTTCTGGAGAAATGTAGAAATTAAAGTTACAGGATTTAGAAATGGGCCCTTAAATGATCTAAATTAGATGAATTATCTCCAACCCCTCATTTTACAGATGAAGAAACCGAGGCTCAGAAAAATTGAAGTGACTCTTGCAAAGGCACACAACCTGTCAATGAGAAATTTGTGGATACAACCCATGATTATGTCCGTAAAAGAATTGCAGTGAGTTCAGCTGTGAAATCTTGTTTACATTTCCTTTCTTATAATTGAACAAGGGCAGCTAGGTGGCGCAATGCATAGAGAGTTGGGCCTGGAGTCAGAAAGACTGGAGTTCAAACATGATGCCAGACATTTCCTAGCTGTGTGACCGTGGACAAATTACTTAACCCTGTTTGCCTCAGTTCCTCATCTGTAACATGAGCTGGAGAAGGACATGGTGAACCAGTCCAGTATCTCTGCCAAGAAAATCCCAAAAGGGATCACGAAGAGTTAGACATGACTGAAATGAATGAACAACAAAAAATCATTGGACAAACTGATGTTAGTAGATCAATTCACTTACAGATTTCAACTCCCCACTTAAAATAATCAGTAACTAAGGAAATAGAACTCTAAAATTCTCCATTCAACTCACTCTCACCTGGCACAAAAATGACCAAGAAATTGGCTGGAGGTATGACTATAACCGAAGTATACCCAAGTGTGGTATTCCTCGAGACCCCATTTTCCTAGAAGAAATAAAAGCCAATGTTTTTCAGCCAAATCTATCAATAAACAGGGCAATGCATTGCATATTGTGATTCTAAAATCTACTTCTTTTTCTAAAATAGCAAGAAATACATTTTGCCACAGAGAAAAGAAAACGGACTCTGAAATCAGAAGGCCTGGCTCTAAATCTCATCACTGATGCCACATACGTACCCTTGGGCAAGCCATTCACTTAATGTAGCTGGAACTCAATTGCCTTTTGTGTAAAATTCAGGAGTTGGATGAGGTCATCTCTAAGGACCCTTCCAGCTCCAGAGCTTTGCTTTCATAATAAAAACAACTAAATACTTCGCTTTGTCACCTTGAATTGGTTTTTCTCATCTGTAAAATGGACTTGGAAAACCACTAAGATTTTTCTCTTGTGCTAGCATTTTATATTCCATGTTCTAGTAGTCTAAGGTCTCTTCTAGGTTTGAACTTTATGCTATGTTCTAGTTCTCTCCCAGGCCTAATATCCTGCGTTCTAAGATCTCTTCTAGCCCAAATCAATTTTCTACAGTTCTTTCTAAATTTCTCCATCTATATTCTAATGTCTGCTCTTTGCTAAGATTTGATTGTCTGATGAAAGGAATTAATCATTTCCCTTTCATTGTGAATGTAGGTATATTCATGTTGGCAGCAATGATGAACTAAGTGAGATCTTTGTGGCTGCAGTCTTTGTCCAACATACCTCCCAAGGTTTCTGCATGGATCACATAAGCAAATGAATGTATGTGTTTTGTAAAAAAAAGTAAATTGCTACATATTGATTAAAGGTCATTGTCATGTGAAGAAAAGTTTGGTAATATACAATTTTCAGTTAACAACACAGGTCTAGCCAGCTTTCATTCTTTTTTGTTTTTTTTTTTTAAGATTGAGAGACTCAGGGAGATAGCCCCCCTCCCTCACCTCGTATTAGTACAATCATTAGCTATTTCAAAATTCTCCTAAAGGCTATTCTACATGAGGTGAGAATAGCAATTTTATTCCATGATGATTTTTTTCTTTCTACTCTGAACACAATTATTTTTTTCTTGAATAACAAAAGACCAAACTTGGGGGCATTATTCTATCATTCCAGTTAGCCATGTTATCCAAAATGGTGTTAGCAATACCCTAAGGTCAGTTCAGATAGACCCTATGGACCTCCTTAAGTTGTAGATTCCCCTTACTTGACTCACACCCTTCACATAGTTGTGCAGACTTCTGTTTAGGTTTCCAACGTACATTGGGAGATCATCCCCATTCCTACCTTTGTCACCTCAGTTCACCCCTTGTCCTGGCTTTTGGCTTCCTTGTATGTCTTGCCTTACCCTTTAATATGTGAGCTCCTCGAGGGCAGGTATGGTCTTTCTTTCTACTTGTGTTTTTATTACAGCTCCTAATAAATGCCAATTGACTGGCTGACTGACTGACTCCCAAGTCAGTGTTCTTTGAGCTCAACCACACTGCCTACCCCAGACTCATAATTTTAGATGTGTTAAAAAAGCAAAGGCACAGGAATAAGAGATACATATATCTCAATGGGGGTCTTGCTATTTGCTCCCTAGTTTTTGAAATAATTTTGAGAAGCAGCATAAAATTGTCCTACATGGTCAGATCGTGTATTGAGGAATGTTATTGTCCTCCATGCCAGCTTCGGGAATTCTCTGAAATCAAGGACTGAAAAAGCAAGGAAATAACATAATCCAGATAGAATTTCACAAATTGGCTATAGTGTCCCTTTTCCGGCTGGTTTTTCCAACACAGTCTTGGCTAACCCTAAAGGGAATGTGGTTACAGCTAATATCCCTGCCAGGAACCAAGAAGAGATGGGTGAACCTCAAGCCATGTAGAGACATGGGTTAAGTAAGGACCCCTAGGCTCTAGATCTGTAGACAATATGTCTTAGTTTTCAAGAAATCCTGTGTTTCCAAAGCTGGCCAGTCACTTGGACAAAAGAGACTTATCTCAGGACATAAAATTACTACTGTCTAGTGATTATAAATGTTCCACTTTGCCTTTTACTAGCTATGGTTCTGCCTCAGGTTATAATGTGGAGATGCCAAAAAGGTAGGCTCCTTTCATGTTTATTTAGTTCTTGGGAAGGATGTTTAAGTTCATTCTTGCCATGTCCTAACTGGTACATTAAGCTTCACAGAATTAGAAATAACAATAATAAGTCAGATTGTGTGCAGGTGTGTCTTCTTTTTACGGGAAACCTGATATTCAGAAATTTGAACTCAGAGAGCACATCAGTTAAGGGGTGATTCTTCATATTATAAAATATTGCTGTACAAAAGGATTTGCCCCAAGGGTTCTTTTAAATCTTTAGCTCCCTTGGTGTAGTTAAGTGTTTGTTTAGAGATCATTTCCAGCCATAAAATGTAGCCCAGAGATTACTGATACTGAAACAGGGGGTTTTGTGGCAGGCAGGGAACAGCTTGGGATCACTGGAAGTGCTGAGCAATTTACCAAACTTGGGGCAACCCTAACTCTTCCTCCTCTTATATTTTGGGCTCCGTTTACTGTCCATCCTTGCTGGATTTGTATGAGATATAACTCCCCAGCCCTGCCCCCTCTACACACACACATACACACACACACACACACACACACACACACACACACACACACACACACAGAACCATCAATCAATAAGCTTCTACCATGTTCCAAGCACTGTGCCAAGAGCTGAAACTACATGGACAAAAACTAAACAGCATCTACCCTCAAGGATCTTACAGTCTATCAGAAGATAGAACAGGTACGTGTACAAACATACTTCTGTATACATACATAAATACACAAACACATACGAATATATACAAACATATACATACAAATACATACACACATATATGAAACACTTTAGTTTTGGGGAAGGGAGAAAGTGTATCAGCTGTTGAAATTATTCTGAAAGGCTTTACGTGAGAAGGGATGCTTGAGCTAAGTTTTGAGGAAAACAAGATTCTAAGGGGCAGATGAGATCAGGAAATGCATTCCAGACATGGGGAACAAGCAGTTCAAATGTATGGATGTGGAATATGGAATATTACATATGAGGAATAGTAAAAAAAAGACCAAATTAACTAGCCAATAGAGTGTGTTAAGGATATATGTAGTAAGGCTGGAAAGGTAAGTTCGGACCAGGTTGTTGCTGTTCAGTTGTTTCAGTTGTGTCTTACTCTTTATGACCCCATTTGGGGTTTTCTTGGCAGAGATACTGGAATAGTTTGCCATTGTCTTCTTCAGCTCATTTTACAAATGGCCAACTGAAGCAAACAGGATTAAGTGACTTGCCCAGGGCCACACAGCCAATAAATATCTGAGGCCAGATTTGAACTCAGGAAGTTAAGTCTTCCTGACTTCAGGCCCAGTTATCCCAGGGCCAGATTCTGAAGGACTTTAAATAATAAATCAATGACTTTATATCTGATCCTAAAAGCACTAGAGAACCAGTGATGTTTATTGGTAACTATATAAAAAGTGAACTAATTCCAACTCCATGGAATAATAGGGGAAGTATATTCTCTTCATCCATTTTGTTTTTCCATTGTGGGTATATAGATTGTTTACTGTTAGAAGAATTTGGCTCTTACTTAAGAGGTCCTTTGACATTTCTGGGATTGAAGCAATAAGTACAAGGTCATCTGTGAATAGGAACATCTGGAAAACTTTGTCCCTAAAAGGAAATTCCCTTTCTATTAGGATTTTATGTAGTGTGCTCATACACATATGTAGCAGAATGAACTTGTGAGTCAAATGCTCAGACTTATTCTGAGACACATGAATTCTGGCCCTTAGCCAAAGGACGTTTCCAAAAAGAGTGTCTTGGTTGGTTGCTTGATCTCTGTGATGAGGGTTGTGCCAAATAAGATTGACCACTGAAGTAGGAGCTTAAAAGAAGAAACAACCTGACCTATTTCTCTCTTCTCCCTCTTTCAAACATGTCAAGAGTCTGCCAGCTTTTATTCATGTTTCCACGATGAAATAAAAAAAAAACATTTCTCTCTCTCTCTCCCTCTCCCTGCCTCTCTCACTCCTCCCCCCTCCTTCCCTCTCCCCTTTTCCTCCTCATAAGCACCTATGTCTACTGCATGCACATGTCAGTAAGTGAACCTGAGATAGTATGTCAAGACCCCTGGTTTCCTCTTACCCTTTCTGTTTCTTTCCCTGAGTGCAGGTGACTAAAACATGATCATGAGAGATGTATATTTCAATATTGATGGTCATGTCAGGTATCATTGAAAGGTTTTGGTTATCTAGGGAAAGGTCCTGCTACACTTTTCTGGAAGGAGATGACCACCAAATGAGGATGATATATACATGCTTGGCATACCAAAAGATATGAACCTTGAGTGGGTTGCTCTTCAGAAAATGTAGACTGGGGTGAAAGTCAAATCTCTTTAGCCATCCCTAAAATTCCCCGGGAGTCTTTACTTTGCGAGAAAGTATAATATAGATGATATGCTTCTATGAATCCTTTGACTGCCTCATGTATTTTGTCCCTACGAGTCCTTTGTTATGTGTTACTGCTTCATATAAATTATTTGTCCATGCATGCTTACAAGTACTTTCTTTGTGTTTCTTTTGTGCCAGAAGAAATAAATAGCTCTTCTATGTGTGATACCTGATGCTTTATAAATTGAATAACTTTTTCCAAAAGGGATTCTAATTGTCCTTTTCAGAGAAAATTCTGTCCATGATCTAAAGCTAAGTTTTATTTAAGAGATTTTCTCTGATTCTCTGGGATAGGTGAAGTAAGAAAAAGTACAGAAAAACAAAAACAAAAACCTGACAATCCAAATGTTTGCTTTTGAGTCCAGAGTCAGGGACCCTTTTGAGCGTGGGGCCCCTGAACCATGGGTGAAATCTAGAACACTTTGAGAGCTTTGGAACTGATTCTAACCAGCCCCAGGCACATAATCCCTTTCAGGAAGGCTAACGTGGGTTTTGAGCTCATGTAAGTTTGTTTTCTTTTTTAAGCTAACCTGCCAGTCTTATTATCAGGTGAGTTCAGAATTTCATTTGGAATGTCCTGTGGTTTTGCAGGGATATGATGAAGACGTTTGGGGTGTTCTATGTGTTTCAGGAATGTCTGGAAGGATTTTGTTTGTACCTTCACCTGGATTGCCCTGTGCATTGTCAGGAGATCCATTGCACACATGTAAAGGTTATCCTATGTTCTTTTAGGAATCCGTGGTGGTATTTTTACCCTGGACAGTTTGTTTTCTTATTTGAGGATATAGGAGGTGATTCTAAGTCAACCCCAAGTCTCCAGTCCCTGTTGGAAATCCTTCACATGCTTTGGGCTCTCATTTTGGCCTAGTCTTCCCCTTAGAGAAGGGAAAGCTTGATTATCCTTTCTTTTTCTTTTTTTAAAATTCACTTTTAAAAAATCCATTTTATTAATTTCTACTTTTTTTGTTTTTTGGGAAAGACTTATAAATACTATATATAGAGCAACCTATAAGAAAGTTGTAATATTGGTTTTTGCATTTGTATAAGTTTGCATTTGGGAGCAATCTAGTCCCACCAGCTATAATAGGTTTGTGATCTTACCCAAATTGTTAATTGTGTAATTATCTAGGAACTGTTTCGAATGGATTTCAGGGACTCTATCTGTTATTCAATAAGTATCATGCCACATAGACTATGTTGAGATTCTTTAGTGCAGGGCACTGAGGAGAGATACACTTAAAAGGGAAGTATCAGAGCCTTCTCACTTCTCCAGAGAACTATATAGAACTGGAGCAAACTTAAATGGATAAAAAATGTCAAAAGTACTTTCAGATGATTTGTTGGAGACAGAAAATGTTTAGTTGGGAGAAGACTGTAATAGGAATTATGAAGAACCTGTTAACTTTACCACTCTTTTTTGGAGAGGCCCTAGAAATGTGTCAGACATAAGTTTGATTGAAGGAAATTTTCTGGGATTTACTGAATCAACAAGTAATTATTAAGTATATTCTATGTGATAGGCACTATGCTAGGCACTATGAGAGACGAAGAAAGGCCAAAACAGTCTCAGCCCATATGGAGCCTACGTTTTCTAGTGAAGAAGGAAAGATGTAAACTATATATGTGGATAGACAGATAGATATAGATATAGCTGTACATACATGTATGTATGTATATATATATTGTATATATGTGTGTGTGTGTGTATGTATACACATATGTGTGTATGGATGGATATGTGTATGTATGGGGACAACTAGGCAGTGCAATGGATAGAACAGCAGGCCTATAGACAGGAAGACCTGATTTCAAATCCAGTCCCAGACATTTAATAGCTATGTGCCTGTGGTCAAGTCACTTAACCTCTGCTTGCTTCATTTTTCTCCTCTGTAAAAGGAGGATAATAATAGTACCTATATCCCAGGGTTGTTATAAAGATCTGTTGCACTATGAGATAATAATTTTAAAGCTCATAGCACAGTTCTTGGCATATAGTAAGTACTATGTAAATGTTAGCTATTATGTGTATGTAAATATGTATAAATATATATGTGTATGAAAATAAAATATAAAGTGAGTATATGCATGTGTGTATAATTATGCATATACATATGGGTACATACATATATGTGTATATATATGTGCATATACATATGTGTATATATACACAATGAATTTTATATTTGATAAACAATAGGCTTTATATTTGATACTAAAGGTAGTAAGGAGACACTGGAATTTGTTGAGGTTGTGTGTTTGTGTAAGTGGGTGGGGTGTGACATGGAAAATCATTTTGGAAGCTGAATGGAGGAGGCATTGGTTCAGGTGAGACTTGAGGTAGACCTACAAATTAGAACACTATTGCAATTGTCTAGGTGAGAGATAATAAGGTGCTATGTGAGTAATGAGAAAGTGTGAATATAAGAGTATTCATAAATGAGGAAAAGGTAAGATTTCACAACTAACTGGATATGCAAAGTGAATGATAGTGAAGAGACAAGAAAGACATCAAGACTGTGAGTATGGTTGACTGGGAGCATGGCAGGTCCCTTGAGAGCAATTAGAGAATTCCAAAGAGGGTTAAGTTTTGAGGAAAAATACTGAATACTGTTTTAGACATATAGGGTTTGAGATGACCGTGGGACACCTCTAGTTAGAAATGATCAATTGGTGATGTGAGAATGTAGCTCAGAAGAGAGACTAGGACTAGATTTGTAGATCTGGAAATAATTTACAAAGAGAAGATGATTGAGCTTATGTGAGCTGAAAAGATTATCCTATGAGGTCACATATAAACAAAAGAGAAGAGGGCTGAGGACAGGGCCTTGGGGACAACTATATCTAGTAGTGTGACATAGATGAGCATCCAACAAAGTAGACTGAGAAGAAGTGGTCTGATAAATAAAAAGAGATCTGAGACATCAGTTTCATGAAACCCAAAGACAAGAGAGTATCCTAGAGAGAAGAAGGTGAGTAATATTGTCAAATGCTTCAGAGAGGTCAGGAAGGATGGGAATTGAGAAAAAGTCATTAAGTTTGGTAATTAAATTTGATAATCATCAGTAATTTTAGAGAGAGCAGTTTTAGTGGAGTGATGAGAACAGAAATCAGATTGTAGAGGTTTCAGAAGAGCATGAGAGGAGAGGAAGTGGAGGTACCAGGTGCGGAGGACTTTTTCAAGGTGAGCTGAGAAAGGAACGAGAGCTATATAGGATAAGAGCAATTTAAGAAGGTAGGATCAAATAGCCAGTTTGCTTTCTCCAATGTCAGAGGTTGCATTTACCTGGATTCTCTAGATAAATATTTTTTAAATGTTGTTACTTCTGCTTCATTTTATTTATTTATCTACCTATTCAGTCATTCATTTGTTTATTTGTTTATTTATTTTGTTATGCCTTTGGGGAGAAATATGGAATTTAGAGTAATGGTTAGAAATTCTCAGACCTAGAGTCAGGAAGCCTTAGTTTGAATCCTAATTTGGCTGCAATATCTAATACCAGTTTAACTTTGGACAAGTCATTTCTCCTCTCTGACATTCAGCTTGTGTACCCTCCAGCTCTAAACCCAGGTGATCCCAAATCTCTCTGTCTCTGTCTCTGTCACTGCCTCTCTGTCTTTCTGTCTGTCTCTGTCTGTCTCTGCCTTTCTCTCTTTCTGTCACTCTGTCTCTGTCTCTGTCTCTCTCTCTCTTTCTCTTCCTTCTCTTTCCCTCCATATGTACAATATCTTCTGATTTGTGAATGCAAATCGAGATCTACTTCATTTTATTAATGTGAAAAAGTCACAGAACCATAGTTGACATCCTTATGTCAGCCTCAAATGATGTATTTATCAATTAGAATTAAATTTGATTCTGAGAGTGAAAGTTACTAAAGTGATACTTCACCAAGCAGAAACAAATTTGGGGTCACCCTTAAAAAGCATCTTAAAAGTTTGCTCCTTTGCCACCCCACCCCCAGCTCTGTACACTGATCCCAGCATCAAGCTAGGCTACAAGAAAGTTTAGCTAGGAAAGGATTCTTGCTATTGGGATCATTTCAATTAACCTCAGGAGTTTCTTGACCAAACCCTTCATTTTTCAGCAAATGCTAAAAATAGCAAATCATTCTGTCAATCTCTCTCCACCCCCACTTCTACTTCATAGACTACATCAATGTCTCCACAGACCATAGGGAATAAACAACAGGGGAAGGTGGGTTCAGTAGGTTTCTTAATAACGCCCTGCCGGTACTGCTTGGCATGCAGCCTCTTCCCAAGAAACAAAAGCCTTGCATGGCACTCATTACAACTGCAATTACCCCAGGCAGTCCTTCCCAAATGAAAACGGTTCGATTCTCTGGAGTCTTGAAAGGAAATCAAGAGGAATATAAACATGAAATGAACCAAACGTACAACTGGTTTTGTGTGTGTGTGTGTGTGTGTTATGATGTTTTCTTTCTTTTCTGTCACTATCAAGACATTACATTAGTATAGAGAGAGAGGAAAATTCATCCCAAATAAGATTTCAAATATATATGCATACATATTTGGTGGGGAAAATTTTAAGAGAGAGGACACTGACTTTGACCCAGTAAGGCCCTTGGAGGATTGGGGTGGAATGGAATGACTCTTGAGTGTTTTTCTGCTCCCCTATTGGAAGTAAAATAACAACATAAAAATACAGGGACTAGAAGAGCTAGCAGAAGGATAAATACCAAAGAAGCGATGTAAACACAAACGCAAATTTCCCTAGTGAGTAACAGAATGAAGAATTTGTTATTTATCTCTTCTTGCAATCTGTAAAACTGAGCATGAATCCTGAACTCTGTGGGTACATTTTCAATAAATAATCAAAGGGTTGCCGAACAATATATTGAGATCAACTAAAGAAAATTTAGAATTAAGAATTTTTTTGTCAGTCATCGATTGTTCACATTTTTCTTTTTTAAAATCAGTTCCTATTAGGAAGAACAGGCCAACTGATAAACAGTACACTGGGAGCTATAATCCTAAAACCAATATACGGTATATGTTGGACCCCAAACTGCATGATTGGAGTTTCTTCTCTGACTGGAACCTGGCTATAACACTATCCTCTGTAGTTTGGAATTCAGTGTAAGGCAGATTCTATTGACTATGGACCATAGCCAAGAGGATTTATTCTAGTATGGGCCAGAAATATCTCATTTTCATACCTTCAATCATAACATGGCTCTTCATTTTAAACTCTAAGGACAGAGTTGCTATGGACCACTACTTTGGTAATCTTTTTTTAATTTTTTTTCAATTAACAAACATTTATTGATTCTTACTCCTACCTCCCACACCCACTAGAAAAAAAAGAAAAGGAAAGGAAAAAAAGAGCCTTGTTACAAGTATACAGAGTAAAGCAAAATAAATTTCCACATTGGTCAGGTCCAGAAATATGTATCATCCTGCATTCATATTCCATCACTTCTCTTTCAGAAGGTGGATAGCATGCTTCATCATTCAGCTTCTGGAATCATGGTTGGTCGCTACATTGGTTAGAATTCTTGATAGTCTTTAGAAGTTGTTATTGTCATTTTTTTTGGCAGGGCAATTGGGATTAAGTGACTTGCCCGAGGTCACACAGCTAGTAAGTGTGTCAAGTGTCTGAGGCTGGATTTGAACTCAGGTCCTCCTGACTCCAGAGCCAGTGCTCTACTCACTGCACCACCTAGCTGCCCCATGTTATTATTGTTTTTAATAACATTTCTATCATTGCATAAATTGTTTTCTTGCATCTACTCACTTCATCCTTCCTTAGTTCATACAGCTCTTCCCAGGTTTCTCTGAAATTATCCTTTTCATAATTTCTTATAGCACAAGAGTATTCCATTAGATGAGGCAGCTAAGCAGTACAGTTGATAGAGCTCTGGGTCTGGAGTCAGAAAGACCTGAGTTCAATCCCAGCTTCAGCCTCATTTACTAGCCGTGAGACCCTAGGCAAGTCACTTAACCCAGTTTACCTGAGTTTCCTTGTCTGTAAAATAAGCTGGAGAAGGAAATGGCAAACTGCTCCAGGAGCTTTGCTAAGAAAACCCCAAATGGGGTCATGAAGAGTCAGACATGATTAAAAACTACTGAACAGCAATTCCAGTATATTCATATACTATCCTTTGTTTAGTCATCCTCCCATTTGATTGGTATCCACTTAAGTTCTTTGATGCTATAAAGAAGACATGCTATGAATAGATTTATACAAATGGGTTCCGGTCATCTTCTCTCACTCTTGAGACCAACAAGCATCTTGTTCACTGCTAGGGTAGAACTATAACCCAGTCCTCCTGAATTCCACTTTAGGGACTCTCTTCACGTTGACCATAATGTTTCCAGTTCCCAGTTATTGTAGCCATACCCCCATCATCTTCCTTATTCCTTCTCTTCTACCTGTATTTTAAGTTTCTGAAAAACACTCTTCCAGGGTGTTTGCTGTCCCCTATTAGAGGGTTGTTTGGCATTTGTTTTCGTTGTTCAGTTGTCTCAGTCAATTCAGGGCTGCGTCAGGTCACTGAGACAGGCTTTGATGGGTTAGCTCTTTTTTTGCAAGCCAGCAAAAATTATATGAAGGAGTATAGGTCATACTATATGGACTATGTACATTCTTTGTAATGAATAGAACACTATTTGAGACTTTTTGAGGTTTTATCCAGTTGTAAATGCAGGCCATTTTGCCATCTATTTTGATATTGTTGTCACCTCACTTGCCTATACCGGATCTGTACCTTGAGCACCAGACTTTCCTAATCCATACTGTTCGTACCTGGCAGAAACTAATTCATTCACCTTTAGAACTCCTATCCTAAAACTAAAAAGTCTTGAGTGAACACAGATTTTTTTAGAGTACACCAATTGGTGCCAGAGCAGACATGCACATACCCTTCAGCTATCTATTCAAACTCTTTGCCTTGCTACCACCATTGGCTCTCCTTCCCTTCCTGGCTCCTGTTTTTCACTTTTAATTGTGGACACAGTAAGCAAACCATGAGTAACATTGCTTTTGGAAAGGGCAAATCAATGGACTGTCCTACTGATTAACTCTCCATGCCTGAGGCTTCCCAAACCTAGCTTCCTTCCCTATATACCATACCCCAATGTGTTCATTCCTTCTACTAAAAAGTAAGATCCTTAAGGACAGGGACTGCCTCATTGTTTCTAGGTATAGTCTCAATGATCAGCATAGTATCTGACACAAAATAGGCTTTTAACTGATTTTTCATATATGCATTTATTTAAGGTACCTCAGTAGATAGAGTGCTGGGTCTGGAATCAAAACAATGACTTCAAATGCATCCTTAGAAACTTCCTAACTGGGTGACCCTGGGCAAGTCACTGGACCACTTTTTGCCTTATTTCCTCAACTGTAAAAGGGGGATTAAAAACAGGGTTGTCGTGAGGATCAAATGAGAGAATATTTGCAAAATGCAGTTACTACAGTACTTGACACATAGTAGGTGTTAAATAAATGCCTATTCTCCCCTCCCTCATCCCCACCATGTCTAAAGGTTCTGCTACTCAATTACTATTTGACCTTGGGTAAGTCATTTCCCTTCCATTTCTGTGGGCCTCGAATTCTTCTGTTGCAAAATGAGCTCGACAAAATTATCTCTAAGATTCCTAGTATCTCAAGCATTATAGAGTCTAACATTCCTTCTATTGCTAACATTTTGTATTTTATTCAGTTTGACATAAAAACATTCATTAAGGACAAATGAAGTTCCAGACACCATCCTATGCACTGTGAATACAAAGACAAAAATAAAATCCAACCTGCCCTCAAGCAACGTATATTCTACTAAGAAGAAGCAATGGGTATTATGATAAATAAATACAAAATGAATGCAAATGTATTGAGTACAGGGGAGGAAGCACTTGTCATTGGGAGATTAGGAAAAGTAGAGTGTAGGAGGTAACACTTGAGCTGGATCCACGAATGTATCTAAGGAGTCCAAGAGACAGAGATCATGAGGAGGCGTTCCAGATCTGCCAAGGACAGCCTGGGCAAATGAATTAAAGCAAGAGAAGCAATGCCACTAATGGAGTATGGAAAATAGGCTTCTTTGGCTAGAACGCAGAGTGTAGAAGGGGCAGAAATGTGAATTCAATCTAGAAAGACAGAGGAACAAAAATATGAAGGGCTTTAAATACCAAGTAAAGCAAAGCACATATCCTAAGGGCAATAGGGAAATACTGAAGTTTATTAAGCAAGGGAGTAACATAGCCAAATTTATGCTTTAGGAAGATTGTTTTGGCACCCGTGTGAAGGATGGATGGGAGAGAAAGAAGCTTAATCATTGTAATTTTCAAGTCAAGAAGTAATGAAGTTCTGACAGGAGGTGGTGTGTGTGTGTGTGTGTGTGTGTGTGACCATATGACTAGAGAGGATAGGCTTGAGAGATGTTATTGAGATAGAATCAATATGATCAGGTCACTGATTGAGACTGGTGGCAGTGGAGAGAGGGATGAGAATGAGGGGAGAATGAAAGATGATTCTGAAGCTGAGAACCTGAGCGAATAGAAAGATGGTAGAATTCTCAACAGAAATAGATAAATTTGTATGTTTGTTTTAGGATTCTTATAGATACTGGCCTGATGCTTGGTGTTTTCCGTAAGATACACCCACATATACCTCCTTCGTCTTTCCTTATCCCGTCTTTAGACAACTACTAAATAAAATACAGAGAGGCCCACATTAAGATAATTGATGTGGACAGTACCTGAGCTGATGAGGAGCAGAAACAGAAGAAAGGAAAGGGGTGAATGGCTCAAGGAAAGCTTTAGGGACTTGGGAGGAGAGATTAGAAACCCAAACATAAAACAGGCTGTCTCCACTCCCTACTCTTTTTTTTTCTTTTTGAGCTTTTAAGTTTCATTCACTATTTCAGTGGGATTTGGAGGATTGGATTGAAGCTGTGGGAACAGGAGGGCCTGAGGCAAATTCTTATCCCGCTGCTTCCCTGCCAAACAATTATTATAATCTTGGTTGTCCTTTTTTTTTTCCTCCTCCCTGCTCCCTTGTTGATAGATACTATCTAAATGCAGCCTACATTCCTCCAAAGGCACATGCTGGGTCTCTTCCTACTTCATTTATTTCGGAGTCTACAATAATGTGGTAGCTATACTTTGACAAAGCATCTCCTTCGAAAGCCTCCTAGCCAGGTCTCTCCTTGGATTGTTGTTTAACGTGAGAGAGAGGGTAAAACCTATCAAACCAGAACTAAGGCGTTGTCAAAAAATGTTAGGGCTATACCAGCTACTAGGAGAGCTGTCCTTAGACCAGATAAAGTCTGGCAAAGGCTCCTGGGCCCGGTGGCAGTTGGGAAGCAATTCAGGAGGCAGTATGTGGGACAGAATAAGTGCTTCCCTCACTTGATACTTACAAAAATATCCTTAGGCTGGGGTACATATGACTGAGTAGCACACATGCTTCTACCATTACTAAGGGAAAGAATGTCTTCCCCTCACTCCCCCCGCCCCCAAATCCATTTCTATTACTGTGTCTTTGTTTTTCAGATCTGTCCATGACTCTTGCTATGCAGGTTATGGAACATGCCCTGTGCCATGTTACCTCAAAATGACTTCCAGTGTTGCACGATATTAAATGCTGCTCGAAGCAGGAAATTGGTGATTTTCAGTTGACATGGAATGGAAAATTCTTTAGCATCAATTGATACTGCATGGGCCCATTTATGCTCAATGAACACAAAATGGTCTGGCACGCAGGAAGTATTTACCATAAGTGAGCTGACATTTATTTGACTATCTGGGGAGAAGACCAGGGAAAGTACTGGCCAAGGAAATTTCATGAGAATACTGGAGTTGTCACTAGGAGGTTTAGACTTTAGTGTCTGTTGTATATGATGCTGTTAAGGAAAATAGCTAAGACTTTCAGGGTTTTTGCAAATTGCATAATGCCTTACCTGGGAGCCAGAGCAGAATGTATAGGACCTAAGGGTTTTCTTTCATGTAATTATTATCTCAGTGGCATTATGGGTAGCTATCAAAAATTCAAGACCTCCGACATCTTGTATACAGTAATCCAGAAGAGATAATTTGTTACATGTCCTTAACTGACAAGGTAGGTGGTCAGAGTTCTTGCTGAGTTGATAAATAAAAATTACTGATTCTACCCTACTAGGGAAAACTAATAGCCCAAGTTATGCTTTTCCTAGAAGTATATGGGCTATTATAGGAAGTGAATATATTCTTAAGAAAGTTTCCTCTCTGTATTTGTGCTTTTTAACTACAAAATAGCATATCTTCCTTCCCCCAAAGGGAAGCTTTAGGGACTTGGGAGGAGAGATTAGAAACCCAAACATAAAACAGGCTGTCTCCACTCTCTTCTCTTTTTTTCTTTTAGATCTTTTAAGTTTCATTCACTTTCATTCGCTATAAACCCCAAAGGCTTTACGACTAATAATTCTTCTGTATACATTCAAATAACCCATGTCTTATGTCACCAGTGTGGGTATTCCATCCAATGATGTAGAATTCAGTGATTTCGGGCTTTAGTTGAAGGTCATCGTATGTTTCTGGCAGCCTACCCTCTGGTTGTGAGCTTCTTTGAACTTAAGCTTTTCTAGGGATGAGAAATACAGAATATATCATCCCAAGATGACACATTAAAAGATATGGCTAAGGTGATGCACTTTTCATATAGCCTTTGAGAACCCAGAGGCATCGCCACACTGTGATAAGTTATCAGAGGACTTCAATTGAGAATATCCAAGCATAATATGGGAGAAATGATGTTTGACCCTTATAAATAGGAATTAAGACAGGCTACTCATCCCATGCAAGGAGAGAACAGCTAAGTGCTATAGTAAATGGAAGGCTGGACTTGTACTCAGTTGGACCTGAGTTTCAGTGATTTAACCTCTCTTAGCTCCAGTCTTCTCATCTCTACAGTGCAGATAATAATAGTACCTACTCCACAGAGTCGCTATAAAAACCAAATGAGATGTTGTAAACCTTAAAGGGCCATATGAATTCTAGGTGTTGTTATTATCAATGCCATACATTTTCTGAGAAAGAGAAGAGAGGTAGTACGGAATAATGGATAAAGTATTAGATCTGCAGTATGGAAGACTGTACTTAAAATCCTTTCTCTGGCATCTCTGGGCTAGCTATGTCACTGTGGACAAATCACTTAAATCCCCTTGGCCTCAGGCAACCTACTTAGACATATTAATTAAATCATAGATGGATTGTGATTTGCACTGATGGAAGGGGTTGGAAGACTTTCTAATGGAAAGAAAGAAGGAAAGAAGGAAGGTAGGCAGGAAGAAAGGAAAGAAGGGAAAGGAAGGAAAGGGAAGGGAAGGGAAGGGAAGGGAAGGGAAGGGAAGGGAAGGGAAGGGAAGGGAAGGGAAGGGAAGGGAAGGGAAGGGAAGGGAAGGGAAGGCAAGGGAAGGCAAGGGAATAATGGAAGGAGGAAGGGAAGGAAGGAGAAAGGGAGGAGGGGGAGGGAAGAAGGAAGGAAAGGAAGGAAGGAAAGAAAGAAAGAAGGAAGGAAGGAAGGAAGGAAGGAAGGAAGGAAGGAAGGAAGGAAGGGAAGGAAGGAAGGAAGGAAAAAAGTTTACTGTGTGTCAGGTCCTGTGGTAGGTGCTAGGGATACAAATACAAAATAAAAATATAAAAATGAGACAACTCTTACCTTCAAGGATCTTGCAGTCTAACGGGAAGACAACCAAAGGAAGAGCAGGGGGCAAGAAAAAGAGTTTTGTTCTGTAAAGTCAAAGACAGGGATGGTGAGTGAAGCAATAGGGCAGCTGATCGACATGATTGGCACAGGCTTTTCCAAATGGTAGTGCTATTTACAGATGAAAAGTGTTATGTGTGGTGAGGGAGAAGGCTGGCAGAGGGAATGTTACCGCAGAGTAGATGGCAAGATAACCATATTGAAACATGGTACAGTCTGTGGTTCAATAGATGAAGCAAGCTCTCACAAAGAAGAACAATGCAGTTCTAGGGCCCAGTTTCAAAGCAAAGTACTGCGGATCCTTTGGGGCTTTATCACTGAAGGTCAGCATTAGAAGGTGCGGTGGTAGCCGATAGGCAGATAGCAAAGGGGCTGGGGCGAAGTCCATGAAATGGAAAAGAAACATGCTTGTAAGGAAGAAGCAACAAAGTCTTTGTACAATGAGCTTTCTGAACTTTTGCATTTGAGGACTTTTACAGAGAGCAGAAATGATAGAAATTGGAATGGTTCCCTTTTAGAGGAGTAGAAATAGGTCCATTTGCAAATGTTGGATGCTACAGTGGAAAAGGAACTAGTCATGAATACAAATTACCTGGATTCATATGCTGCCTCCATTACTTACTACCTCTGTGACCTTGGAAAAGTCACTTCCCTTCTCTAGTTCTCAATTTACTTTTATGTAAAAAACAGGAGAGGAAGAGATGTTGGACTAAAGATCTGAAAATTTCCTCCAAGCTCCAAATCTATGATCTCATTTTCTATCAAAATGTACCTGTTTTGTGTTCCATTCTCTCATGACCCTGATAATTATTTGATGAAACTATTAAGGTATTAATAATAGTTAATATTTTATGCCACGTTGCAGTTGCAATTTAATTTGACATGTATTATTTCAGTTGATCTTCACAATAACCCTATGAGGTGGAAAGGAAAGACGTCATCTTCATTTTATTGATGGGGAAACTAAAATTGAAATGAAATGACTTATCCACTGTGACGTGGCTAGATAGTAGCCGAAATAATAGTACTCTAACTCCAAATATAATGCTCTTTTACAGGTAGACTTTCAGATACTGTTCTCTCTGTCTCTGTCTCTGTCTCTCTCTCTCTCTCTCTCTGACTCTGTCTCTGTCTCTGTCTCTAACTCTCTCAATGTTTCAATCCTTCAAAAATTAGGAGTTTCATTGATTGGGGTATTCTCTCTACAAATATAGATTTGCAAACATTCTACAATGTCATTAGAAAATCTTTGTGATCTTTGGAGGTTGAAAAAAACCACCCTGATGGCCAATCTTAGATTGAGCCTCTTCAAGCTTTGCTTGGCAGGTCCTCAGATAACAGACAGACATACCATAGGCTCATACTCAAACATCTTCCCAGCTTGATGGAAATTTCCAGGGCTTGCATTCAAGTGGCAAAACTTCCCTCAAATCTATAAGTGGTCAGTGGAGGAATTTAGTAAACGTAAATTGACACTAGATAACATTTGTGTAGAATTTTGTGGTTACAAAGTTAATTCAATGACATCAGCTCCCTTAGTCTTCACAACAGCTTTGCCTCATGATTATTCCCAGTTAATAACGATAATATGGAAAAGGAAACTGAGGCAGATATAACTTTTACATAAGGTCATAGGCTAGTAAGTCATAAGTAACAAAGAGTAAATGAGTTATTCCAGTCCAGAGGTCTTTTGTATTTAATAATGGGCCTCCTGGAGACATCTTTCCTTAACCCAAAGGCATGAATCTGAAAGAAAGGGCTCATAGAACTCAAAGAACCACCAGGCACTACAAACTGTTGAGCAAAGACAAAGGGAGGAAGCTCCCACTTTGTTTTTGGAATGAATTTAAGGAGTTGAGGTTCAGAAAGAATAAAAAAAAATTCCCATTCCAAAAACAAATTAAGGAAGACAAGTAATCACTAAATCACTTATAATCAATTCTGCCCCTCCAGGCAGTGACACAGAAGGCTGAACTGAATTACTTGGTATGAGGTTGCCTGACTCTGAAAAAGGCAAATACAAATTGGCTCAGCTTTAGGCAAAAAAGAAGAGAATCATGGGGGGGGGGTGGCGAGAATCAGTTTTAGTAAAAGCCTTTTTTTCCTCTGGGTTTAGTAAAGGCCTTTCTAATTTGCTAAAGGAAAATCCCATGTGGGTTGGATTGTATTTTCACAAAGAAGTAGCCTGATCTTTTATTGGACTTGGCATAAGACAGATCTGGATTTGAATCCTGCCTCAGACTCTTCCTCACTGTGTAAACATAGGGCAGTCATTCACTCTCCAGAGAATACAATTCCTAGTGCCTACTTCACAGGTTTGACAATGAGCAAACATATTTAAAATACTTTGCAAAACTTAAAGTGTTACATAATTATAAGCTTGTGTTATTGCCAATGAACAAAAATGTTATGACAATTAGAATCTCAGCATTATGTTCAGTGCTTCAGTCTCCCTCTCCCACAGACCCAATCAATGACCAAATCTTGCTATTTCTAATTTTATATCTCTCCCATCTAAACTCTTCTCTCCCACAGCTACTACCTTAATTCAGACTGATAATCTCTTGCCTAGATTATTATGACAGCTTCCTGGTTGTTTTTCTGCCTAGAGTATCCCATCACCCCAGGCCATTCTACACATCATGACTGCCAAAGAGATTTTCCTTAAATGCAAATCTAAATGCCATTCTGCTGCTCAATTAACTCTAGTGGTTCCTTATTGCCACTAGAATAAAATTTAAAAAAAATCTATTCTGAATAGATCTTTTAAAGACCTTCACAACCTGGACTTCGCCTATCTTTTCAGGTTCATTGGACATCATTCTCTCTCCCCTCTCCCGCACTCTGCTACCCATCCAAACTACTCTTGTTTCTACTCCTAATGCAATTCACTATATCCCCTTTCTTTGTGCTTTTTCATTGGCCATCCAACCTACACATCTGCAAGGTACTCCTGTCTCACCTTTGACTTCTAGAATCGGTCTTCGAACTCAACAGTACAGTCACTGTATTCTGAATTTACATCGTCCCGATCACTCTAATTTTCCTCTCAAACTATTTTGTATTTAACTACTTTATATAGATTTATTTCCTTTACTTTTATGCTATTTATATACAGTGTGTCCCAAAAGTCTTAGTGCCAATTTAAGTCATTGAAGCTTAAAACTGCACTAAGACTTTTGGAATACCATGTGTGACTTTGTGTTGTATAAATATGTACATTAATAAAAAATGATAAATAACTGGCATTTATATAGTGCCTACTATATATACTAATTACATAGTGCCGGGTGCTACCCTAAGTTCTGTACAACAAATATTATATCATTTGATCCTCATAACAACATTGCTATTACAATTCCCATTTTATAGTTGAGGAAAATGAGAGACAGAGGTTGTGACTTGGCCAAGGTTACACAGCTACTAAGTATTTAAGGCTGCATTTGAACTCAGGTATTCTTGACTTCAGATCTAGTGCTCTATCCATTGAGAGAGAGAGAGAGAGAGAGAGAGAGAGAGAGAGAGAGAGAGAGAAAGAGAGAGAGATTATTTATATATAGTGAATTGCTGAAGGTCATTATAGGCAGTCAGCAGCAGAGATAGGATTTGAAATCTGATCAATCTTTCTACTGTGTTACTGCTTCTCTCTCTCTCCATATATATATATATATATATATATATATATATACATATATATATATATATATATATATATATATGTCTGTGTCTGTGTGTGTACTGTATATAGGGAGTCCTCAACAGTGTATCTATCGTCTATACTTAGGGAGGTAGAAATAACAAAATTTCGTACTACATTGGATCTGTGTGAATAAGGAAGTTTGATGTGTCAAGGATAATGCTGAGTTTTTAGTAGTCATTGATGGAAGTAATAGCTTATATTTATATAACACTCTAAGTTTTTCAAAGTTTTTTTGGGGGGTGGGGTATATTTTCTCATTTGCCTTGATAGACTATCTTCAGGGAGATGATACACAGTATGGCGGAGGATGTAGGAACTTGAATCCAGCTCTGTAAAATGGTTAATATAGAGAAACAGGATGTGTTTAGGGAACAGGGAAGCAGCAAACCTTATTATTGGTCTGTATCATTTAGAGGAGCAAGAGACAGTGCAGTACAATAAAAAGATCTGATCAAGTTTCAAATCCTACTTCTGCTGATTACTGCCTATAACAAACTTGGACAATGCACTTGACCTCACTGGGCCTTGGTTTCTTTATCTATAAATGATTGTACTAGATGACCTGCGCTGGAGAGTTTAGGCTGATGCTCAGTTGCCAAGTTTTACATCTAGACTCTTTCCCCGTTCTGCTAGTTGATGAATGCTTATCAAAATTTTAATGATCTAAGCCAAGGCTGTCCAAAGTGCAGCAGTAGACCTCATGCGGCCTACAGTGCGATTTTATGCAGCCTGTCTGTGTTTACTACGGGAGTGGAAATTGACATAAATGCTTTAACTAAAACACTTGTGTCTATTTCTGTGCTTGTAGTGGACACAGGCAGGCCGCATCGGGGTGCAAGACCCATGTTTTGGCCAGCCCTGATCTAAGCAAAACAAAGTAATGGAATACATCTACAGCTATGGATATATACATATAGATAAATGCATGAATGAAAACTTGTGGGAAGAGATTATTTAATTTTTTTGTATTTGTATCTTCAGCCCAGTACATAATACATGTTTCATAAATACTTGTTGATAATTCTTTGAATCCACTGAGATGACTGCTGCATTTCTCAAACGTTGGGTAGAAATTCAATGATGATTTACTGACTCATGGGCCAGGTGAGAACAGGGAGGGAACACATTTATGGATCATTATCAGGTAGACAATCAAGGTCCTAGATTTCCAAATTATTCCCCATCTCTAGTTGGTGAGTGCCAAGTCACAGGACTCAGTCAAATTACGTTCTCTTTCCTCTCCCAACTATTTCCTTAGCTGTGTGAGTTGTGTGAAATCTCTTAAGTTCCAGACCTTGTTCTTCCTCCTCTCAATTCTATTTAGTCAGGGTAGTTTTCCTACAGGTGAGCGTATTTCAGGAGGTCCTTGAAAAAAAAAAAGCAGATATTTGACATGGAAGGAAGAAAAAAAAAATTTCAGGCAATGAGAGGGTGATTATAGGGATGTGGAAACGAGTGAAGAAAATCAGATAGAGATGGAAAGCAGGAAGAGGGATAGAACAGTAAGGAAGAATTAAGTGAATGTGGGTATGGAGTATAAATCAAGGAGCAGAAAGGAAAAGTTAGGAAGTTTGAGAAGGCTTTTAAAGCGCTTAAAAACTAATGATAAGGATGACAGAGATTAAAAAATGGACAGGTACAGGGAGAGTCAAATGTAGTAAAGACAACATTGAATAGATGGGCATATAACATTAGAGCTGGAAGGACCTCAAGAGAAGATCTGGTCTAATTCCCTCATTTCAAAGACTATACTGAAGACCAGAGAGGTTAAGGAACTTGTCCAAGATCACACAGCCAGTTCAAGGCAGAAACCAGAGCTGGACCAAAAGCCAACTCTTTCTCTCCCATAGTCCCACGATTACTTCTCTATCTCGTGTTGTCTCTTTGAATACATAGCTCACAGATAAATAAGGGTGTTAACTCGAAGCTGTAGGTTGCGATATATCTATATCTATATATCTATATCATCTATATCTATTTCTATATCTATATCATCTATATCTATTTCTATATCTATATCTATATCTATTTCTATATCTATATCTATTTCTATATCTATTTCTATCTATCTATCTATCTATCTATCTATCTATCTATCTATCTATCTATCTATAGTGTTCAGGAAGTACTAGCATCTCTGGTATGAGGTCTTACTGAGCCCTTGTCATGGTCGTTTATCCACCTTTGGTGTCTACCTGTCACCCAGCTCTCACTGTGGCTCCAAGAACCTGTAGCATACTCAGTAGCCACACCCCATAAAACCGTCTCGTAAGGGGAATATCTACCTCAAGCCTGTGAAGACTTTTCCCAGTAGAATGGGTGGGTGAGAGCAGTTTGTTCCATTTGCCATGAAGGTGGCTAAAGCATGTGCTATGAAGAGCTTAAAGCTTGGTCACACATCAAAGACACCAAGTTCATCCACTGCACCCCAGGCCATCACCAGTCACTCTGACTTTTGTCCTGCCATTGGACCTAGATGATCCTGGAAGAGAAAGTTAGGCTGATGACTTTGCACAACTCCACCTCACTTAAATCCAATTCAGCTGCAAGTCAAAACATCACCTATGATGTCATTGGTCCTTTTGAAAATGAAGGAGGAGCAACAAACAAGAATGCAAATGTTTCTTACGCAACTGTATGCCTTTAAGTAGGGTCTCAGGGACCAAGACTTTTATTTCCCCCTTACCTTTCAAAGCAGCTTACATCCTTTCAGGGACAGGCCCCAGATGGAATTGGAGAGGAAAGAATTCTAAGAAAAAGAAGAAAAGGAGAAAAGAATGAGGAAAGGAGATTGCTAGGAATTCTAGGTTGCACTGGCCCATTTCAATCGAGGATGCAAATGTAAATTCTTGGTCCTATTCTTGACAAAATCTTTACAGAGAATTAAATACAAGTATATCCACCTCAGATTTGATGAGCGACAATTAGATATATTAGTCTCTAAGCCTGAGAGCAGGACAAGCAGACATACAAGCACATGCACACACACACACACACACACACACACACACACAGCATTTCAAAAGGGTTTTACTAAAGTAGAATCCATGAAGGCTAGTCTAGGTAGAGGCCAGCTGAATAGTGTACAAGTACTGGCCTTAGAATCAGAGCTAAGCTTGAGTGTTGCCTTACTTGTTTACTAGCTATGTCACCCTCAACTAGTCAAATACTTCTTCTTACCCTTAGTTTTCTCACCTATAAAATAAGGATACTAATAGCCCCTATTTCACAGGATTGTTAGGAAGATTAATAAGAATATATTTATGCATATATGTATACATTCTTTTTATATATAATATGTATGTATGCAAACGTATTCATATCTACGCATATATTTGCAAATCTTAAACACTAGAGAAACATGATCTTGTCGTTATTTTTACTCAGCCACATTACTAAGAAAAGGGTTTCCTTCCCCATCCATTCCCCTAGTTCACATTTTGTATTTACAAAGCATTATTTTGACAGCTCCCTCCACAAGGTAGGGAATGCCAGAGGCCTTTAGAAGGTAGTTGACTTTCCAAAGGTCACAAAAGGAACGAGTTAGTGGCAGAGTCAGCATTAGGAAACAGATCTCTTCACTTCCGGTCCATGTCTTGTTTCTCTGTCCCACTCTGTTCCTACTTACACCAGGACTCATGGCATCTGACTGCAACATACTCTATGTGTCCAGTATTATACCAATAGTCAATTCTGACAATAGATGAGCAGACTTAGAGCTCAAATGTCCTCTAGTCCAACCCTCTCTTCCCATTATCCCAATGAGAAAATCGATGCTCAGAGAGAGGAATTAAATGACCCAAAGGTGCATAGGTGGTTAAAAGACACACGATTTGCCCTTAGGTCCTCTGTGTCCAAATCCAGGAGTAGTAAGCTCTGAGAAGGTCACAAATCCTTATCCATTTTATAGACAACTCTTTTGTGCTAGTTTCCACTGCAATTAAACACTGTCTGGAAAACAGATGAAAGGTGGAATGTTTTCACACATGAAAATATATACAGAAAATATGTTTCATAAGTAGTTGCATTATTCACTAAAGCTTGAAATTATATGGTGGAAAAGGGATAAAGTAGGAGAAGGAGAGATTGATTATAAAGGCTGATTGGAAATCTCCAGTCATCCGGAGTCAGCTTTGTGTCTATGTGCATTATGTGGGATGTGGTAAGGAAGAGGAGGGAAATCAAAGAGTCCCGTATGGGTGCTGTGTTTATTCTGAGTAATAATTTGCTTTGGGTCCTGTATTGGTGTCTCTATTATGAGTGCATGAACATCATGGGACAGACTTCCAAGATGTTTTCGCAACCTAGTTGGTGCCTATCTCCACCCTTTCTATAGGTGAAGGTTATCAGTGATGACAGATAGGAGGTAATGACAGAGGAAGTAATAGAATTAACTACAGAAAGAAATCTTGATTATGAGATCTTTGGTAATATAAGGACATTTATTTCGTAATAATCCTGGGATGATCTTTCTATCCATGGGGAAACTTGTTACTGAAATCCTGACATTACATCCAATCATGGATGATATATGTAGACTTCAGACTAACCACCTCCTTTGTGTAATGTCCTTATTGTGACATCCCATAAAGTGAATTAGGTGTTGAGAGACTGAAAAAAGAGAAGCCAGGGTATTTAGCAATCAAGGCAATGATGAAATGAAACTAGCAAACAATAGTCGGAGATCAAAGGGGGATGGAAGATGAGTATCATAGTAGTACACACATCCCAGAATGTAGTTTGCCAATAACCCAGAAGCAGATTTTGCCTAAACCCAAGGAAGTCCTTCCTAACATTTAGAACCATCCAACAACGGAATGGATTGCTTTAAAGGTGATCATTTTCCTGTCACAGGAAGTACTCAAGTGGAATCTGGATGGCCTCTTGTCAGGGATGTCTGGTACATAGGAGGCATTTCATAAATATGTAGTTGATTGATGACAAGGTAGGGAGAATTCTTACTTCAGATAAGGATTGGGCTAGGTGCTTTCTGACGTTCCCTCCACCTTTAATGATCTATGAATCAAGGGTGGTTCATGTCCCTTAAGACTTCCCTGTTCTTGATATCTGATTTGGGGCTATGAAGGATGAGATGTTTTTGTTTAACCCCAAGGAAAGAATGGCACATGCAATGAATTTGGATCACTTCATGACCCTTCCTTGTAGAGTCCCAGTGTGAAGAAGGATAAGGCCTTGGCTGCGTGCCCTAAATAGAATTGGGAGTTGAGCTACAGGACCTCCAAAATCCTTTCCAACTCATGGATTTGAGGATCTTATGCCTAGATGATCTCTATGTTCCTTCCTGTTCTATAGTTTGGCAATTCTAATGCTACACTGTGCTTGTTTCTCCTCTTTCCAGACAGACATCTGCGTGCTTAAGCTAAGGAAACATCAACATCTGGAGCAAGCTTTTGGAAAATGGCTACGTAGGAATGGATTGGCAGCAGAGCCAAGTTTCTGTAATGATTCCAGTTGGTGGGGGAAAAGAGACACAGACCAGTGGACCACTTCATTGATAGTTACTAGTTTGATAAATAAATTCTCCTCAACTAAAAAATAATTGTCTATCACCTACTACTTATCTCTTTGGAGAGATCATAACACAGTAAGTAAGTAGAATACTAGACAGAGTAAAAAAGACCTGGGTTTAATTATTGCTTCTGACACATACCAGTTGTTTGACGCTGGGAAAGTCACTTAACCTCTCAATGCCTGACACAACTCTCCAAGATTATAAATTATAGGAAAGTTACTGATCCATGGGAAAAAAAAATTGTCTAAGCAGAGTTCCTCATACTGATGAAATAAGATATCTGTACCAGAAAAAAAGATGATACAATTCTTACTCTCAAGAAGATTATAGTCTAGGTGGAAGAGAACCTTGATTTCCAACTTAGGAATTGTACAGGACAGAATATAATCAAGCACTAAGCAAGAGGAGGAGGAGAAGGAGAAAGAAGAAAAGGAGGAGGAGAGTTGTTAAGGGAAATTTCATAGATGAAGTGGGACTCGAGCTAGTCCTTATAGAATGGAAAGGTATGAAGAAAGAAAATTATTCAGGCTATGGAAGTAGCATAAACAACGGTAAAGAGACAGAAATTTGTATAGTGTATATGAAGGACTTTAAGGAAAATTACTTTCGAACAAATTCTGGAAACAAGCCCCTTTAATATTACAGAACGGCCCAGTGGAAAGATTGTCAACTTGAGTTAGAGGATTTGGATTCAAATCCTGCCTTTGATATTTACCATCTGTGTGACCTTGAGCAAGTTATTTAACTTTCTTAGGGCTCTATTTCCTTTTCTATAAAATGAGGGAATTGGCCTGTGAGGTCTCCCTTTGCTATAGGTCTATGATCCTAAGAGAGATTTTTTTAAATTGAATTCTCCTCGTGCCATTCAATTTATGATACATCCTGAGAGTAGAATCCAAGCTCAGAAGAGTATCACACAACTGAACCACCGGAAAAAATGACAGTGGCCCATGGGAATACTGTCATAACAGTGAGTCAGAACTGGACCCTTTCCCCCAGGATTAGTGTCTCTAGGAAAAACAGCCTCTCATTTTTCATCTGAGTAGCAAGATGAAGACAGACATTTAACATGAGGGAACTTCTAACCCAAGAAGCCTGATCCTTGTTCTTCCCTCTTGAATTGTGAGAACAATCAGACTTTGTGTGGTGATCAGGTGCCCATTTAAGACCTAAGAGACCTGAAGTGTTCTAAGGCTGTCGGAAGACGAAAAGCTCGATGACAGCTTTGCTTAACACTTTAGGAGGCATTGCCTTGCCAGAACGATTGAAGGGAAAGATAAACAAGCCTCAAGACATGGTCTTAAGGAAGCTGCACCCAATTTTCTGGAAGTTCCCATGGCAAAACATGCCTCTCCCTGGTAGGAAATGCACAGCACAATAAGCTTAGTTCTTTCCAATGAAAAGTTTACAACCTCAGCTCTGTGGTAATGAGGTCAGATCCAGTCACATAAACAGGATGTCAGAGCTGGAAGGGATCTCAAAGGTCATCTAAGCTACCTCATACCTGACCAGCAATTGTCTCTACAAAATCCCTCATCTTTGAGCATCCAGCCTGAGCTTGAAGCCTTCTGGAAATGGGGACTCTTACTACCTTCCAATAAAACACATTCTATGTTTTGCTGTTCAGTCTCTCTTTTTTTTCAGTCTTGTCTGACTCTTCGTGACCCCATTTAGGGTTTTCTTGCCAAAGATAGTGGAGTGGTTTGTTGTTTCCTTCCCCAGCTCAGTTTACAGATAAGGACACTGAGGCAAACAAGGTTAAAGTGACTTGCCCAGGGTCAATCAGCTAGTAAGTGTCTGCGGCCAGATTTGAAATTAAGAAGATGAGTCTTAGTGCCTACAGGACCAGCCCTTTATCTACTGTGCCACCTAGTCGCCCCTCCATCCTACTCTGATATATCTCTGATTGTGAGGATGCTTTTAATTATCATTCACCTGAGATCTGATTCTTTTCAACCTTAAACCATTGCTCCTACATGTGCCCTTTGGGACCAAATAGAGCAAGTTTAAGCTGTCTTTTAAATGACATCACTTCAGATACTTGCAACAGTCATCATGTACTATTTATGTCTTTCTCTTCCCCACCCCTATCCCTCCACCCCCTACCCCTACCTGGCTAATCATCCTGTTACTTTAATCCTTTTTTGACATGTTCTGCAGCCAGCTTATCATTGGCCATTTTCCACTGCTTATATTCTTCTGTGTCAATGTCCTTTTTCAAATGTGTACCCTGAACTGGACAAACACCTCAGGATTATAGGCTCCCCCATTTTGAATAATGTATTTCTGTTAATGAGAGCTTGAAGGCAAATCAGCCCTAACACATTTGTATACCAAATAAATGTGAAATGGAACAGATTTTTCAATGTTTCTATATCAATCTACTTTCTTCGTTGATGGCTGACTAACCACTACAATTTGACTCACAAACCTCTATCCTTGATATACGAGTAAATGAAAAGGCATTTTCAAAAGAAGATGAATCCACAAAAGATTGGATGGGCCTCTTAATATATATAGAGAAGAGATCTATGTTAGAGGTTATACAATTTTAACAGTATTCAGAATTTTATTTTCCAGATACAGTAAAGACACGCAATATGGCTAAAGTACAGAGTATATACAGTGAAGCCAAGAAGACCTAGATTTAAGTCCCTCCTCTGAAACAGGCTGGCTGTGTGGCCCTGGCAAGGTCACTGAATCTAGTGCCCTCGACCCTTCAATAAGACTATAAACTGCTTAAAGGGTGCTGCCCTGTTTTTATAAAGACAGCTTTCCCATCCAGAGTTCTCTCTATCGATGAAATCTTAGGCTCCGTCCCTATCCCTATAAAAAGGGGGAAGATTCTCAGAAATTTAAGGGGAAAAATTATGGTTTTGATAGGCTGCCATAAATAAATAATTTATCACCCATTAGTCAACCTACTCGTGATAGTCATCTCCCTGGTTAACTGGCTCAGAGTACAGACTGGGACTGTACTCAAAGTAGTAGAAACTGCTATGGTTTATTTTCCTGTGATGTAGCCTCTGAACAAATGGAATCAACTCAATCCCTAAACAAAGGCACCAGGGAAGACTTTTTACCAAGAATAAAGGTGACCAGGAGGAGGAAACCAGTAACTACCATAACATAGGTTTCCTTTTCCATATATGTTCAGACGGTTTAAAAATCTGGGCACAGCAACTTGCTCTGTTGCTGTTCTGAACCATATTCAAATGTGCTCAACTCCACAGAGACAGATGTGAGGTATTCTTTGGGATGCCTATTCATACAGAACCTTTAGTTGGTTATTACTTTGTACCCTCCCATTACACAGGCTCAAAACCGAGATGAATTTCACTGAACAAATATGCAGTATTTGGTTTAAACATGAGATGCCAAAGTTCTTTGTCTTGCTGAGGAATGAGTGTTTTTGCAGGATGGAAGCTAGAAAAATAGAAGCTTTCTTATTTTCAAATACCTTCCAGAGCTAATAAGAGATGAGAGGCACTTATTGCTGTCATAACCACTGTATGGAGCAAGATGAATTTCCTTTTTCTCAAGGGAATAGCAGAATAATTTACATAGCAATTCCATTTCTGGGTTTGGCAAATTCCAAATCAGCTCAAGTACCATTCCTACATAAGCCTTTCCTGATCCCCTGGAATTATTCTATATTTGGGAAGGGAAGAAAATAAACATTTATTAAGTGCCTACTAAGTGCCAGGCACTGTGCTAAATCCTTTACAAACATTATCTCATTTGATCCTCACAACAAACCTGGGAAGTAGGTATATTATAATTCTCATTTTATAGTTCAGGAAACTGAGGCACACAGAGGTTAGGTGACTTGTTCAACATCACATAGCTAGTAAGTAGATGAGTCTGGATTTGAACTCAGGTCTTCCGAACTCCAGAGCCAGCCCTCTAAATATTGCTCCACCTAGTTTCCTCTTTTTACTTTTCATATGTATGAGGATAGGGACCATTTTCATTTTTTGTCTGTATGTCCCCAGTAACTACCATAGTATATTTTAAGTGATTCATAAATTATTGTCACATGAAATAGAATTAGATATGAACTTTTCTATGGTCAGATGGGTGGTGCACTGTCTGCTATAAGTAATCCTTTCACAAGACCATATATCCAGAGCTGGAAGGGACCTCAGAAGCCTTCTAATCCAATGGAGTGGTGTGCAGCTTACCTCATTCCTTGTTGGATCTTTTCCCTGAGGAGACTATGTGCTTCCTGAGGCTAAGGATTGTGCCACATGCTTTACATAGAGCAATCACTAATAGTCCACATATTAAGTGCTTTCCTTCATGACTTTTTTTAGATTCTGTAAGGCTGGTTATCCTCATTTTATGGATGAAGAAGCTGATACTCAGAGAAATGACTTTGCCAGGTCTTGTCGTATAACCGATAAGTATTTAAACAATGACGAGAACTCGGTTCATTTTTCTCTCAGACTAGCTTCCTTTTCCTCCACACTTTTGTGAAATGACTACTATATGCAAGACATCACGGGGAACACAAAAAAAGAATGGGACATCTTCCCTCAGATAACTTCAGATGTCATTGGGAAAACAAAGACTGAACTATGTTCATTAATCTGGAAGTGATTGCTTCGACTTATACTAATGTTTAGCGAGGACACATCCTCAACCAATGCAGAACACCTCTGCCTCTTAGAATTTCTATGTAGAGATTGGCTAACATGACAGAAAAGGAAAATTACAAATGCCAGAGGGGGTATGGAAAAATTGGGATTCTAATACACTATTGATGTAGTTGTGAACTGGTCCAACCATTAGGGAGAACTATTTGGAACTATGTAAAAAGGGCTAAAAATACTGTGCATATCCTTTGACCTAGTAATATAATTACTAGATCTATATCCTAAAGAGGTCAAATAAAAGGAAAGAGGGCCTATTTCTACAAAAATATTGATAGAGGCTCTTTTTGTGGTGGAAAAGAATTGGAAGTTGAGGGGATACCCATAAATTTGGGGAATGGTTGAACAGGTTGTGGTATATGATTGTGATGGAATACTATCATGCTATAAGAAATAACAAAGGACATGGTTTCAGAGAAACTTGGGAAGACTTATATGAACTGATGCAAAGTGAAGTGAGAAAAGCTAGGAGAACATTGTACACAGTAACAGCAGTATAATAATGCAATCAATTGTGAAAGACTAACCAATCTAATCAAGACAATCAGTGATCAAAGACAATTCCAAATGACTTTGATGAAAAATGCTATCTCCTCCTGAGAGAGAACTGCTGAACTCTGAATACAGATTGAAGTATTTTTTCACTTTCTCTATGTTTCTTGCCTTTTCTTGCTTTGTGTGCTTGTGTGTGTGTGAGAAAGAAAGAGAGAGACATGACTAATATGGAAATATGTTTTGCATGACTTCACATTTATAATTGATAGCATATTTCTTGCCTTCTCAATGGGTATGGGAAGGATGGGAGGGAGGAAGAGAATTTGGAACTCATTTTTAAATGAATATTAAAAATAAACATTAAAATATAATCTCTACTTAACTTCCTTCAAGAATTGGACCAAGTGCCACCTTCTAAGGGAAATCTTTCCTACTGCTTGTAGATGCTAGTATCTTCCCCCTAAAAATATCTTCTATATACATACATACATATGTACATATGTATGTACATACATACGTACTGTCTCCCTCTATGAGATTGTAAACTCCCCTAGGGCATTGATTGTTTCTGTTTTGTTGTTCTTTCTCCAAAGCCTAGCATGTAGTAGGCAGTTAATAAATGCTTGCTTAGACCAATAGATAACTGTTTTGCAACTTCAAGTCTTAGAAAGGTGCTTGGAGTCACTAAGAGGTTAGTGTGTAAATTCCCCCAGGGTCACACAGCTGGTACATGTCACAGATGGGACTTGAACCCAGGTGTTCCTCAATCTAACACCAGTTCTCTATACATTATGGCACATCACCCTTCATATTAAGGGTTCAATAATAGTACAGATTAAATAATATTGAATTTTTAAAAAAGTGTTTTAAAGCCACACATGATCAATTTTTAAAAGTTTGGACTAGATATTAAGGACTCTAGGAATTCATAGAAAGAAGAGATAACAGCCCTAATAACTGATGGTTGGTATGGTGCTTTACAAATTATTTTCATGTGAATTTTATTATTTCCACTTTGCAGATGACAGAACTGATACTTGAACTGGAAACATTCATTGACCTTGGCCAATATCAAGTATCTAGTGATTAACTGGGATTGAATCCTTGGTTATATTACCCCCTAGTTAGTACTTTTTCCACTGTATCATAGCTAGAGTTGGGATAGGGATACTTCATTTAATAGAAGGGTTTCAAGGATAGATAGACTATGGCTGAGGAGGAAAAAAAAAGAGGGGATATTCAAGGGAAAGGGAAAGTGGTATGAGCAAAGTTCAGAGGTAGGAAAATGAAAAATCTATTCTGTTTTCCATAGCTCCTAGGATAGTGCTAGGCCTGTCAAAGATATTCAGTTGAATCTAGTAAAAAGGTAATTTATTACAACCCCCTAGTGAAAAACCTCAAAGTCATTACCTGCCACTTTTAGGCATTCAGGCAAAAAGGTTGCTTTTTTGTTTATTTGTTTGTTTTCTGAAAATATTAGTATGCTTGGCACTATGGGTGACAGAAATATTGTAGAAACGATCAGTGCTACCTTCTAGGAAATGACAATCTAAAAGTAGTACATCTGAAATAAATGCATGTAAAAGAAAATAATGGGGGTCAATAGCATTAGGGAACATTGATTTGACTAAAAGGAAAAAAAATCAAAATTAATCTAGAATGATTTACTATATGAGTAATTCAGAATAAGGAAGGAGAGCAGTGTAAGTACAAAAACGGAATGTGTGTGTGCATGCATGTGTGATGTGTGCGTTTGTATATGTTTTGGTGAGGACAGGGAAGATGAAGACCTTAGCAGCTGAGATATATCGGGAAGCAAAAAAGGAAAGTAAGTTGTCATAGAATGTTACAACTCGAAGAACTCTCAGAGATCCTCTGCTATACCTTCTATCAACTGTAGGAACCCTTCTTCTTAAAAAAAACTTAAACTTAGGTTTTTAGGGAGGTCAAGAGGCAAGTAATAGTGTAGTCATATCTGGGAAGGAGCAGTAGATTTTGATTCAGTAGACCTGGGTTTGAATTCTGACTCGAACATTCATTGAGTTACCTTAGAAAAGTCGTTTGCCCCTCTGTGAGCTTCAGTTTAGTCACCTGTGCAATAAAATATTGGACTTGAAGTCAGGAAGACTTGGGTTCAAATGCCATCTCTGACACTTACTCTTGATCGTGGACAAGTCGCTTACCCTCTCTTAGCATCAGTTTTCACTCTTGTAGAATGGGACTGATAATAATTATAGTGCATATATTATGGGGTTTTCATGGGGATAAAATGATATAATATGTATAAATGTATAGATATGCATACATGTATATGTGGCTTATATCATACAACATGTCCCAAAAGTCTCATAGAAATTTTAAGTTATAATAACTTTAGAAATACACATGCTATAAATGTACAAAAAGTTTGAAAGACTAATTTTTAAAAAAATTTAAATGTTGATGTTTCCTATGAAAATTCAACATGACCACAGCCTTGTGTTATCCATTACTGCAGTCAATCTTTGAAGTTTGTAAAAACTCTGGAGTTGTTGTGTAATGACTAAAAGGTATGCATTTGTACTCTAGCTTTAAGATCATCCAAAGAATGAGGGCTTGATATACATATGATAGTTTTAATGTGACCCTAGGAAAAAAAATAAATCTAATGGCAGCAATTCAGGTGATCAATATGTCAAAAGGATCTTCTCTACTATTACACCATTCTGGGCCAGTGTTAGCCAGAAACTGTCACATGCACAACGCATGATGACACAGTGCCTTGGCTTGTTAAAATTAAAATTTTATTATCTAAAATTCCCAAATCCAAGTAAGTGTAATTGAAATGTAAATAATTAAACTTTCAAATGATGCTTTTGGTGAGTTTGTAGCATTTATCTTTCTGGAGTCATCAAAGCTTAAAAGTATAATACAAATTTCGGGGTATGCCAGAATTACATCAAGTGCTTTGTGAACCTTAAACAGTTTTAGCAATGCCAGCTAGTGCTATAAGTAACATATTTAGACATATACACACAGCACTTTAAGGCTTGTAAATGGCTTCACAAACATTTTATTTGAACCTCAAAGAAATCCTAAGCCAGGATATTACAAGTATTATCATCCCCATTGGACAGATGTGGAAACCGAGGCACAGTAGAGTTAATTAACTTAACCAATGTTCTGATACTAATGTCAGAGTCAAGATTCAAGGACAGGTCTTTCTGACTTCAAATCCTGCTCCCTATCCATTACAATACTCTGAATGGATAATTGGTAAAGTCTCTTCCACCTCAAATAGTCTGTGAGTCTACAAAGTGTTACAATTCACACTGGACTTACCTTACAAAATAATATGTTAGCATAAAAGTTTTTCTTAACAGAAATTTTTATTGTAGAACACAGCAAGTGAAGTTACTTTATGATACCTTTTCTTTGGAAACTACTGATTTTAGCCTTATATTTTCCTACAAGTAAGTCTTGGGAAGAAGAAAATCTATCTGACTACTTTCTCCATAAGGGACACTTCCCTAGTATTTAATTTTTTTTTACAAATACTAAATTAGTGAAGTTAGAATGAGTGAGACATTCCCTCTATAAGGCCTTTTTTTCCTTACAAAGCCCCCAAATGCTGAACTCCCCAAAACAGATGAGTATGCTTACAATGAAAATAAAATTAGAATGGATGCCCAGGTATGAAATCACTATTTTTTAAAGCAATAACCTTGTTGTTGTTGTGTTTTTTTTTTTAAATGGAGGGAGCCTAGAAAATTGCTATACTGAGAACTGGTATTGCACAAAGTTTGATCATCAATAGTTCGACCAACAGCGATCCAACAAATATGCCTTGATAAGAAGGATCACAAAGATTTGGACATGAATGAAAAATGAGTGAACAAAGAAATGGTATCATGGTTAGAGAGGTAGTCTTGGAATCTAATAGATCTGGATTTAAGTGATGGCTTTGTAGTAGCTATGTCACTATAGGCAAGTCATTAGGGCCCCTAGGCAAATTTCTGTGATCTTACTTTACAAATTACCTATCATCTGCATAAATGGAGGAATTTCCCATATTGGCACATCCCCAATAAGCTAAAACAGGTCTCGACAAAAAAAATATTCATTAAGGCAACATGAAATAGTCAAAAGAACATCCTAGATTATAGAATTGAAGTCTAGAAGCTTTTGTTCCTTGAGTATAGTAAGAGGAAATGGAACTTAAAGCCAGATACATAGCTTATAAGTAGCAGAGGTAAGACTTGAATTCATTTCCTCTTATTCTGAATCCAGCATGCTTTCTACTATCCCAAGTTGAGCACTGGATTTGGAATCATTAGACCTAGGCTCAAAAATAGGATAATCCTGGGTACTTTGCCAATAAGACCCAGTTTCTTCATCTGTAAAATGAAGGAATTGGGCGGGATGTTCTTTAAGATTCCTTCCATCTTTGAAATCCTATGACCCTCTTAACATCTTCCTCAATCTACCTTAACATGGGACTGTGAGGATACAGGAAGAGATGAGTCAAAAAGGACTTATAAGGAGACTGGGTAGAGACTGCTACAAGGCCCAATGATGGCTGTGATTGTGGAGGTCTCAGGGGGTATTGAACTCAGGTTTGTATAATAAGGAATATAGTATTGAAGTTGGGATGACTAGACAGAATGGAAGATCAGATCTCTATGGAGAGATAAAGAATGATAGTGTAAGTACAACTGAATTTGTAGAGCTTGAAAAATGGCAGGCCCAGCAATTTCATGCAGTAGGATAGTCACGTGGCAGCAGAACTATTTCAGGGGTTCATTTTCATTAAATATTGAGTGCAGACAGTAGGAGAAATGCTTACATTATTCATCTTTTCTAAGGAATAATAGGGGAAAAAAGTAGACTAGGGAGAGTGACCCATTATGAAGACAAGGAAGGATATAAGGAGATAAAGATGAGGGACTTACGTGTTAATGGCAAGAAGATATATAAAGATTTCTTAAAGAAGTAAATTAGGTCATAAAGCACTGGATTGACTCTAGAGAATGTAGTGAATTAGGTTAAAAAGTCCTAGAGAATTTGTTGTCATTTCCCCTCCCGGGAAGAACCAGTACCATTGTGTTGATAGTTCAAACAATTGTAGGGTAGTTAACAGTAAGAGCTAGTATGATATTTAGGGCTAGGCAAGAAAAATCATTCTCTAGGGCTGGGAGCTCTAGACTAGAGGCAGGAGTCAAGGATATGGGGGAAAGAAGCCAGAACATTCCCCTTATGCTCTTGAGAAAACATTCAAAACAAGAACATTTAGCTTGAGGGTATTCATTGGCAAACAACATGGGTTGGAAGGAATCCATAATAGGGTTTTGAATAGTTGGGACAGTATTTATCATAGAAGGAAGCGATGTAAGGGATATGGGCCCAGGCAATGCCAGGTGTGAATGCTGCTTATTTAGATTAAACTTCCTGTAAGAGCTTAGAGGAAAAGCCAACTTACTGCCACAAAGCTGCCACTCTTCCTTCAAATTCAAAGTTAACAATATGTATTAAGCCCCTACTATGTACTGAAGGGTAAAGGGTTACAAACATGAATGAGACTCAGTCTGTCCCTTCAAGGAACTCATAATGGAAGAAGAGAGATAAGAATTGAACCCAAATGTAAATTAGATTTCCATGGGCATTTAAGAAAAGTTCAAAGAAAGGAAAGGGGGATGAAGAGGTGAGAAAGGGGTGGAGAGAGTGATTAGGGAAGGCTTATTGGAGGAAGTAGCACGTAAGCTAAAATTTTAACTGACAGAGGTGGGGGAGAGGGAGTGGGAGAGGCTGTCAGGGATGGCAGAGAAGATTCCAGTCATGGGGCCTCCTGTTTCAGTGGTATTCATTCTTTTGTGTTGAGGCATTATCCAAGAATAAAATATAAATGGAAGTGGTAGCAAAATCAAGAGATCTGGACTCTCATCCAAATCAACTATTTGGTTACAATGCAATCTTCGGTAAATAGCTCTTCTGGACTCAGTTTCCTCTTTTGTAAAAGAGGAAATATGAAATTTGGAGGAGTGATACTAGCTGCAAGAAGGTCCAAGAAGAAAGAATGGCATATAGGAGGGTAGAGAGAGGACTGTAATACAGGCTTCTTCCTGGGACAGTTAAGTTTGGGTAGAGAGGCCTCAGAGAACAGGAGGCTACTGGATAGAGATGAAAGGAGCAATACCATGAAAAATCAAGATAGCAACAGAAGGGGATTTGAGAGAACTAAAAGGCATATTTAGTATAGTAAAAGATCGTGGTTTTAGAGACAAGGGTCATGGAGTTCAATCCACTCCTTTTACAGATAAGGAAAAAGACTAAAAAACTTTTCCAAGGTCACTTAGGCACTAAGTCAGTGCTAAAATTTGAGCCCAGGTCCTTTGACTCCAAATCCAAAGCTTTGCCTATAACATTTTACCTGCTTCACCTTTTCTAAAAAAAATATTTATCGAGAAAATTATAATTAGAGTCCTTAGACTGCACCTATATAAATGTTGGAACGGTAAAAAGATATTTTTTTAAAAAAAAAGTATCACTGTGAGTAGACTATAAACTCCATGAGGGCAGGACCATATCTTAATTATCTTTGTGGTTTCCCTTCTTCTTTCCCCTCCTCTCCCACATACTAATACACTATCTCATCCAGTTTATTTAGAACATTTTTTTCAGTTTAAAAAGTGTGGTCATGACTTCACTTCTTTGAGGTCGGTAGTACAAATATCAGTTCTCTCATTTTGCAGGTGAGGAAACAGGCTTGGAAAGATGTTATTACTTGCTCAAGTTCGTATGGCTCTTAAGCTTCAAACTCCTTGGGCACCAAATTGAGTGCTCTTTTTAGTACTTTGTGACTAATAAATGGTTGATGGATGAATGATTAGATGAAGGAATGAATGGCTATTCTTCCTGGGGCCAGTGGGAAATGCTCTTCCATTTCCTCTTTGGTTGAACGAGTGTTTCTCAAACCATCAATAAAGTTTGGCAGTAGAGGCAGAGAAGTTGTTCATCTAACTGGATAGAATGGCCACAGCCCTTCACAGTTCCTGGGAATCCTTTGTCAGAGTGCAAAATACATAGTGGGGCCACTGCCAAGGGTGCAGAATTGTGGTACCACTGCACCACCTACTGGTTGTTGTCAAAGCTTTGCTCATGTCTACTCAAAGAGAGCTCTGGTGCTACTACACACCAGCAACCCCAGTTGTACATGTTGTGTAAGATTCAGTCATTTTCACATTGTACAGAACAGCTTAGGGCTGGGGCTGGTGACTGTGCTCAAAACAAGTCAGTCTACTTCTGCTGCTTGCCAGGCTTATTTATTTATTGTTTTCAATCACTTAGTCACCAAAATTACCCAAGATAACTGGGGCTTGAGAAAGGGCATAAAGACATGATTGAGGGCATGTTCTCCAGGACAAGGAGGTAGACAAGTCATCAGTGGGACCAAAGGATAGCATAATAGCTAAATCAATATCTGTGAAATATTAAAAGCAAACAAAGAAAGCAGAAGAATATCTTGGTTTGGATCTTTTTGGGAAGATGGAAAGAAAGATATGAATGAGTAACGTGTAAGATAAGGAGGTCTGAAAAGGTCATTTTCTGCACTGGTGGAGGGAGCTTCAGTTGGATCTCAGATCTCCTTTAGCACTGAAAGAGCACTATGTGGGTTGACATACTTAAGAAACAGCCTAGATCACGCTATACCTATGAGCATTGAGTCAAGGCCCTGCAGCCATTTCTATATTTCTCATTTCCCCACTTTGGACATCTTAACTCCAGTGAATCTCCCTCAAACTCTTGCCACCCTGCCATACGTGTATATGTGTTTGTCTGCACATACACACTCATATCATATATGAATATGTGTATCTAGATATGCACATGATGTGTGTAATGTGTGTATAGATTTGTATGGTTTTTGTTGTTTGGTAGTTTCAGTCATGTCTGACTCTTCGTGACCCCATTTCCGGTTTTGTTGGCAAAGAGACTGGAGTGGTTCCTTCTCCAGCTCATTTTACAGATAAGAAACCGAGGCAAATAGGGTGAAGTGTCTTGCCTAGGGTAAGACAATTATCAAGTATCTGAAGCCAGATTTGAGCTCAGAAAGATGTCTTCCTGACTTCAGGCCCAGCACTCTATATACTGTACCACCTAGCTGCCCATATGTATGGATATGTATGTATCATATATTTTATACATTACATATGCATATAATATGAATAGAGTATTATATATCTACATATTACATGTGTATATAATATAAAAACTCTCAGGACAAGATATCTTTCCATCATTGTCTCCTTAGAGTAACAATGCCTTGCATTCAGTTTCTGAAGGAATGCTGTTTTTTGAGGTGTCTTTTTGTCCAGTGGGGGACTGGCTCCCTGATCAAAAGGAGCTAAAGCATCAATGCAGTACAAAAAGATCTATTTTTTCGGGCTGAAACTCAGTTATGTCATTTATTACTTACACGACCTTGAAGAAGTCACTGCATGCTTCTCTGGAGCTTAGTTTCCTCAACTGTCAAATGAGCGTTTGTTTGAGATGATATTGACGGCAAGAGTAGCTAAAGATCAATGAATTATGTTTAAGGAGAATGTGGTAAAAAGTAAAAATGAAATGAATTGTTCTTCATATTTTGCTTTCTTTTTAAATAAAGGACTATTTTTAAAAATCAGTTTTATTTTATTTTCAGGTCTACATTCTCTTTCTTCCACCTCCCTCTTCTCCCTATTGAAAAAGCATGAAAAACAAAGCTAATTGTAAATAAAACATGCAAAACAATTTCCTACATTGGAAATGGCCCTCCTTATCCCACCCCAGCCCTCCCCAAAAGAAGGCAAAAATGTCTCAAACTGTATTTTGTCTCCATCAGCTATCTATCCAGAGGCAGGTAGCCATATTTTATCACAAGTCCTTTGGAATTCTGGTTGGTCCTCGTGTTACTTAGAGTTCCCAATGCCTTTCAAAGTTATTTGTCTTTACCAAATTGCTGTCATTGCTTAAATTGTGTTTAAGAGACCCTTTACTAAAGGAATCAAAAGCATTTGTGAAATTTCCATTTTAGGGATCCATGAAAGAGGAATGATGATAACTATAATAACAGCTCACGCTTATGTAGTGCTTTAAAGAGTACAAAGCATCATGCAAACAACATCTCATTTCATTTTTACAACAACCTGATAAGGTAGATCTTCTTTCACCAAAGTAAGAAACTGAGACCTAGAGAAATTAAGTGACTCGCCCAGCCTAACTGAACAAATAACAAGTATTTGGTTTAGAATTTGAAACCTGGTCTTTCTGATTCCAAAATTCTATCCCTTACAGTAGAAAGTAATCATCTTTATTCAACTATCTGTAGAGAATAGGACAAATCTGACCTCATATTTTTATATGAAGTATGAGGATACCTCTACAAAAACCCAACAATAAATAAATGATGTTATGCAGTTTCCTTCTGATTCCAATTCCTATGCTCCTGAGAGAAGCGGTGATAGGACTGGTTAGAGTATTAGGCTTGGGACCAGGAAGACTTGGGTTTGAATCCTGCCTCTGATGCTTCCCTTTTGTAATCATGATGCTATCCCTAAACTCTGAGTCTCGGTTTGCTCATCTGTAAAATGAACCAATCACCAGTAGGACGTATATCTCAGGGAGGTGATGAATCTCAGATGAGATCATGGGTGTAAAATGCCTTCTAAATCTTTGCAGATAGGGTTTATTAGTATTATCCCATGACTATCCATCTGTATAAGGGATGTTCTTCATTGGAGGGTAGATAGATCTTCCTAGAGTCTATTAAATCATATTACCTACCCCTAAAACCAATGCTGGAAAGGAGCTTATACCCTTGAGAAACTTAAAAACGTTTTTTGCTTATTGGATAGGGGAGGGGATGGGTGGTTAGTTCTCTTGGATTATGTGGTTATAAGAACCCACTTGCAGGAAAATGATGAACTATATCCCAAAGGCAATCTCATTATTACTTGAGTCACAGGCTTTCCTGAAAGTTAAAGAAAAGCAATCCCTTTCCCTCTTTCTTGATACATTTATAGTCATGGACCTCAGCTGTGGGGGAAAAGGTCCTTTAGGAGATAGTAAAAAAAAGTCCAAATCACACATTTTAAAATGAATCTAATATTATAAGTTTCAAAAACATCTCATAAGTCTATCTAATGAAGATTCCTAGAAGGGAGGCCTTTGGAAATCTACTTTAATGAATAGATAAGAATTACCTGTAATCCTCCTATCACCTCCAAGCAAGAAAATTCTACTTGAAACGTTGAGAAAAGACGTGTGCTTGTTCAAGGCGCTTCCGTTTTCACTTTTGCCATTTTGTTTGCACTGCTAATTTGCTTTCTGAATTCTCTTTCTCTGATAAAGCAAAGGTAAACTTCAGCTTATTCCTTGTCCAAATGATCAGAAATTTAAAATTAATGAGGTTTCACTTTATCTAAGTTGCAGAGAAGTTGAGCAAATGTGTAAGGATCGTACTTATTTTTTTCCTTCTGAAGGATTATTCTTATATTAATCTCTCTTTCTCTGTGTCTGTCTCTCTCATGTCTCTCCCCTTTCTTCTCTCTCCTCCTCCTCTTTCTCTTTTCCTGTCTCTCTCTCTTTCTGTATCTGTCCCTCTCTCTTTTCTCAGCCTCTCCCTTTCTGTCTCTCTGTGTGTGCATGCATGTGCACGTGCATGTGCATGCACATGTATACATATGTGTGTTTGCACTTGCACACTCTGGTTTGAATTTTCAGATGACACTCCGACATGCCTCTCTTTATCCTAGTGAGTGGAAATACTATCAAAGCTGGTGATTTACCAACATTACTCCATTTCCAGCCTCACACTAGGCACCTAAGAAATACTGTAATAATCATGAACCACATATTTGAATGGAAGAGACAGGGGATAGGGAACACTGACATTTGCAATAACACTTCGGTTAGTGTACCCCAGTGAAGTTGAGTTTGACTTTTATTCTGGCTTTGTTACCCCTGTTGATCTTTATCCCAAACCTTTTAAAGGCAGGGAGATTTGCACGTGTCGGTAAACACTGTTATTGGGAGGTTTGGGGAGTTCTGAGTTGTAATAGGGCTAAATAGGGCTAAAATCTCCAGCACTAAAATGGAGAACCCCTAAAGAGACTGGCATACAAGTTATCTGAGGAGAAGAAATCTGGCCCAAGTTGGAAAAAGAGAGCCAGTTAAAGCTACCTATCAGCAATGGGGTGGGGGTAGGGGAATGGGCGCCATTAATGGCCACTCTACTTCGATCCTGGATGAGATAGAAAAAGGGAGTTATCCAGACTGATAATTGTGTAAAACTCTCTATCCTCCATTTATTTGTCTCCTTTTTAGGTCATTCTCAACATATAGGACATTTCTGATGATTATATCTTAATGTGTTCTGTAGTATATGCTAATTCTCCGATAGATCTGGGATTCCATAAATGTGCATATTCTCCTTAATGATACAGATTGGAATCCATCCTTGCTTGCACTTCTAGTAAGACTCTCATTCATGTCCTCCCAAAAGTTCTACACAGTGGGGTCTACTCAATGTTCTGGTTGCTTTAGACCTTCCTCATCATCTCTTGAGTTTGCCAGGATCTCAATAGAACAGAAAGACTGTCAGACAGTCCTTGTTCTTGTCAGGTTGTCAGTTCTTTGTTTTTGAAATTATTTTTTTTGGATGGCATCCTTTCATAATTTCTCCTTTGTCACTTTCTTATTTGCTATGTGTTTTAGCCTGCTCAGTCCCGTGTACCTCATCATGATTCTTGGGAGACAATTATCCTTGGCTATCTTTTTTCTAAGGCTGTAGTGTTTCATGACTCACAACCACATAACATCACTGGAAGAATATTGGTAGTAAGGAGACCAACCTTTGCTTCGGGAAGAAGCTTGGTATGACTAATTTCTGCACTTTGGCATAGCTAACATAGTGCAAAGAATGCTAGAACTGGAATCATAGGATTAGATCCTGGCTCAGCTAGGCTACGTATATGACTGAGCAAATCACAGCATTCCTTTAGACGTCAATATCCTATAAAATAAGGGATGATGTCTTAGTTCCCTTTTGGATCTAAATCCTATCCTTCCATGACCTTCCCCTGTAAGTCTTTTCCCATCATATGTTAAATATAGTTTATCTGTACTTTGCTCAAGTGTTAGATGAAGGATCTCATTATGTTCTTTTTTTTCTTACATTCTTATTTTAATTTGTTTTGCGTTAAAGAAGAAGGTAGAAGAAATTAGGGATGTTTAGCTTTTATGAATGAAGAGTTAGCTGTCCCATGATATATTTTTAAGCATTTCAAGGGCTCTTATAAGGAAGCAATAATCTTGTTCTGTTTGGTCGCAAAGGACAGAACTAGGAACAACAGGTGGACTTTACAGAGGGTCAGATTGGAAAGGAGACTCCATGACGGCTTGTCAGCAGGGATATAGAAGGGATTCAGATTGGGGCCACACAATGACTTTTAAGCACAAGTCCAAGGCTTTTTGATTCTGTGACCTCTCACTTGCCAGAGTTCTCACTGTTCTCTTGCTTATAAAAGCAGCAATCTAGAAATGGAAGGAATTGTAAAGGCCTTCGAGTCCAACCACTTTATTTTACAGTGGAGGAAACTGACACTCTAAAAAGTTAAGTAACTTGACTAAGGTCACACAGTGTTGAAATAAGCAAGATTTGAACCTAGGTCTCCTCATTACCATGATGCCTCCTTTTCACATTCTGATTTATATTACAGTTACTTATGTAAATGTTTCACACACACACAAACACACATATACACACACACACTCTTTCTCTCGCTCTCTCTCTCTCACACACACACACACACACACAATCCATCCCACCTTTAATAACTGAGCACAAGTTTCTTGGGGGCAGCAACTATGACTAATTCTTTGAATATTCCTCAGTGACTAATACAGACTCCTGGATGCTTTAGACATTGAATACATGTTTGTTGTTTGTTTCAAAATTATTTAATGAGGTCATAATGAATATCTTTCCTCTCTCTCTAATTCATTTCAACTTTTGGATATTTCTTTTTTTTTTCTTGTCAAAAAGACTACTTTAATTCATCAAAGAAAGCAATTTATACATTATGGCCAAGTTACATTTATACTAGGGATGCTTCGACAGTAAGAAAAACAATCGACAATAATTAATCATTAAGAAAAAACATTCAAAAGGATATGGTCCTTGTTGAATGCTACTATTGGGACAACAACATGTTCTGCTTTTGTAGATTCCAGGTAGGTCTGTGACAATAAGACCACACTCATAGTTTCACCATTTTTGGTAAAAATAATTGCATCTTTACCTAGGTGCATTGAGCCTGATTTGAATCCATTTCCATATAATCCAATTGGGACATGACCATTCATTGAAACTTTATCACTAAAGCCAGAACTTAGCATTTTGCGTAACTTTTCTGAAGTCATGCCATTTCCATTGTCAGTAAATGTCAAGCATATGATGTCATTTATAATAGTCTTATCAATCCATATCTGCTTAGCATTCACGTCAGGATCATAAGCATTATCTATTAGTTCAGCAACTACACTGAAAGGCCACGTATGACTGGTAGAATTTGTACACAAAAACTTCGGACACAGCACGCTCAGCTGAATCCCGCTCTGTGTCGGTGCCGTCATCTTGGGTCAGCTACAAAGCCAAGAACAGCATCCAGGGCAACCCGACTTCCAGTCCACACCTACACTTCATCATCTTTCAGATATTTCAAAATTCATCCACCTGGATGGGAGATTTGCAAAGTTCTCTCCAGGGCTGCTCCCAACATTCCTGGGATCAACAACCATTTTCAAGTGTTTATTTGTTTTTCAAATCAAGTCCTTCCGGACATTCTTGCTGTCTTAAATGCTTAAATGTTTTCTAAACATTGACCACCATGGAGCCCCTGTGCCCATGGGGGCACCCCAGGACAGACCAGGCCAACAGTCACACTTCAAGGATGGATTGAGCATCCTGTCACCGCTGATATTTTCAGGTACATTTGGCTACACCCCTACGTGTGAAGAGTAAACATTTTGTTGCACAGCAACTGGTGTAACAAATGCTTCCTTCTACTTGGAAACATTTGTCAGCAAAATAAATGTTTGCTTTTGCAATTTCCACTGGGCCTCTGCTGTGACCAAACAGAACTCACGCACACAATGCCAGGGGTCACCTATCTGTTATACCTGTGAAATCCATTTTCTACCATCGACAAACCACACCCCACCCCTGCTGGGACAGCATGGACATGTTTTAAAAATATGTGGGGATGTTTGCTGTTTTCTAGCCATCTGTGCCCAAAAGGCGCTCTAACAAGATGTTTTCCTTCCGTTCCCTTAGAAAACAGATTTGTTTTTGTATTTCACTTACTTGTTTTTAGGAAGCTATGTGTTTTCTTTGCTCAGAAGGCTTTTCCTAAGTACTTTTCACCTTCTTCATCCCCGCCCCACCCCCATTGTTGTTGTTTTTGGGTTTTCACTTTAATTTTAGCTGAAAACGGTCTCCTCTTCTATCCCATCCATCTAAGCTCTTACCCTCGTTAGGCAGCATTTCTCCCAGTCACGAACTCTTTAAATTGGTTCATGCCGATGGCTGGGCTCTTGTAGGCCATTGTGGTGATATATGCCAAGCCCTCTGTCAGTTTCCTTTTGAAGGCGCTTCCTGTCCCTTTTAGCAGGGTACTTAGAGATTGTTGTTTGAGGCCCTTCCAGCATCATTACCAAATAAATCTCACTCACTGATCACTTTGGCTCATAAAATGTGAAACATTTATCAAAATGTTCAGTGCCAAAGGAGGCTTCTGTATCCCTCTTAATGTCGCAGGATGTGAAATTCGTTAGCTGCAGTCCTGAATGTCCCACAATGCACACATTGTATACCTATTGGAAAAATGAGTGCTCTCATTTCCTTAGATTTACAAGCCTAGGGAGACCATAAATAAGCTTCATCTTTATCTCCACCTCATCTCTTTTGGAGATGGAGGTAAACTTGAGATTAATAACTTGTCAAAGGGCACCATTTCATTTAATCGCTTCTGGATGCTTAATGCAAGAAACAGCTTAAAAATGGAAAAATTACAGATTAAATGCCACTTCCCATCCCTACCCTGATATCCTGACAGCCAGTTGGTTTAAAGCGAGTGTAAAAAGTTCATTTGTCCTGATGGACCTGAGTGTTTCAATAATAATCACCTGGTCAAGGAATTTTGAACTAGAAGCCCTTAAACAGAACTATAAGCAAATGGACACTTGGCCAAGTACCCTAAAATGTTCCCAAGGAGAGCAGAAGACAGGCAGCCTCAAATTAACCTTTAAAGAAAAATTCAGTTGAGATGCCTGAGGCGTTTGAGGAACAGGGGCAATTCAGGAAGGAAGACCTCACAGAGAAAGTTCAGACTCACCCATGCACAGGGACAGAATCTGGGACACTCCCCAGACACCCTAGGTCATAATGGCAGCTATGGAAAGGGGCAGGGCAGCATCAGAGCAGGAAGGATTAGGCCACAAAGTGTGTATTTAGAGGAATAAAAGCTGCCTATCTCAATTAATTATTGCTAACTATTTAAATTCTGCTGCTTGTGCTTACTGGAAAGGTACCAAATTCTGTGAGCTCCATCCCACTTTTGTTACCTTGGCACAGAATATCAGTGACACCTACCCTAGTTACACATGTTTTAATATCAATAATTGCATTTTATGCCACAGTAAACTAAAGCTCCCAGAGGTTGTGTTGACAAAGACAACACAATTAATTACCAGTCTTGAACTCAGGCCTCCTGACTTCAAGGCCATTTCACTTTGTACTAGACTATATCACTTTGTTGTGTCCTGAGTACTGTGCCCTAGGCTCCCGCCCACCTTACCTATCCCTAGTCTCCTCTCAGGGTGTGCATGCTCCTCTCAGTGGGAATGAGCAAGGCCAGAATTCACGTTGTGGATCAGAAGCTGTGACCATGCTAGGTCTCCAAGTATTTCAGCCACCACCACAAATCGACTTTGATTTAGTGCAAACAAACTGGCATTACTAGAAGGTGAGGTCACTGGAACTCTAGTCTTGACGAAGTCTCCCAGAAAGAAAACAGTGTGGTGTGTGTTTCTCCCCAGCTCACATTCCTCTCTCTCCATTCACTTCCCACCATGCTTGGACGGGGCTTTCCTAAGGCCCTAGGGACTGAATTAAAGGCACAGGCCCCAGTACATCAAAGACGCTACAGAAAACCTGGGTGCAATCTTCCAGGGAAACATGTTCCACCCTTGGATGGAGGAGAGTCAGTGAGAGGGAGTTGTTTCAGACAGCCATAGTAAATAGCACTTCATGTATATTAATAACCTCAAAATGAGACTGATTCTCCATCTGTAGCTCAGAGTCTATGTTTATATAAATTCATGCAATGTTAGGGGTGGGGGGGCCAGGCCCCTCTCCATGTTTGTGGCAGTTGGAAAAGAAGATCCAGGCAGAGAACTGGGCAGAGTATATGTCTGTTTTTTTTCTCAAGCCTTGAAAGTTCTTTGAAAAGCACATGTTATTTCATTTACTCAGTCACTAATTGGTTATTAAAAACCTTCTGCGTGCAGAGCACTGGGCTAAGTGCTAGAGAAGACAGACTTTAGAGGAAATATTCTCCCTGTCCTTATGAAGTTTATAGTATAATCAGTCAACAAACATTTATTAAATAGCACTCACTTTTAGTCTAGTAGGGTATAAAACTATAACATATACTATGATATAGTGTATCATATACCATATTGTATGCCAATAGACAACATGGCCTAAGTTGTATCTAAGAGCTGTCTTTGAAGCCAGGAAAACCTGGGTTCAAGTCTTGCTTTTTTCATTTATTGGAACCCAGCAAGTCCTCTCAATGTCTCAGACACTTTAAGTTGTGGGAAAGATACAGACTTATTTTCACTAGCACGGGGTACACCTGGGAGTAAAGAAATTTGGTCGAAGGCTCGAGTGTATAGAGAGTGATAATATGAAATAAGTTTGGAGAGGTAGGGTGATGGTAGACCGTAGAGGGCTTTTAAATCCTGTTTTAGTCACTCTACCCCCAAGAGAGCTCTCTGTCCAATTCTCAGAGCTGGGCAGCCCCTGGTTCAGGGAGGTACAGTCTTCCTCAAGTCGGTCATGAGCCCTCCGAGAGAAGCTATGGAAAGGGTACACAGGTTGGATCTCTTCCCCCTGGCCTCAGCTAACACATGTTCCTCGGTTTGGAAGGGAAGATCAAATGAATAGTACATCTCCCTGAGGACTCCAAGTGCCTCACATAGTTTTCTACATATGTTGCACAAGCCCTTGTTTGTGGCAATCGAGATAATCCCTTCACTCCCCCTGCATTTCTCAGCATAAAAGACAAACTGTAACTTTTCAAAAAAAAAAAAAAAGGAAAAAAGGCAGTATTAGCCCCAGTGTCAGCCGCAGAACAGAGGCTAAGAAATTGGAGTGAGCCTTAGTTTGGGAGGTTGGAAAAAGGATATTTCAAAGCTAAGAACTCACCCAGATTTCTAAGTTCTACAGAACTGAATGGGATAAGCATCATGCTAAGCACTTTACAGATATCTCATTTGGTCTTCACAACAGTCTTGCTAGGTAGGTGCTAATATTGCCCCCATTTTGCAGTTGAAGAAACTGAGGCAGACAGCATTTAAGGGAATTGCCTAGGGTCACAAGGCTAGCAAGTTTCTGAGGCCAGATTTGAACTCAAATATTGCTCCTGAGTCAAGTACCAGAGTTCTATCTATCCACTACTCCTCTAACTGACCTCTCTCTCTCTCTCTCTCTCTCTCTCTCTCTCTCTCTCTCTCTCTCTCTCCTAAAAGCACATAGGAGTGGGTCTACTGGTTGTAAACCAAAAGATTTGCCAGAAGCATTTTTTTAATTCAATGACCTCACACCGAAGTCAGCTTTTAAAGACATATGTAATGTTAGAAAACAGAACAGAAGATATGAGTTAAAGAGACCCTTAGAATGTAGAATGTTAAAACAGAGACTATTAAAACTCAGAAAGATCTTAGAACATAGAATGTTAGAGATGGAAGAGACTAGGATATAGAACATCAGAGCTGTAAGGGACCTTAGAACATACATAGACTTTTAGTGTAGTATAGGACCTAAAACAGCATGTAATCTAAACACTTATTTTATAGAAAAGGAAGCTGAGTAGCAGTCTGGGGAAGTGATAAGATGGTATGATGAATTAGTAGTAGAGAATTTGGGGTAATACTATAGTGTCCAGCAAAAGGGGAAGAGATTCCAAGAATGCTGGAAAAATTATGACAACAGCACCTGCCTCTCTTATGTTGATCTAATTGAAAACATTACCAGATAAAGGGGAATGATGATACCAAGTTCAGGAATTCAAAGTTGCAATTACATTGAAAGTCAGACAGATGGTTTAGAACAGTCTCCAAACTATGGAAAGAGTTCCTGAAGCTGAAAAGTGTAAACCAACATTTGTAACACTCCTGGAAAACATTTCACTCTGTTTTATACACACGCACCCAGAGTGAGGCCTGTTCACCTGCCACGTTTCAGTTTTGTTTCCTTCATACATTAACCATAGCCTGTAACTGTTGTTTGTGGTAATGATAGAAAAGATAAGACATTTCTCCCAATACTTTCTTTTTCAATGACTTTCTCCCATCTACTCTACCCCATCCTTCAGCAAATTGCATAGAAGAGACAGGAAATGGAATTCTAGTCCAAATTTTGCTAAACTGCGAGACAGTAAGTAAATCACTTCCCCTTTTTAGATCTGTTTCTTCTTCTGTAATGTGACAGAGTTGGGTGAGATGACCTCCAAAAAAGCCCATCACAGCTTTGTCACTCTTTATTCTAATATGCCGCAGATAAGGTCCCTTCTAGAGCTCACATTGTGTTCTAAAAGCCCTTCCAGCCTTGAGATTTTCTGAACTTATGAGTCAAAGTTCACTATTACCCTCAGTTTGAGAAGTTCAGTCAAATGGCCAGGTATTATTTTTCCCTAAAACATAAACAATTCTAGATAGTTGCTCAAAATTTTCAAGTTTTGCCAAGATGTTTACCCTTTTGTAGACTATGGGAGCAGGTCTTAAAACATGATGTGCTCTTAAGGTAGCTAAAAATTTTCACTAATGGCCCATTTCTATGTTCTGTTAAGGATACTCACAAATCATAGTTTTGTCAAATTCCAATATAAGCAGGATATGTAGCACAAAAGTGTAGTATATGAGAAATATTTAGCGTAGAACTATGCTCAACCATGCTGAGAAGCACAATTTAAGAGAAAAAACAATGGATTTAGTGTCAGTAATCTGGGCTTCAGGCCTCTGGGCTTAGCAAAAACCCATTTCTGTAGGCCTTATTTTCATCAAAATAGTTGGAGTAGATTATGGACATTAAATCTGGGACTTTTGACTTTTTTGGCTAATACTTTGTTTACTTTATATATAATTAGTTTCTTTTGCCATCCTATGAATTTTATTTTACACATTTAAGAACATTATTCTCAGAAGGGGTCCCTAGTTTTCATGAGATTGCCTAAGGGTTCCATAACATATAAAAGGTTAAAACTCTAAGGAATAGAAGGTCTCTAAGGTCTTTCTAGGTTCAACATTCTATAATTCTTAATTCTAATACAGTTCTGCTTGCCTTAAGCTCAGATTGGTGAAGTGAATTGTCTAATGTCACACAGCTAGTTAGTGGTAGAGAGCAAAGACTAGAACCCAGTCTCATGACTCCCAAGGCAATGCTCCTTTCTTCACATTAATTCTCCCCTCAACCCCCTGACCCACCATGCTGCAATATTTATACAGTTTAAATTCAGGATTGAATGGAGTGCTTATTGCCCTTACCTCCCAGTAAGGAGGTAGAAAAAAGTATTTTGTTATCATATTTCAGGAAGGCTAAAATGCTGATAATTCTTCATGCATCTAAGACAGTCATGATAATAAACTGTTATCTTACTATGCTCAGGAAAAATCAGGAATGTCTTTCCATCTACATTATCAGGAAAGATAGAGCCTCCTCCACCCCATCACCCTTGCCTACCATCTTTTAAAAACCACTACTTAGATCGGATGAGCCTCTGTTTATCATTTGTCTTCCCTTCCTTCGTAAAGAACTTTATTCTTTTAGTTATAATGGAATGCTTGGCTGCCTAAGTTTAAATGGACTAGAAGTGTGTTTCTTTGGAAGTTTTTTAGGGCATAAAGACATATTTCATTAATGTGTTTTCTTACCTACATACTTAAATTATTTTCCCACATCTTCGCCCTGTCCTGGTGTTCCTCTCCTTGCACCCATTTCAAATTCCTCCAAGGCTCTCTATTCTTTGCCTTTTTATCCAGACAAGTCAAGTCTTTTCTATTAGCCCATTGTATTTGTTCATTAAAAAACCTCCCAAAATCCTTCTTCGAACATAATTTAGAAATATGAAGAAGGGAAAAAATAAAGGAGGCTTAGCACAATGAAAACTAAATCATGATTCCACTATTAAAAAGAAAAAAATTACAATAAAATTAGAACTGGAAAAGGGATGGATATGTAGGCCCTTATTTGACAGTCAAATTGCGTGATTAACCGCTAGCCAATTAAAGACTCACTACGAAAATCAGATGTCAATTCCCTAACTTTTTGATCACAGAACTGCTCAAAGAGATGAAATAATTAATCCTAGGACTTATAAAGCATTTTTTTCTAGAGAAGGGGCTCTTAACCTGTAGTAAAGATATATGAATGGGTTTCACATTTGTGAAGTTGGGTGGGAATAAATTACATCTTTATTTTCACCAAACTCTAACTGGAAGTTAACATTTCCTTTAATAGAAAAGCAGGCAATAATTTACAGGGGTCCATAAGCTTCACCAGACTGCCACAATGGTCCATGACCAAAAAAATAGTTAAGAATCTCTATCCTAGAGCATTTCTCAAGCTCTCTGATCAATAGTCAGACCGTTCAAGGTAAAGTGATTTGTCATTGTTACTGTTCAGTCTTGTCTGACTTTTCATGACCCTGTGGATCATATTTTCCATGAGATTTTCTGGTCAAGATGCTGTGCTTTGCTATTTCTTTCTACAGTGGATTAAGGCAGAGATTAAGCAGCTTGCCCAAGGTCACACAACTAGTGAGTGTCTGAAGCCACATTTAAACTCAGGTCTTCCTGACTCCAGGCCTAACACTCTATCCACTGAGTCATCTAACTTCCTCGTAGGCAAATAGAGAATTTAAGTGACTTGCCCAGGGTCACATAGCTAGTAAGTGTCTGAGGCTGGATTTGAATTCAGATCTTCCTGACTCCAGGTCCAGTACTTTATCCACTGAGCCCTCTAGCTGCCTCTTAGTGACTCGCTGGACTATAAAATGCAAACCTGTTCTTAAAGCTCTGAACTGAATTCCAAGTTTCAGGTCTCTCTTTTCTCCTGGCTTATGTTGGAGCAATATAGTTTAATGAAATGACAGAAGGTATTGATTTAAAACCTAGAGGGATTCTCATCGAAATCCAAGGTAATGGTCATGATAAAGTAAGTTATGACATTCCATTTTCTATAGAAGACTTGTGTTTACACTATGGGAAATTGATGAAGGCTTATTCTTTGGGGGTGAGGGAGAAAGACAGGGTAGAGAGGGCCAAGGAAGGAAAGGACTGAAGGTAGACAGCTTGGGATATATCCATGCTGAGCTAAAAACTAATGGAGAATGAGACACAAAGGCTGAATACTCCTTAAAGAAGCTTAAGAAAATGAATAAATTCACTTATGTGTCTATTTCTAGATATTTCAATGTTTCGAACTATATAAAATGTCCCATATTGATCTTAAATGTATTAGACTAGATTATTTCTATATTCCTTTCCAGGAGACTTTCCACAAGATGCCTGAAAGAGGAGTTGTCTCTATATCATAAGATATGCCTACTTGACTTGTGTCTCAAGAAGAAAGGACATTATGTTTGTTTGTTTGTTTGTTTCCCAGTCTCTCACACAATATGGATTGGACTTTAGGAGACTAGAATATTGGGAAGGGAGGGCAAGACTCAGTGGAAAGCTGGTATTCAGGCGCTAATAATGGCATGAGAATGCTTTAGATCAGGCGTCAGCAAACTATAGTCAGAGACAAATCCAGCCTGCCCTATGTATTAACTAAGAAAGTTTTTACATTTCTAAATACAATAGAACTTTATTTTAAAATGTAACAAAATAAATTCTTAGCTTGTAGGCACCTTCAAAAACGGATGGCAGGCTGAATTTGGTCTGCAAGCCATAGTTTGTCAACCTGCGTTAGAGTCGGCCCAGAATGCTCTTTGGGAAGTATAAGCAAGGTGCAAAAGGTATTTCACAATGTGTTCCTTCAAGGAGAGTGGGGAGTTTAATCTCCAAAATTTAAAAAAAAATGAACTTGAATTAGTAATAAAGAAGGGAAATTATCATAAATGACATTTAAAAATTATATGGCAGAAACATAAAGAATTTAAATGAATTATTATGGACAAAAATATGAAATGCTAAAAATTAACAACACGAGAAGTAGGGATTATATAATTTATTCTCTGAAAGAGAAATTACATATGCAATGAATGAACTGCCAAAGAGAATAGGAGAAAAATCCTGGCGAAGAGTAATTTAGCAATGAATACTTCTGAGACAAATATTGTAATCAATACAAGACAAATGTCATTCTACCAAACTCTTTCTCTGAGAGGAAAAAATGTTCAGTTGCCTAAAACTAGGAAGAGATAAAGTAGAGAAAGAGACCTATTGACAACATCACTAACGAATATTGAAGCAAAAGTGATAATATTTTTTTCTTAGCAAAGAAGCTAGAACAATTAATCCAATATGTTATTTACTGAAGTTCAATTAGATTTATACCAAAGATAAAAAGATAGTTCAACATTAGGAATTAATTGGTACAGTCATTCTTATAAATTATAGAAATGACAATAGATGCAGTACAACTATAAAACACTCCTTATAGGGATAAAGTAAAACTAAAATTATTGAAGATATATTTTCCGGAAAGGTATGGCCATGTTCCCTTCACTCCCAGCTTAACTCACACTTGAGACTTCTTCTAAACTTCCTTAGTTGTCATCTTCTTATACTGGAGAAACTTTTGCCCTGAAGACCTTCTTTCCTGATGAATTACTCCTTTGCTGAAACCACCATTTAAGGAGGGTTCCCCAACATGTACTCTTCCTTCTTGATTTGACTCATTCTCTGGATTTCTTCCCCATTTCTGTGCCAGCTACCTTGTTCTCGAATCGGTCTCCAGCTTTCCAGTTCCTCTTTATATGAAGTCTTCCCCCCCTGCCAAGCAGCTTGAGGGTAGGAAATATCTTGTGTTCATAATTCATTGTTAATGGCTAGTCTGTACTAACATAGCAAATATGATAAAATGAAGTTTTTTCCAAATCTAACATTCCAGGATTCTATATTCTAGAAATCTATATTCTCAGGCTCTTCCCATATCTAATGTTATATTTTCTAAGACCTCTTCGAGTTTCCAATTCTAACAGTCTTCTCAAATCTTTTCATACTGTAATATTTAATGTTCCAAAGATCTTTCCAATACTGACATTCTTCACTTTCCAACTAGTATGGAGCCTCTTTTAGCCTCAGGCACTAAATTCATTCAGAAGAACTCAATAAGAAATAGAGATAATGATGAACCCTGACTTGGTGAAATTTTCATAGATTGTATTACCTTGGACTCATGGATGGCAGAGGAACAAGGCTGATAAAGAGAGACATAAATAGAGAGACTAACTCACCAGAAGTGCTCTGGTAGATCCCATGGTCCTAGGTAGACAACAGAAAAAGGCCAAGATCAGCTAAATTAGGGAATATGAACGGGCCTCGGCTGTCAGATCTTGCATACGGCTGGGTCAACGCTTGCCAGCGATTTGACAAGCCTCCAAATGGGGGAAAGGATAATCCTGGGCCTGGTGCCCAGGAGGAAGGGTTCAAGTTGGGAGAAGATCTAGCTTAAACCAAAGAAGGCAGGCCAGATTGGCGCCAGTGAGTCAGTACAGCAGTGAGATCCAAGGGCCTAAACAAGAAGACCCAGCAGGAAACCTTGTGACCAGAGCAAAAATTCAGACCACAGCATCTGTATTCAATTAGTAAGTTAAAGTGTAAGGAGGACCAGAAAGTAGATGATTTGTCTTCTTTAACCTGATTTCCCAAAGTTTTGATCTTTGCACTATGGCTGCTTATGTTCCTCACACCCAAGTGAAGATGACATGCTACAAGGTCATAGGCAATGTCTACGGACCATTTTCATGACTCAGCTGTTCTTGATGTTGTGCACATTTGTATAGTGTTTGAAGTCTTGAAAAGCATATTGCTCAGAACAATCTTGTAAAGTAGGGAAAATAATGCTAATGATGGCTAACACTTGGGTAGAGCTTTAACATTTGTGAAGTGCTTTATAAGTATTATTTCCTTTTGTCCATGCAGTAGCTCTGGAAGGTAGGTGCTATTATGATCCCCATTTTACAGATGGGGAAACTCAAATTAAACCTAAATAACTTGCTTAGAATCACACAGCTAATAAGTGTTTGAAGCTAGATTTGAACTCAGGTTTAATTGAATTTAGGTCCAGTAGTTTATCCACTTCACCACTTAACTATTCAAATTTAATATTTCCTATTTTAAAGATGATGAAACCAAAGCTCTGAGTGATTAAATGACTTGATAATAGTAACACAGATAGCGTCTGAAATTGAATTCAAACCCAGATCTCCTGATTCTGGGTTCAGTGTCTTATCTGCTAGGTCATACTCCAGGATATTAGCTAAGGTAGAACAGATAGAGATTACTCCTAGAGGTCTAGGTGGGCATGTTTCAAAGTTCAGAGTGCCAGAGGATGCCCAAGAGCGAGGCTGATTAATTCTGACTTTTGTTGTTCAGTCATTTTCAGTCGTGTCTGACTCTTTATGACCCCATTTGGGATTTTCTTGCCGAAGAAATTGGAAATGGCTTGCCATTTCCTTCTCTAGCTTATTTTACAGATGAGGAAACTGAGGTAAACAGGATGAAGTGACTTGCCCAGGGTCACATAGCTAGTAAGTGTCTGAGGTCAGATCTGAACTCAGAAAGATGAGTCTTCCTGACTCCAGGCCCAGCTGTCTATCCACTGAACCACCTAGCTGCCCCTAAATCCTGACTCCAAAGTGGAAACAGTCAGTTCCTTGATCTATTTTTATACTAAGTGAAGAAGGATGCAAGAGGTACATGTGGTCAGAACAAATTCAAAAGTCTCCATGGTCAAAGAATCAAAATGTACCTAATACATCTTAATTTTTAAAAATGTTATATCACTTAGTAGTTTTTTTTTTGTAATTCTATCTCATGTCCTGCTAAAAGCTGACTTTCATCAGTAGCCACAGCACAGTATTGATTTTTCTCTATTGACCAATCATACATTGCAGTATAAATATTTATGATGGCTGAACATAATAAAAAATGAGTTAAATACCACAGAGGAAAATAAAATGTAAATGAAGAAAGCATTTCTGCATCACTGAATAATCTTATGCTACTTTGAGAAGCATCTAACTGCTTTCTAGAAGTGATGTTGCTTTTTTGCCTTTCCACTCTTTTATTTTTTCCACTTAAAAGTACTTTATTTTTTTCAATTACATGTAATGATAGTTTTCAATATTCATTTTATAAGATTTTGAGTTTGAAAATTTTCTCCCACCCTTACTTATGTCCCCCCTCCCTAAGACTGCAAGCAATCTGAAAAAAGGTTATAGAGGAAGTGGAACCAGGGACTTACCTGAGGTGTCCCCCAGACCCCTTCAAATACCTCTGGAAAGTGAATCTGAGCAAATTCTAGAGTGGTGGAATCCACAAGGAGACAGAGTATGGCATATTTCCAGCCCAGGACAACGTGGAAGGTCAACAGTAAGGGTCTGTTGCACTGGACTGGGAGAGGAGCGCATTCTAGCATGCAGGCTGCACCAGTGCAAATCCCACCATAGCAAGGTTGGAGTAGACCCTGGGGGACTGAATCACTGGCAGCAGGGCTGATTCCCAGATCTCTTAGCCCAGGAGAGAGAAGTCTGTCAGAATTGGGTGGGAGAGAGGCACAGTCCTGTGCAGGGCCTGTGGCTGTGGCTGTAGCTGTTCCTGAGGCTATCAACCCATAGACTGAATGTTTGACAGTCACCTATTGAAACTTCCAGAAGCCAAGATAGTGGAATAAGCAGTAACTCTCACCCTCCTTATAGACTTTTAAAAACCCAGAGAATATTGCCCCAGGAAAAATCCTGGAATAATGGAGTCAGCAGAAAGACAAGGTATGACAGTTTTTTTAGCTCCAAAGACTAGGGGGATTAACAGAAAAGGTCCCTCTTGCTGTGGCTAAAGGGGACCCATACAGGAAAGAAGGCATCCCAGTTAGCCAGTAGCAAACCAGCAAACTCAACAAACCAGCCAGAGATCCTGAGCCCAAGGGTGGTGGAGCAGGCAAGCACCAACACCAAACACACACCAGCCACACAAGCAGCTCCAGCTCAGCACCAGGTAAACTGCCAGACCACTACAACATCCAGCTGTCAGCAGCTGTGCCAGTAAGGCAAAATGGGCTTAGTTTAATGGATGCCCTTGAGGAGTTTGGCTTTTGTTTACTGTGAAAGTACTTTCACCTGTTAAATGCTAAGCCCCAGGCCCAAAGCCCTATCAGGTGTGAAACCTGTGTGGGCTTAGATTAATCACTTAAGAGGGGCCAACTCCGGAACCAATGGGTGTCTGGACTCTGGTCTCTAGTCGTTGAGGCGGGGCTTGAGAACACCAGAGGCTTGGCTGCGAGGAGAGGCGAGAAACTACAGCTGGAAAAAAATTCAAAGCAGAGCCGACCCCTGTGTGGACCCAGGAGTTGGAGCGAGGTCTTGAGGCTGGTGAATATGAT